>CM032449.1:6075705-6154066 GCA_019049505.1 Pachyrhynchus sulphureomaculatus
TAGAGTCTTCTACTTTTCCTCCTTTTAAACTACGACATATTCCTTCAGGAGGTGCTCTGACTGATGAGAGTTTCTTTCTGTATCTTCCAGGTCCTGAAGATGATGTTCGATTTGGCTCGATATTAAAGTAATGGACTTACGCGATTAGATACCGATGTTCATAAATTAGTTTTACTAAATTCCTAACTTTTTCATCAACTTCGCTTTCCCCAAGATCATCAGGAATGTAAGATTTTAATCGAAGTTTTAATATTTCTAAAAATGAAGCGGAACATACTAATAACATAGACAGGATTAGTGTAGTTGTAACGTTGTATGTAAGAGCACCCACTGAAGTTACAAAACTGAGTGTTTGTGCTAAAGCTTGATGTTCTAGTTTGTTCGCACCATTAAACCATAATTGGTACAACAAATGAGTTTCTACAGAAGCATTGTTTTCTCGATTGTATTTTATTAATTTTTTCTCACCAAACATACCTAAAATTTAATAGTTATAATTTAAAGAGACCACATATGTAAAATTCTTCTACATTATAATAAAATTTAAAAAAAAACATTTTTTTTCCGTCAGTATATAAAAATTCTTTTCCGATTTTTCAATTGGGGCGTGGCCCTCCAATTACTTATAAAATATTTTTACTACATGCCTTGACTTATTACATAATAAATGTTTTATAATAAGTCAAATCATGTAGTATCACGATTCTTGGCCCAAAACGCTATAAAAACGGGTGAGTTGGAGTTATCCAGTTTGTAATTCCCCTGTCTGTCGGTTTTCTGTCAGTGTTTCAATATTGAAGTCCTAGTAGATGGATTGACGATGATACCCAGTGTCATATTTTGTACTGCTTATATTTTATTTGTTTTATACTTCAACCTACGTCACATATGCATATGTGAGCCTTGCAATTCTTTCGTAGACTGTTAACTTGTTTTTAGTACAATCCGTTTCATCCATTACTAGAACTAGAAGGCGTGTAATTTCCCAGTTTCGGCGAGGGGAGATATTTTATGTTGTATCGTCTCTAGATTCTGGTTTGAGTTTTTTCGAGACTGGGAACTTTAAAATTAAAGCTAATTGTTGTTTATCGGCAAGAATGTCGTAATATGCGTCAACGTCCAAGTTTCAAAATATACATTTGTATTTCAAGGTACCCTTTAGACAACGCGATAGTGCTGCCACGGGCGTTATTACATTTCTGCAACAACTACTACCTGTGTATGTGGCCAAGCCAAATATACTTAAATAAATTAATAAATAAGTACACTCTCCTGCCGGGATTGGTACCCGGGACCCTTCACATCGTATTTCGGCACGACAGTATATACGGCTCCGGCGGCTATGGCCATCGGCGCCGCATAGACCCAAATAGTCTACCAGCTTGAGCAACTAACTAGTTCATGAAATGCTGGCATTAAAATAAGTACAAAAACCTATGTACTTATATTTCAAAGGTTAAAATAAGAATTAAGTAAAGTATTACAGAAAATAGTTACAAGCTGTAGTTTATTTTGACCAGTTATTACATATTCATCGCCCGACACACATAATTGCATTTTCATAATTAACAAGAAGCAATGATCTCTAAACGAAAATTTACTACCTTTTTTTACACAAACTTCGAGTAATTTTTTACGAAAAGTCATTTTTAGCAACACACACATACATGCTTTAAATAAATAATAACATATTGCCTTCAGATAGCGTACCATAAAACGTATTTTAATGAAGCTAGACACCAAAAAAGCTTCTGGCGCTGACGGAATACATGCCATAGTACTCAAAAACTGGGCGAAACAATTAAAACCAGTTTTCTGTCGACTTTTCAACCAAATATTTCCTTCCTGCTGAAAATGCGCCATACTTCAGCCGATACCCAAAAAAGGCAAGAAGACCTTGCCAAACAACTACCGACCAGTCGCATTACTTTCAATAATATCGAAAGTCGTGGAAATCAGCATCTTCTAAAATATCTTGACGGATTCAATATTATTAACCATCATCAATAGTGCTTCCGTAAACATAGATCAACAGGAGATCTTCTAACTTATGTAACATATATTTGGAATAACGCAATTGAACATTGTGAAGAATCTCGAGCGGTAGGTCTTGATATATCCAAGGCATTCGACCGTGTTTGGCATGATGGAATGTTGGCTAAGCTATTCTCTTTTGGTATGCCTGAAAAGTTCTGTTTATGGCAGTCAAGTTTCCTAAAAGAGCGTTCTTTACGAGTGGCAATGGACTGTTTTTTTTCTAACATCTTCACTATCAACGTGGGTGTGCCCCAGGGCGTCATATTGTCTCCTACTTCTCTTTCTCATTTATATTAACATTCTGCTGGAAAAGACCAGAAATCCAGTCTACAGCTTTGCAGATGACAGTACGCTTAGCTCATCTTTTACTTTGAACGTTTGAACATCGGCTACTTATGCAAATATCCGTAGACAGCAGGAGGTCGTTCAACTTAACAAAGACCTGGAAGAAAGTCTATCTTGGGGTGACGGTAACCAAGTAGAATTTAACGCTACAAAAACTCAGGCGGCAGTTTTTTTCTAAAAAAGTTAACGTTGCTGATCCCGACATAGTTATGTCGGGGCACCCCATTCCTCTAGCATCGTTACTTAATTTGCTAGGCGTTAATTTGGGAACAAATATGTTTCTGTGTGCTTCTCAAAAGCTGGGAATATTATTTCGAACTAGAAAGCTTTTAGACCAAGAGCTACGAGAAAAAAAGTGGCGTGAGCAGTAGCAACTTGCGTCTTTGATAGGTTGATTTGGCACAGAAACTGTTCACCTTACAGATATTTTGGGCCGTCGCTACTTGCCCATTATCCAGTAAGGCCCAATTCGAATATGCCATTTTTAGCGTAAACGATAGCACCGTAGGCGTAGGCGGCCAAAAATGGTATATTCGAATTGGGCCTTATTGGATAATGGACTCTTAGCGATGGCCCAAAATACCTGAAAGGTGAACAGTTTCTGTGCCATATGAACCTGTCAAAGGGGCAAGTTGGTACTGCCCACGCCATTTTTTTTCCACGTAGCTCTTGGTCCATTTACACTCCACAACAACTGTTAATTCTGTACAATGCTCAAATTCGACCAACGAAGGAATACTGCTCCCATATTTGGAGCTCTGGTCCCAAACATACACTGCATTGGAGACCCGGAACTGGCCAGCAACCTTGATTCGTTGGAACATCGAAGAATGCTTGACGACCTGAGTCTATTCTTGTTACTCCTCGTACAACCCTTTTCAAGCAGTCTTTTATATGGAGAACCTCATCCTTTTGGAATAATTTGCCCAGGACTGTGTTTCCGATCGAGTGCAATTTACAGCGGTTCCAGACCAACGTGAACCGCTTTTTCCGCACACGTTTCGCTCCTGTAGCGCTTTAGGAATTTCCCTGCAGCACGTGTGCTAGGCCCATAAAAAAATGCCACTTTGGCAATTTATTTAACGAGTACATTACGTTATTGATTCTAGTTTCTGACAGTGACCGTAACTAGGGATGAGCAATAATTAAATTTCTTTATCTACGGAAACCATTCTATCTATAATTTTAATGATATATCAGTTGTTATCGATATATCAACAATAATTATATCGGTGTGAAATGTCGATAATCATCGACATATCAATAACTATCGATATACAGATAATTGTCGACATATTAATAATTATTATTTAAAAATTAAGAACCAAAGCTGGGGAGACTGCCAAAAGAACAACCCTTCCTTCTAAAAAACAATTTTACCACCTTTTAAGACTGAAAAAAAATAAGTGATGCTTACTGATATATCGATAATTATCGATATTTATCAATATATCGGTGGTCATCGATATATCCATAGTAATCAACATATCGATATATATTGACGTATCAATATTTATCAATATAATTTATAATATATATAAAATGCATCGTCTCTCTGTCTGCCTGTCCGTTAGTGCGCTTATCACTCGAGAACCACTTTATGTACTTTTTTTTTGAAACATACATATGTTCTCTGGACAGGTTATAGGATATATTTTATTACGTTAGGTATCATGAGGAATATGGTAAGCAGTGACGATAATAGTGAATCAAGTCGAAAAAAGTTTTCCGATATCGCGTTCTCTTGCAATACACTGCCTAAACCATTAAGTATAGAACAATATCATGTAGCAAAGAATATAATCTGTATAAAATGTAACGTCTCTCGGTCTGTCTGTCTGTCTATTAGTGCGCTTATCACTTGAAAAACCACTTATCCAATTTACGTAGCTTTTTTAAAACATACTATACTATTACTACATATATTTTATTACGTTAGGTAACATAAGGAATAAGCAGTGACGATAATAGTTAATCAAGTCGGAAAAAAGTTTACGGCTAGCCCGTTCTCTTACAATACACTGCCTAAACCATTAAATATGCAACAATATCATGGAGCAAAGAACATAATAAATATAAAATGCAACAACAAATACTTATCCGATTTACGTTTTTTTTTTGATTCATACATATGTTCTCTGGCTAGGTTATATAATAATAATAATAATATGTATAATATATATAAAACGCAATGTCTCTCTGTCTATCCGTTAGTCTGCTTATCGTCCGAGAACAACTTATCCGATTTACGTGTTTTTTTTTTAATTCTTAATTTAATATTTATCAAAAAAATCTATACTATATATAAAACGCAACGTCTGTCTGTCTGATTGTCTGTCCATTAGTGCGCTTAGCACTCAAGAATGCCTTATCCGATTTATGTGTTTTTTTATAAAATATATATGTTTTCCGGCCGGGTTATAGGATATATTTTATTACGTTAGGTAACATAAGGAATAAGCAGTGATGATAATAGTGAATCAAGTCCACGTGAGCGGAGCCGCGGGCACGGCTAGTATTAAATAAATTGATATATCCATTACGATCAATATATCGAAAACAATTTCCAACTCTAGACGTTATATGTTATCAGGGGCGTCACAATAACAAAGTAAACAATACGAGTAGATAATTTTGTAAAATTTTGAACACCGTTACACTCAGTGGTGTAGTCAAGGGGACAGGGGGTAAATTTTTTTCCGCCATTATATGTATAAAATTGTTCTTTTATGTGAAAAGTCTTCCCCCATTCGTCCAACGATTTTTAAATTGGGTTTTAACTTTCAACGTTTCACTGCATGGAAGGGTTTATTTTTGGGAAAAACTCGGTTTTTGATCATCGATTTTTTCTAAAGTGGGTAAAACTTCTTCAATCCTGAGTTTACTGTACTGGACAGCTTATTAGAGTTTCAGAGCAAGAAAGGCACTTTTTTTGAGAGGCTCTGTCATCAAATTGCCGATGGTTCCTCTTCATCTATAAGCTGCTTCCTCTTTAGGATCTCTTTATTCCTTAAAGAAAGGCCTTTTGCATCCTTATGTCCCATTCCCATTTGAATATGGCCTGATTTGAAAATGTTATCTAAAATAGCTCGGAATTTTAAAATAATTTTTGTTTCAATCTATAATTTGATGATTATTGACAAAAATGTCACTGATATCACAGAAATTGTGATATCAGTTCTTTTTAAACCATACTTCAAATATATTTGAAAAATATCTGCCTTGAATCTAGGTAGTAACTTACCAATAATATTTATTGATATTACAGTTAAAGTAGTTCCAAGTGTTATAAAATTCCGGAACCATTTACCAAATTTAATATTTTTAAGAAATACTTTAATAATTATTTTGTTATTTTCCTCCCATATCTCCCCTTCTCGCCTTGAAATATCATCAAATAAATCTATAATATTATTTTTATAGTAAATAATTATAATAATTGAAATTTTCGATGCTGTGATTACAACAGTAAAGCTCGATAATATAACTTTAAATTCATACTGTTGAATTATCAGTCTTATTAATTCTCCAATTAGTAAGACATATAAAAGCAAATAATCAATCCTTATAAATACTCCAAATGCTCGGTATATTTTTTGTAACAGGGGATTTTCTATTTTTTTGGGCCACATTCCTGACAAAATCATGATTAATTTTACAATATTTATAAGTTCATCTCTATTTTTAGTGGTCATCTTGCTTGCCTGTTTAAGACTGTTATCGCAAACTGCAAAATTAAAGCATAATACATTGATTAATATATAACCGCTTAATTTACTACTACCAAGTATTACCTGTTTCGATTTAATTGGATGATGTAAAGTAAATAACAGTAATTATTAAAAGTGAAATATGTGTTTAACATCTGGGACAATAAGCAGAAAAATATAGTAGTTTATAGTACGAAACCAACAATTATTTTTACTTTATTTGCTAAAGAAAAAAAACACCCTTAGAGATTTTTGCTTTACTTCATGTTTTAGGGTTTCTAAGTCATGAAAAACTTGGTTGTGGGTCTGATTGTCTATTGGAGAGTTATCGGTTCTCAAACGAAGCCAAATATTAATTTCTGGTTGGGAGTCGAGAAATTTTGAATAAATTTAATAGAAATATGGTCACATTTACTGGGTTTTTGTTCAGATAATAAACAAATATTATGCATAAATATTTATGGTAAAACATTAAAGGGAAGGGGTAGGAAGAGATTAGAGAGGTTGTTTATACATATATATATATATATATATATATATATATATTATATATATATATATATATATATATATATATATATATATATATATATATATATATATATATATATATATATATATATATATATATATATATATATATATATATATATATATATATATATATATATATATATATATATATATATATATATATATATATATATATACTAGCCGTGCCCGCGGCTCCGCTCGCGTGGACTTTATGGTCACTGCTTATTCGTTATGTTTATATTATTTTATAGCTCAAGGGGCCTTAGAGGCTCATGGCTTGGTTGCATACTTGTCTCCACTTCTTTTTGCCTCCTGATAGCTTTTCCCAGTGCGGGATTCCCATCAACTCCGCATCTTGCTTTACTGCCCGAATCCATGTAGATTGAGGTCTACCCTTGCTTCTTCTTCCAACCACTCCTCTTATTAGGGCTTGCTTTGCCTGTCTTTCTTCCTTCATCCTTGCCAAGTGTCCCAACCATCTTAATCGCTGGCTTATTATGATTTGGCTTATAAGGGGTTTCGTATATAGGCATTTTAATTCGTAGTCTGTTCTTCTTCTCCACAGTCCCTATTCTTTCCTTTCTCCGTAGATTCTTCTCAAAGCTTTCCTTTCCAACACCTCGAACGTCTTCTTTTCTCTTGCATTCACTTTTCACGTTTCGCATCCATATGTCACCGTGGGTCTGACAACTGTCGTATTTATTCTTTCTTTTGCTTTTCTTGATACATTCTTTGATTTCAATATTGGATTCATTACCCCCAAACTTTTCTGTCCTTTCGCTATTCTTTCTTGTATCTTCGTCCTTTCTTATCCACTCTCTGTTATTGTTACTCCCAGATAATTAAATTTGTCTACTTTTTCAAACATATATCTTTTCCCTAAGTTGTTAATTATATTTAAACTTTTGTTGTTTTTATTATCCTTCTTCTTTGTAATTTCCATGTATTTTGTTTTTTCCTCATTTATCTTTAGTCCTCTCATCCTTCCCCTTTCTTTTATCCTACTTATGGCTTTTTGAGGTTCTCTTTTGCTCTTGCAATCACTGCTACATCATCCGCATAGGCCAAGCATGGGCAGGTTTGTTGGTATATCGTTCCATTTGTTTTTATTTCTGACTCCCGGATTATCTTCTCTAGTACCAAATTAAATAGACATGTCGACACTGGTTCCCCTTGTCTTAATCCTCTCCTCACCTTAAACTTGTCTGATACTTTGCCCTCAACCAACACTCTATTTTCTGTGTCATTCAGGGTCATTCTCACCATACGAATCAATTTACTTGGAATTTTTAGTTCTTCCATTATCTTGTAGAGTCCTTCTCTATTTACAGAGTCATATGCTTCTCTGAAATCCACAAAGACCAAGTGTAGTGCCAAATTTTGTTCTAAGCTATTATCTTAGATTTGCTTAATCGAAAATATCTGGTCTGCAACCGATCTATTTTTCCTGAATCCACAATGGTACTCTCCCAGAATAGACTCGGCTTTCTCTGCTAGTCTGCTTTGATAGTCAACACTACTATCTTGTACACGACATCCAGTAAGGCTATTGGTCTATAATTAGCACATATAGTTTTTTCTCCTTTTTTGTATATTGGACAAATCAGCGACTCTCTCCAGTTCACTGGCATCTTTTCTGTTTCCCATAGTTCTTGCACCAACCGGCATATTTCATTTTCCAGATCTACTTCTCCAGCTTTTATCAGTTCTACAATTTCCACTCGGGGCCTTATTTTTTTGGGTTCTGAGTATTTCTCTTATTTCTACTTTGCAGGGTTTATTTGTCCCCTCCTGCCCTTCAGTTAATTTTGCTTCCTATTTCTCATTCAACTCATTTTCAACTCCATTTAGTGTTTCTTTAAAGTATTCCCCCCATCTATTCAGTCTTTCTGCAAAGCTTACTGCTAAACTTTTTTCCTACATATTAGCATTTTGTCTCTGTTTATTCCCCTTGTAGTTTATAAAAAAAAAAACACGTAAATCGGATAAGTGGTTCTTGAGTGCTAAGCTCCGTAATGGATATACAGACAGACAGAGAGACGTTACGTTTTATATATATTATAGATTTTATTTGACATATATTAAATTAAGAATTAAAAAAAAAATCACGTAAATCGGATGAGTGGTTCTCGAAGGATAAGCACACTAATGGACAGACAGACAGAGAGACGTTGAGTTTTATATATATTATATAGATTATTCTTATTATTATACAACATGGTAAGAGAGCATATGTATGAATTTAAAAAATCACGTAAATCGGATAAGTGGTTCTCGAGGGCTAAGCGCACCAACGGACAGACAGGCAGACAGAGAGACGTTGTATTTTACATATATTATAGATATAGATTATTATTATTACTATATAACCTGGCCCAAGAGTATATGTATGAATTTAAAAAAAGACACGTAATCGGATAAGTGGTTCTCGCCTGATAAACGCACTAATGGACAGACAGACAGACAGAGAGACATTGCATTTTATATATATAGATTATAGATATTCTCTGCTACATAATGTTCCAAATTTAATGGTTTAGGCTGTGTACTGCAAGGGAACGCGCTACCGGCAAACTTTTTTCCGACTTTATTCACTATTATCGTCACTGCTCATTCCCTATGCTACCTATCGTAATAAAATATAGCCTATAACCTGGCCAGAGAACATATGTATGTTTTAAAAAAAAAAGTACGTAAATCGGATAAGTGGTTCTCCATTGATAAGTGCACTAACGGACGGACAGACAGACAGACAGACAGACAGAGAGACGTTGCATTTTATATATATTATAGATATGTATATATATATATATATATATATATATATATATATATATATATATATATATATACTTATATATATATATATATATATATATATATATATATATATATATATATATATATATATATATATATATATATAGCAGTATTGTGTTCTTGGGGTAAGCGGTCTTTGGAAATGAACTAAAAAGTTTTGGACACCTTTTTAGCTACGCCAAGCTTTCGAAAATATTTCATTTTCTTCATCAGGGCTACAATTACAGTAGATTATCAGTATTTTTGAGATTAAAAGTAAAGAACAACCCTATTTTATATGTAACATTAAAGTACTTACTGCTAAGAGGTGTGTTCAAAAATTGTTGTTTCATTCATAAGAAAAAACAGGAAAAAACACAAAAGAAACTCGACATATTCATCTCTGGGAAATATAATAAATTTTTTCTTCATTTTGTTAGAATAGTACAGAGAATTGTGTGGTCGTAAAATGATTTTAATTTATAAAGGATTTTTTTGTTATGTTTTCTTGTCATTTTGCTAAGGGCAGTGTGTTTCTATCTCTTAGTTAAGTTGTGGTTAATTTATATTTGAAAGTAGAATGACGTTGACATTTTATTTGATCGTTTTTTAAAAGTTAAAAGTTAGTGAAAATAGAGAGATAGTCAGAGATATTGTAAGAGTTTTCATCTTGACTGCCTATTTGTAACAGATTGGAGAAAATTAAACTCAGATCTTCAATGTCAGTTTTTTTATTGATCGAGTTCGGTTCCAGGTGGATTTCCACCATCTCCCTAAAGATTCTCCTGCCGAGATTTTCTCTCTTTACATAGGGTTTGGCTTCAGCAAAATTAAATTCATGTAAAAATTGGCTGCTATGTTGGTGCCAGCGCACTTTTAGTTTTTCTTTAATCTGCAATCACTTTTGTAGGAAAAGATTCTGTCTTTTAGGACTATAGATGTTTGTCCTATATAGATTTTTTCGTACTGAGAGCAAGGGATGCTGTAAACTACTTCTGAAACTTTTGTGATTTCATCTTTGTCTTTTAGACAAGTGAAAATATTGTTGATAGTTTTTTTGTGTTTAAAAGCATTTTTAAATTAGGTAATTGGTTGAAAAGTTTAGTTGTTTTTGTGGAGATTTCTTTTATGTATGGAAATGAAAAATAACATTTGATTCAGTTTTCAGAGAGGAAAGCACTAATATCCGGTGTAAGATTGTTGTTTTGTTGTACAGGGGGTGTGGTTGAGTTGAATAATAATTTATTTATTAATTGGCTTGGATAGGAGTTGGTGCGTAGAGTGTCTCGTAGTTTATTTACTTACTTTAATGTTACATATAAAATAGGGTTGTTCTTTACTTTTAATCTCAAAAATACTGATAATCTACTGTAATTGTAGCCCTGATGAAGAAAATGAAATATTTTCGAAAACTTAGCGTAGCTAAAAAGGTGTCCAAAACTTTTTAGTTCATTTCCAAAGACCGCTTACCCCAAGAACATAATACTGCTGTTTAACTAGTTGGTCAAGACTATACCCTTCGCCTATATATATATATATATATATATATATATATATATATATATATATATATATATATATATATATATATATATATATATATATATATATATATATATATATATATATATATATATATATATATATATATATATATATATATATATATATATATATATATATATATATATATAAATACATACTAGGTTTTCACGGATGGTGGAATGTAATACATTAAAATTCCAGGATTCAATCCGTTCGTCTAACAATAAATTTGCACGAAGTTTGGCTGAGTTAGCCTCGAGCGGCAGCACCAGCAAGATCACAGTATCGAGCAGCAGCTCTTGAGTAAGAGCATTTGAAAATGCCAAATGAGAGCAAGCTATTCATAGTGAAATATATAAGTAGATAATGGGGTGGGGTGGGGCATCCTATATTTCGTGCTACCTCTCTTCTTCACAATTCTTGAACTGTAGGAATATCAAAGTGAAATTATTTTTTCATTTTGTTCAATTTTATTAGGGGTAATAACATGTAGGCTGAAAAATTTCTGGTCTAGCGACTTAAAACAGATTTTTTTTGCAAAACTCGATTTTATTTATGAATATAGTTTCCTTTAAGAGCGATACAATCAGCCCAACCCTTTTCTAACATTTCTATACCTTTCTTGTAGAAGGATTTGTCTTTGCCTTCATAATGGGCCTCAGTTTCGGCGATAACTTATTCGTGGAGCCAAATCTCTTTCCGACGAGGATATTTTTGAGGTCTGCGAATAGATAATAGTCGCTGGGGGCCAAATCTGTAGAAATAGTTTGCAGTTTTTCCATCGTAACCATTGACTTGTGACGGTGCATTGTCTTGATGAGAGAGCACTTTTTTTCTTGTTCATTTGGAGCAGTTTCTTTGCCATTTCTGTCACCAAACGCACCAGTAAGTTTATATAATATTTGCTATTGATGGTTTTTTCCTTCTCAGCATAGGCGATGAAAATTATTCCATGCGCATCCCAAAATACAGAAGCCAAAACCTTCCCAGCTGACTGTTGTGTCTTTGGTCGCTTCGGGTCGCTTTCATCGGCTGCTGTCCACTCAGCTGTGTAGTGGTGGTTCCATGATTCATCTATCGCATGAAAAAATCCTTTTTACTATACTTAAACAGGTCCAAACAGCGTTCAGAATTATCAGCACGTTGTTGTTTTTGGTCCACTGTGAGCAAACGCGATACCCATTTCGAACAGAGCGTTCTTATGCCCAAATGTTCATGCAAAATAAGACCAACACGTTCTTTTGATATCTTTAGGGTGTCAGCTATCTCATGCAATTTCACTTTACGGTAATCCAAAACAATTTTGTGGATTTTTTTGATGTTTTCAGGTGTTCGTCCAGTGCGTTCAGCATCATTTGTATCTGTACGACCGTGTTTAAATTTAGCATAACAGTAAATGATGAGTGATTTTCCAGGGGCAGAGTCCCCGTAACACTTATCGAGCCATTGCTTTACTTTAACGGTATTTTTTCCCTTCAAAGATTTTTCCATTGTTTTGAAAATATCAAAAGCAGAGTCATTAAAACCATTGTAACTTGTAAACTAATCGTCGAAATGTTATAAAATTTTGACATGTATCGTTTGAAGGTTGGTACTTCCTAAAAATCATATGGATTTTTTGATAAGGGCGACATCTATGTGTCAGACCTAAAACTTTTCAACCTACATGTTACATATCGGAAAATCTTGTATGGTTTCAATAGTATTATAAGAATTTTTCAGGTTTTTGGATGTGACAATCTGACAAATTTTAGGCATAATTATTTATAATAAAACATATAAAAGGCCATAGGGGTAGAGAAGGGAGGTAAAAAAGTTACTTTGTATTTACAGTGTTTATAGGTCTTTTAGGGTTTCTTTTTCAGTCAAGGAATCATAATATTACACTTTTTTATTATTTCTTTTGTTACCATACGAAGAGAGTGAGAGGGGTGGAAGTTATTTCAATAGTATTATGAGCAATGCATTACTTGCTTCGGTATTCTCTCGTCGGCCATACCAACGTAGTTGTTTTTCTCGAATTTCCTGAATGATGGTCTTATTTGCTTTCATCTTGTCTCTTATTCTCTCGTTTCTAATTGTGTCTAAGCGAGAGATTCGGGCCGATCTTCGCCAGAAGTCTTTTTCTGTTGACAAGAGTTTCTTTTTTTGCCTTTCACTCAGTTGCCACACCTCTGAACCTTATAGCATTATGCTTTTAAGGATAGTGTTATATATTATCCTTTTCCTGTTATCCAGTTTATCCTTATACCAAAGCACAGAGTTTAATGCTTCCATTACTTTCCTTCCTTTGCTGATTCGGTCTTCAATTTCTTTCTCACATCTTCCTCCACTTGTTATTTTTACCCCTAAGTACGTATATTCCTCACAGCCTTCAATTTTGATGGTATTTTTAACTTCCAACTCTTCCGGCTCTCCACCCACGCACACGTATTTCGTTTTGGTTTTGTTTATTTCAAGTTCCCATTTTCCATATTCTTCGATTAACTTTCGGGTCATGTATTTTAAGTCTTCCTTGTCCTGAGCTATTACTATCTGGTCGTCTGCGAAGTGTAATGTGTATAGTGTAAGATTGTCATTGATAGGCATTCCCATTTTTGAACACTTTCTTCGCCAGTTTCTCAGTACATCTGCTAGGTATATTTTAAAAAGGGTTGGAGACAAGCTACATTCTTGTTTGAGGCCTTTTGATACGTCAAATTGTTCGGAGAGTGTTTGGCCAACTTTAATTTTTGATGAACATCCGTTGTACAATTGCTGTACAGCCTTTATCAAAGTTATATCTATTGGACTTTTCTTAAGCACTCCCCACATTTTTTTAATTGGTACTGTGTCATAGGCCCCCGTAAAGTCCACAAATAAAAGATAAATCCGACTGTTGTGTGTCGCCATCTTCTTCTCGATGATTTGAGATATTGGAAATATGTTATCGATGCATGAGCGACCCGCTCTAAATCCGGCTTGTTCTTCAAGTTCATATGGGCCATATTCTTGTTCAATTTGAGACTTTAGGACTTTTCCATAGAGTCTGCTGAGAGTATCTGTGACGGCTATGCATCTATAGTTATTACATGCATCTTCCCTTTCTTTCTTATGTATTGGGGTAATCCATGCCATTTTCCATGAAGGGAATGGGGGTTTTCCGTTTATATACAAAGTGAACAGGTATGCCAAGATCTCTTTTAATTTTGTTGGTCCATATTTTAGGAGTTCGACTGGTATTCCTTGGTATTATATAATTATTAAATATTTATTATAAAATAAATTTATATCATCATATATATATATATATATATATATATATATATATATATATATATATATATATATATAAATATAAATTATATATTATATTATATGTATGGGGTGAAAGGGATGAGCTTGGGAATTTGCATATATGTCGTAAGATACTTCTAATTTAATGTTCTTGCTCTTCCATTATTTCCAATTTTAACAGGAATAATATATAAAAGGGCTTGATACCTAATTAAAGAGCAATCATAAAAAATGTTGAGTTGAATATAGAAGTTTTAGAAATACCAGCGGTTAAGTTGACGAAAACGTCTACAGCAGGAAAAAAATTTATTTATGTATTCGCTTGCTAACGGAAAGTATTGTATTCGTAAAAAACTGTCAATAGAAATTTTTGTTTTTCTTTACGTCTTAAGATTTTTAAATAACGAAAAACATATTTTTCCGATTTTCGTCGGCCTGTTTATTTAACTGTCGGCACGATAATTTTCTAACGAAACGGTAATACTTGAAGTATGAATAAAACCTTTTGTTTTTAATTGATGTGGTTTCAGGAAAAAGGGGAGAAAGAGGTAGGGTATTTACTTACTTTTTACTTGAGAACGTCAAATTCAGTACTTATTTTAGAACTACACGTATGCAAGGAATATTTAAATACATTTTAACAAAATTTTAAAAAATTGATAAAATGATTTAGTTAAAATAAACACTGAATTTAACTGTCTCACCCTGTAGAATAACTTAGTTAAAGTCTTACAGTACAGTATTTTAAATGATAAAACTTTTAGCTAATAATAGATAGATAATAAGAAAAGTTAAAGAATTTGGAAATAATTAAAGAAATGCCATAATTTTTAGAATCGTCGAATTCAAAAAACTTTTAAAAAAAATATAACACGATATATACGAAGCTACCACGCTAAAACTTTTTGCTTATAATTACACAGGCCAACATTTTTCAAGCCCTGAGTCCAGACTATACTTTTTCGAAGGTTTTTGGTTTATTGAATCCAAATCCGACCTCAGAATTGCTCCATCATATTAGGTTCTTGAAATATCCTAACCTAAAAATACAAACAACATAGTTTTTCGCTGTATTCGGGATTATATTACGCCGAGAATTAATTTTTCCTCACAAAACTTGTTGCGGCATTTAAAAGTACTACTCTTCATCTTCAAAACGAATTTAAATTTTTCAGTTTTTTTATTTCTGCTCCCAGAAATTAATTAGTTTGGCGTTTTCATTACAACCATACCAAAAAAAAACAGTTGATCCGGCAGGCGAGAGTAGTGTAATTATATGATTTTTGGGACGTTGAATCCGAAGTCGTAGTCGGTTTAACCGCATCGAGTCATGGTTTGTCCCTAACCTTAAGGAAATTTAAAATGGCGGATCCGATATGACGGGTCGGAATTCTGAAAAGTCTAAATTACTACTGAGAAAAATTTTTTGAACAGAAGTTGTGTATTTTGACTAGAGAAACATAATGCGGTCATAAAAACTATAGGTTCCCATTTAAAAAGTACAGATTTGACCTGGAAATGACCTTCAACATGATCTTCCAAGATCATCACAATTATATCGTTTTATTGCCCCTTCAACTTTTGTCTGAAACTTTTTCTACTAAAAGTTGACATAAAAAATTAAGAAGCCTGGAACATTACCATAAAATGGGACATTACGTATGATAACAACTAAACAATGTTGCTACTTAAAAGAAGATTTCTCCGAGAAGAAATAAGATATCTAAAAAATTCAAAATGCATTTTGATGAGGAAGAATAGTACTCGTACTTTTATACGCCTCAACGAGTTTTGTGAAGAAAAATTAATTCGCGCTGTAATAAAGGGTGTTTTTTTTTATAGAGGTATAAAACTTTAAGTTGGCAACACTTTTTTAACTGGCGGCCATTTTGTCAGCTGTCAAGTGATTTATGTTTAGTTTGGTTTGGCATTTCAACATGAATAGACTGACGCCTGAACAACGCTTCCAAATTGTGCAAATTTATTTTGAAAATCATGGTTCTGTTCGAAATACGTATCGCGCACTACGTCCATTTTACGATCAACATAATCGTCCATCAGAGCAATTAATTCGATTAACTATGGAACGTTTTCGCACCACGTTTACTCTAAATGATAATACGCATCCACAGAGACGTCGTACAGTGCGTACAGAAGAAGTCATTGCTGCAGAGCGTAGCGTAGAGGAAGACCCGAATCAGTCTATCCGCCATCGTGCACAGGAATTGGATATGTGTCCATCCACTTTATGGAAGATTTTGCGGAAAGATCTTGGTTTGCGTGCTTACAAAATCCAACTCGTGCAACAATTGAAGCCACACGATCACCTAGCAAGGCGTACATTTGGTGAATGGGCCCAAAACAAGATTGCCGTTGATCCCGATTTTCATAAGCGAATTTTGTTTAGCGATGAAGCTCACTTTTGTTTGAATGGATACGTCAATAAACAAAACTGCCGTATTTGGAGTGATGATAATCCTCAAGTGTATGTTGAGACACCGTTACATCCAGAAAAACTGACTGTTTGGTGTGCTTTATGGGCTGGTGGAATCATTGGTCCGTACTTCTTTAAAAACGATGCTGGTCAGAACGTTACAGTCAATGGTGAGCGCTATAGAGCCATGATTACTGACTTTTTCGTTCATCAATTGAACAACCATGATGTGCAGGAGCTGTGGTTTCAACAAGACGGCGCAACATGTCACACATCTCGTGCCACAATTGATTTATTGAAGGAAACGTTTGGTAACCGCATAGTTTCACGTTTCGGACCCGTGAATAGGCCTCCAAGATCGTGCGATTTAACGCCGCTAGACTATTTTCTGTGGGGATATGTGAAGTCGCTAGTCTACGCCAATAAGCACGAAACGATTGACCACTTGGAGGACAACATTCGCCGCGTTATTGCCGATATACGGCCACAAATGTTGGAACAAGTCATCGAAAATTGGACCTCCAGATTAGACTACGTCCGAGCCAGCCGTGGCGGTCATATGCCAGAAGTCATATTTAAATTATAATGCCAGAAGATTATCTTTCGAATAAAGTAAATTTCATGTCAATTTAAAAAATTCATCTTTGTTTTATTTCATTTCAAAGTTCTATACCTCTATAAAAAACACCCTTTATAATCCCAACTATAGCGAAAAACCGTGTTTTTTGCATTTTAGGTTAGAATATCCCGAAAACCAGATGTGGTGGAGCAATTCTAAGGTCGGATTCGGATTGGGCGCACCAAAAACCTTTGGGAAAGTTTATTCTGGTCTCAGGGTCAGTTTCACCCAATTTTGTTGGCCCGTGTTATTTCAAAACTAATCGTGGAATTTTTGGAAAATAAATCTAACTAGGTTTGTTGAACACTCAATAGATTTTATGAAAAGAAATTAAGTAACTACAGAAAATTAAGATATCAGAAACAAGACTACGGCATTAAAAATGTACTTACCTGTTAAGTGCCAACCAAGATTTTATGTTTAGTGATAACAATTATTAATGAGAAATATGTCATCAAAATCTGTAGAATATTAAGTGAGTTATGCCAAGAGAATTAAAGTAAGGAAAGGTCTCGGAAACGGTAGATTTTGACTAAATTATATATTAGGTACAAAGGTAAAAATTTGTATTGTTTCTCCCTGTAGTTTTAGTTCTAATTAGAATAATTTATTATTCACAATCCTTCTAATTCAGCAAATACACAAAGCACAATTAAAAATTTTAATAACAGTCTATGCATTAAATATTTCATTTGGTTTTGATTTCTAGTTATGTGCTACAAAAGAGAAAATCGAATATTGCAACTGTTACGTTACCACGAATAGGGAAGGGGTAATTTTTCAAATGCAGCGGACAATTGGAGTTCTAGCCAAAATATCTCAAGCGATACATGTCAATATTTAAAAAATGACAAAGCCTTGCTTGATAATAGTTTACAGGTACGCTTTTTCTAATATTAATTCGTGCCAGAATTTTTAATTAGTTAGTTACATTTTTGTCAAGTCGTTGATTAAATCAGTTAACACGAAGTGTAATCTTGATTGTGATATAAATCACCTTGCAGATATGCTCTGAAGATTTGTGGAATACAACGTAGTACATGTATATAGAAACTAGGCTGTCGCAGGCAGTATGACACTTATATCGAATCATTCATATCGATTCTACTATAGAGGATCTTCGTATACTTTCTAAGATGTCATAGTCCAAGCGGCGCAGCGACCGTAAAATCAGTATGCTCACAAGTGAAACTTTTAGAAAAAATAGTATATATTGTGATAATAAATTGTCTTTCGGATTATTGACGGGACGACCTTTCATCCCGAGTGAATATTACATACTTAGCTTATGACAGGAAGTTATTGGATTGGGACCAAATTTTATTGCTCGAGTAACATTGTAATGTGTTTTTTACTTGCCCGCTTTTTGAGGCGTTATTTTGTAACCTTATCACTTGGTCGCTTTTTGCGGCGTTATTTTGTACCGTGTATATTAATTGGTCGCTTTTTGCGGCGTCATTTTGTACCCTGTGAAAATTGTTTTTCCCACGCTTGGGCACAATTTTCTTGCAACCTCTTTTTAATTTCTGAGAATGAATTGAGTGAATAATGATTTTAAAAGAACTAAAGAAATTAAACAAACACTAGCTCAGTTTTCCTTGGTAGAGAAATATGGGTAAGAGATAATTGTTATACGTCTTTTTGGAATTATTTTCTATTTTTTTTAAAAAAGCTTCAGTCGTACAAATTTTTGGGCACCATTCATTTTAAAATAGAAAGGATCTAACTTTAGTTAAAAAAATGAAAAAATACTGAAGTGTTTTACGGATATTACTAAAAAGAATTATACTAGTACAACTTTTCTTATCCTGAAAAGAAAAATAGGTATTCAGTGAGACACTAGCTTTAATCAACAAAAAAAGAGAATTTATTCATGATTTAAAATAAAAGTTCCAACCTTTGCAATTTTAAGGAATACAAAAATAATTCTAGCCTAAAAGTAGTTTTTATAAACTAGAGTCCCTAAATCAGAGATTTTACTTCTAAATCTTGACTACACCCGAAATCGAAGAGTCGTGATTTTCACTTCGCGATCTTTCAGTTCAAATTGCTGTTAAAACACTTATTTGCGGGGAATATATTTATTGATGTATTGTTCTGGTAACTTACGGTTTTCCTATGGGCTTCTAGGCCTTCAATGCAACACAAAAACGATTTCACACTTTTGAGAAGAGCTTACTTTAGCTACTCCATTTAGAAAACACACAAAACCCACTACGGCTTTATGATAAAAAAACTCGTGCTTAACTTGGCTCTCGTAGATATTGTCGTGAGCCTCTACTGCGGCTCGGTGGAAATTAGCCTGGCTGCGGCTTGATGGTACTAAGCCTGGCGGCGGCTTGATGGTACTAAGCCTGGCGGCGGCTTGATGTTACTGCCTGGCGGCGGCTCGGTGTTCTAAGCCCGGCGGCGGCTCGGTGTTCTAAGCCAAGATTCCTGTCCTCCGGACCCTTAAATAAGCCGTGGGCACGCTGTCTGTAATATGGCGACGCCGTAACCAAAACTCCGGATACAAACATTTGACCAATCCCGGCGTATCGATAGATTCGGTCGCAAACCCGCACAGCACACTATATACCGAACGGCTTGGAATTTCTGATTAATATACCGCTCGATACAAAAATGAAAAGAAGTACTTTATAAAGTGAAAAATCAGTAACATTATTTGGTCTTAAAATCTAGGAAAAAATGAATGTTACAACATTATTTAAATACATAATGTTGCCTTGGAATATTTTTTTACACAAATGACAAAGCTTTACTTGATAATAGATTACAGGTATGCTTTTTCTAATATTAATTTACAATTATGTCTCAGAATTCTAAGTTAATTAATTACATTTTTGTTATGTCGTTAATTAAATCGGTTAACACGAAGTGATTATGATATAATAGACCTTATAGAGGTATTCTGAAGATTTTGGGAATACATACGTAGTATATGTACAGGGTGCGGAGCCAAAATTCGGACAAAATTCAGTTTGAATTTCCCACCGTTCCATACCACTTCGAAAGGTCGCGATTGGCGTCCAAATAGCTTGACACATGTACTAGACTAAAAATCCGACACACAAACCTCTGTACTTTAAATAACCAATTTATTCTGAAAACCTGGACCAATAAAATTAAAAGCCAGTCCAGTTTACACGCTCAAATACGAAATACGCGTAGAGAAATTTGGCGGATCATAGGTCACGTGGGGGCTACCAATGAGCGCTAACGCCTAACCTGTGATGCAACTACATTCTGAAGCTTATTCTGAACTGGTAAAAATGTATACAGTAGCAAGGAAGGCAGTGGTCTCGAACCTACCGATTTTTCGGTATTTCTACCGATATGTGGTCTGTCCTATCGAAATACCGAAATTTAACGATTTTTCCACGATTCCTGAGAATACAAGGAAATTCTTCAGATTCTTTTACCGATTTTACATTTCCAAGTGGGCAACCCTTTTTGTTTATGTTTTTATGAGGAATCCCTCGATTGTATGATAAGTAGTTAATGCAGAATGTTCCCGATATCTTTTAGGGAATACCCTTGTGTCCTACAACTCGTAACTCGACGTTTTTAGGGGATCCCCCGAGTTAATTCGCTTGTCTATATAAACAAGAATTCGGATTTTATTGTTTCATTAACTTTCATTATTTAAAAGAGAAACTGTCTCCGAGTTAGTAGTAGCATCTACTAGTAGTATCTACCAAAATTATTATTATAATAACAAGTCAAAATGTGGTCAGACGAAGGACCGATTACAACTGCGAGTGCAAAAAGAAAAAAATACCTACAATTTTACACAAGGGAAAGACGCTCTTAGGAAACACAATTCTTCACAAGGATTCTCGGTATCATTAAAGAATATAAAATAACCACCAAAGATATCATCATATACCGTGACAAAAACTCAAAAACTTGATATACAAGTTAAACGAGGTAAAATATTTGATTATTTTTTACAAAGTACCAGTATATTGTTATATTATTTTGTATTCTACCAGTGTATAGTAGATACGTCTTTTTTAATTCCTTTTTATATTTTCAGGTGAAGCAAGATTAGCATCGTTTGTTGCAGAACATAACCTAAGATTCACCATTATGGAGCACCTACCGAAACTGATACAGTCCGTTTGCCCCGATTTAAAAATTGCAGAAAAACTAAAATGTTTGACGAGGAAAACTCTCACGCCTTAATTGATCATCTATAATATATATAAAATGCAACGTCTCTCTGTCTGTCTGTCTGTCTGTCTGTCTGTCTGTCTGTCTGTCTGTCTGTCCGTTAGTGACCTTATCACTGGAGAACCACTTATCCGATTTACGTACTTTTTTTTTTTAAACATACATATGTTCTCTGGCCAGGTTATAGGCTATATTTTATTACGATAGGTAGCATAAGGAATGAGCAGTGACGATAATAGTGAATGAAGTCGGAAAAAAGTTTATCGCTAGCGCGTTCCCTTGCAATACACAGTCTAAACCATTAAATATGGAACAATATTATGTAGTAGAGAATATCTAGAATCTATAATATATATAAAATGCAATGTCTCTCTGTCTGTCTGTCTGTCTGTCTGTCTGTCTGTCTGTCTGTCCACTGGTGCGTTTATCACGCGAGAACCACTTATCCGATTTACGTCTTTTTTTAAATTCATACATATATTCTTTGGCCAGGTTATATAATAATAATAATAATCTATACCTATAATATAAACAAATTGCAACCTCTTTCTGTCTGTCTGTCTGTCCGTTAGTGCGTTTTATCCCTCGAGAACCACTTATCCGATTTACGTGATTGTTTAAATTCGTACATATGTTCTCTGACCAGGTTTTAGATATATATTTTATTACATCTATAATATATATAAAATGCAACGTCTCTCTGTCTGTCTGTCTGTCTGTCCGTTAGTGCGCCTATCACTGAAAAACCACTTATCCGATTTACGTACTTTTTTTTTTAAACATACATATGTTCTCTGGCCAGGTTATAGGCTATATTTTATTACGATAGGTAGCATAAAGAATGAGCAGTGACGTAAAATAGTGAATGATGTCGCAAATAAGTTTGCCGTTAGTGCGTGCCTTTGCAATACACAGCCTAAACCATTAAATATGGAACAATATTATGTAGTAGAGAATATCTAGAATCTATAATATATATAAAATGCAATGTCTCTCTGTCTGTCTGTCTGTCTGTCTGTCCACTGGTGCGTTTATCACGCGAGAACCACTTATCCGATTTACGTCTTTTTTTAAATTCATACATATATTCTTTGGCCAGGTTATATAATAATAATAATAATCTATACCTATAATATAAACAAATTGCAACCTCTTTCTATCTGTCTGTCTGTCCGTTAGTGCGTTTATCCCTCGAGAACCACTTATCCGATTTACGTGATTGTTTAAATTCGTACATATGTTCTCTGACCAGGTTTTAGATATATATTTTATTACATCTATAATATATATAAAATGCAACGTCTCTCTGTCTGTCTGTCCGTTAGTGCGCCTATCACTGAAAAACCACTTATCCGATTTACGTACTTTTTTTTTTTAAACATACATATGTTCTCTGGCCAGGTTATAGGCTATATTTTATTACGATAGGTAGCATAAAGAATGAGCAGTGACGTAAAATAGTGAATGATGTCGCAAATAAGTTTGCCGTTAGTGCGTGCCTTTGCAATACACAGCCTAAACCATTAAATATGGAACAATATTATGTATCTGTATATGTATAATCTATAATATATATAAAATGCAATGTCTCTCTGTCTGTCTGTCTGTCCATTAGTACGTTTATCACGCAGGAACCACTTATCAGATTTACCTGTCTTTTTTTAAATTCATGCATATATTCTTTGGCCAGGTTATATAATAATAAAAATAATCTATATCTATAATATATATAAAATGCAATGTTTGTCTGTCTGTCTGTCTGTCTGTCCGTTAATGCGCTTATCCCTCGAGAACCACTTATCCGATTTACGTGATTTTTTAAATTCATACATATGTTCTCTGACCAGGTTATAGGTATATATTTTATTACATCTATAATATATATAAAATGCAACGTATTCTGTCTGTCTGTCTGTCCGTTAGTGCGCTTATCACTGGAGAATCACTTATCCGATTTTCGTACTTTTTTTTTTTTAAACATACATATCTTCTCCGGCCAGGTTATAGGCTATATTTTGTTATGATAGGTAGCATAAGGAATGAGCAGTGACAATAATAGTAAATGAAGTTGGACAAAGTTTGCCGCTACGCGCGTTCTCTTGCAATACACAGTCCAAACCATTAAATATGGAACAATATTATGTAGCAGAGAATATCTATAATATATATAAAATGCAATGTCTCTCTGTCCGTCTGTCTGTCTGTCTGTCTGTCTGTCCGTCCGTTAGTGTGCTTATCACTGCAGAACTACTTATCCGATTTACGTGCTTTTTTTTAACCATACGTATGTTCTCTGGCCAGGTTATAGGCTACATTTTATTAGGTGACATAAGGAATAAGCAGTGACGATAATAGTGAATTAAGTCGGAGAAAAGTTTGCCGCTAACGCGTTCTCTTGCAATACACTCCCTAAAGCATTAAATATGGAACAATATCATGTAGCAAAGAATACAATATATATAAAATGCAACGTCTCTCTGTCTGTCTGTCTGTCCGTTAGTGCGCTTATCACTCGAGAACCACTTATCCGATTTACGTGTTTTTATAAATTTTTACATATGTTCTATATAATTCGATATAAGCCTAGATAATGGGAGATAAGGTGAGATAATTGGAGATAAGGAGAAATAATGGGAGATAAGTCGAGATAAGCCTCGATAATGGGGGATAAGGTGAGATAATGGGAGATAAGTATAAATAATGGGAGATAAGGAGAGATAATGGGAGATAAGCAGAGATAAGTCTAAATAATGGGAGTTATGGTGAGATAATGGGAGATAAGGAGAAATAATGGGAGATAAGTCGAGATAAGCCTAGATAATGGGAAATAAGGTGAGATAATGGGAGGGAGATAAGGAGAAATAATGGGAGATAAGGAGAAATAATGGGAAATAAGGAAAAATAATGGGAGATAAGGAGAAATAATGGGAGATAAGTCGATATAAGCCTAGATAATGCGAAATAAGGTGAGATAAGGAGAAATAATGGGAGATGAGCAGAGATAAGCCTAGATAATGGAAATTATGTAGAGATAATGGGAAATAAGGAGAAATATTGGGAGATAAGGAGAAATAATGGGAGATATTTTATTACGTTGGGTAACATAAGGAATAAGCAGTGACGATAGTAGTGAATCAAGTCCACTCGAGCGGAGCCGCGGGCCCGGCTAGTATTATAGGTAAAGAAAATTTTGATAATTTATGTGAAGATCTGCGGCAAACTAAGTTTTCATTTATTATTGACGAGTCCACTGACCTTAGCACAACCAAACACTTGTGCTTCGTTGTGCGATATGCGAAAGAGCATCGCATCTGTGATTGTTTTTTAGCTCTTATTCCATTAGAAGCTGCTAATGCAGTATCCTTATTTGAACCTATTGTAAACGCTGATATTCCATATAAAAATAATCTAATAGGTTTTGCATCTGACGGGGCAAACATAATGATGGGGCGTAATAAATATATTATGACAAAAAAAAATTCCCAATATTTTTATACTTAAGTATACATGCCTTTCGTTTCATCTTTGAGCGTCATATGCTTGTACCAAACTGCCACGCTTTATAGAGGATCATTACAATTACTTTTCTTCTAGTCCAAAAAGAGTTGTAGAGTTTAAAGATTTTCAAATTTTTTGTGACTTGAAATTACATAAAATACTTCAACCCTCTTGTTGCTGGTTATCAGTATATGCAGCAGTTAAAAGAGTATTGGGACAATTTTTTGCTCTAAAACTATTTTTCATAGACCAAGTATCTAATAATGATCATCTTTTAGCTGTTGAGAATATATTACAGAAGCTTCAAGATCCTACTACATTGCGATTTTTGGAATTGTTATGTTTTGTGTTACCATTATTTAACGATTTAAACAAAGAAATGCAGGCTAAACACCCGAAAATTCATATTTTATACGAAAAAATAAGTCAAAAATTAACGAATTTTTTTGATTGCTTTTTAAAAAGAGAATATTGAACAAGTACTCCATTCGAAAATGTTGATTTTAGAAATCCTAGACATTTTATGGATATCGATGCCGTATACTATGGCACTGCGGCGTCTAATACACTACTTAGTAATTAAGATTTAAATCCAGATCAAGTAAATTTGTTTAAACGCAGATCCCTAGATTTTTATATCGAAGCTTGCAAGCAAATAACTGGGCGGTTTCCATTGAAAAATAATCCAATAAAAGGTTTAGACATAATTGAACCAACAAATGTTAAAAGTGGCAAAACTGCTTCAATAATTCCTGGTCCATTACATACAAAAGGACTATTTAATGACGCTAATTGTATGACTTCGAAATTAGTTTAAAGATGACTGCGGCTATAGCGAAAGAATATTGGTATGATTCTAAAAATCGTAAAAATTACTTAGATTTAAGTTTGTGTACCTATTTGATGTTAGATATCTTTAGTAATAAACGAACTACAAATTACTGAGTCTTTTATGTTTTTGTTACTTCGATTTCATTATGTTTTACTAGTATTTACTAGTATTTATTCACTCATATGTATATAAAATATTGTAAAAAAAATAATTACTCTTGTTAGTTTTGGATGGTTGTTAGTTTTAACTGTATACTTAGTATATTCTGTAAGTTCATATTACTCGTATTTTACAAAGATAAAGAAGTTTAAAATAAACAAATTTGATTGAATATTGTATTTTTTTTTAATTTAGATTTTAGGTACAAAAATACCGATATTAGTGGGCAACTCTATCGATTTCGCATTTTGACGTTCAAGATCACTGAATGAAGATCACAATAAATAGTTCATCCAAAGAAATGTAAATAAACTAGCTACAATAATATCGAAAGTCATGGAAAAGGCTATCAATCAGCATCTTCTAAAATATCTTGAAGGATTCAATATTATTAGCTATCACCCATATGGCTTTCGTGAACACAGATCAACAGGAGATCTTCTGACTTATGTAGCACATGTTTGGAACAACGAATCTCGAGCGATTGCTCTTGACATATCCAAGGCATTCGACCGTGTTTGGCACGATGGACTGTTGGCTAAGTTACGCTCTTATGGTATATCTGAAAAGTTCTGTTTGTGGCTCTCATGTTTCCTCAGAGAGCGTTCTTTATGAGTGGCAGTAACACCTTCACTATCAACGCCGGTGTGCCCCAAGGCTCCATACTATCTCCTACTCTCCTTCTTATTTACATTAACGATCTGCTGGAAGAGATCGGAAACCCAATCTACAGCTTTGCAGATGACAGTACGTTTATCTCCATTCACTTTGAACGCTCGGACATCGGCTACCCAGATGAATATCCGCAGACAGCGGGAAGTCGTTAACTTAACAAAGACCTGGAAGAAATTCTATCTTGGGGTGGCAGTAACCAAGTGGAATTTAACACTACAAAAACCCAGGCGGCAGTTTTTTCTAAAAAGGTACCGTTGCTGAGCCCGCCATAGTTATGGCGGGGCACTCCATTCCTCTAACATCGTCACTCAATTTGTTGGGCGTGAATTTGGGAGCAAATATGTCCTGGCATGAACATGTCGCAGGCATAGCAAGGAGAGCTTCTCAAAAGTTGGGAATATTATTTCGAACCAGAAAGCTTTACAGTCCACAACAACTGTTAATTCTTTATAAAGCTCAAATTCGAACAACTATGGAATACTGCTCCCATGTTTGGGGCTCCGCTCGCAAACATACACTGCATTTGATGGATTCTATTCAGAGAAGAGCTATTCGTCTGACTGGAGACCCGGAACTGACCGGCGGCCTTGATTCACTAGAACATCGAACAACGGTTGGCGACTTAAGCCTATTCTACAAGTTTTTTCATGGAAAGTGTTCGAAGGATGTAGCCCGCTTAATTCCTCCCAGCGCGGTGCATGTAGAAATACACGTCGCGCTAATACTTCACATCCGTATGAGGTTCAGCTTGTTACACTTCGTACAACGCTTTTCAAGCAGTCTTTTATATGGAGAACATCATCCCTTTGAAATAATTTGCCCAGGACTGTGTTTCCCACCGAGTACAATTTACAACGATTCAAGAACAATGTGAATCGCTTTTTCCGCACACGTTTCGCTCCTGTAGCGCTTTAGAGACTTCCCTGTAGCATTAGATTAAATCAAGAAGTGCAAAGTAAATCAGTGAAATGCAGTGAAAAGTATGAAAAATAAAATTAAATGAACCAATACATAGTAAATATGTACATACATAGAACTGTAAATATATATGAAACGTAATTTAGCAATAAGAAAATAAAATGTATATATGCATATATATATATATATATATATATATATATATATATATATATATATATATATATATATGCATATATATATATATATATATATATATATATATATATATATATATATATATATATATATATATATATATATATATATATATATATATATATATATATATATATATATATATATATATATATAGTACACATCAGCATAAGAGGGAAAAGAGGGAATGGGAAAAATAAATGAATGACAAGGATGCATGAGAGAAAGAGAATGAGAAAGAGAGAGAGGCAGAGACTACAATAAGCGAAGAAATAAACAAAATAACAAGACTTTTGGGCATTCTCGTACCGGCTAAAATCAAACAGAGTTTTTTAGTGTTATTTTTCTCTGTAAAAATAAGTATAAACTACGCTGAAAGATAAATAAAAAATAACATGAAATCAAATTGTACAACCGTCATTAGAAGGGTACAAGTATAAGTATAGTACGAGGATAATCAAAACGGCAGAACAACGGCCAGCCGCAAGGCACTTTTCAACAATTGAATATATTAGTAGTATATTATAATTGTAGGTAACTTAAAAAATGTATATCTAAGTACTGTAAATTTAATCCTGTATAATAAAGAGATTTTAAATTGGATCCGGTGAAAGCAATCATAATACTAAGTTTTCAAGAATCGGGATTACGTTCGTGCTGGCCACGCCCTGCCTATCCGTCATATTTGAGCACTAAGTCCAACAAATTTGAACATGCTCATGGGAGACTTTGAATTTTACGTAGAAAATGCACTAAAAATATTGCTCAAGTGCTTTATTTTCACAATAATAAATACGTTTCCTAAAATCTAATTATTGTGTCACAACAATATTGTTTTATATTTAAACTAGAACGTTGCAATGCTGGTAGTCTACTGAATATTTTTACTGCAGGTTATCTCATATGTATTTCCAAAAAACATATGTTTAGTCTTTCATAACGCTTATATATGCATAGGCCATTCTCATTATCTAAAAATAAATGTTCTTTTAAGGAAGTATTACTATTAAACAAGATAATTTGTTTAGCCATAAATTCAAATTTCTTGCGTTCTTTTTGTTTTCAGTTTCCGTACCGAGATTGAAAAATGGAACAGTTATGAAATTACTTCGGTATCTGTCTGCCTGTCACAGCCGATTTTCTGAGAAACTATTTGACATAGAAATTCGTCACAAATATAGGAACTCATGGTCTAATTACAACCGTGCAGTTTTGAAAGTTAAATTTTGGCTTAAGGGCTTAGTTTTGGGAAGTAAAAAAAGATTTTAAGGTCACCGCGTAGGGTATCAAATGAAAGCCTGTGAAAATACGAGTTCCAAAACATATATGAAGTAATACTCACGCAATCTTATCTTGATATTATTTTTTTAAAAATGCCAAAAAATCGCTGTCCTCTCACCGTCTATAAGAGCACTAATCAAAAAATTTCGAAAAAATTCTAGAATTTTCTCCATAAGGTGTATACATAGCCTTTAATAAGTTATCTAGTATATACAAACAAAGATCGGAAACAAACTGATATGTGTTTTGTACTTTTATATAAGTTCCCATCTTGTTTAATAAAAAACTGGCTAAGTGCAAGATGAACTTGCGCAATTAGTTTTCCGTACCGTGATTGCTTTGAAAATAGGATTTTTTTTTGACTTTACAAAAGACACCCCAAATGAGTTTTCAACAAAATTTGTTTCAGATATTTGTTGAAAACTGATGACCTTGATCATGATAATTTTCGCTTAATCTATACGTTGTGGAGAATATTCCAGAATTTTTTAAAAATTGTTTAATCAGTACTTTTTGAGATAAGGGGGGAGAACAGCAATTTTTGGCAATTTTTTAAAAATAATACAAAGAAAAGTGTGCGCAATTTTGCTATTAATGTAAAAGTATACGTTGTAGAAACTCTTTTTTGAAAATTCATTTGGGATGTGTTTTGTGAAGTCACATCATTTTATACCTCCATAACAAAATTTTTTATTTTAAAAGCAATCACGGTACAGAACACTTATTGCGCAAGTCCGTCTTGCACTTTGTCGGTTTTTAGTGTTCCGTACGGAGCACTTATAAGATGACTTCGGTGTCTGTCTGTTTGTCTATTCGTCTGTCTGTCACACCCGATTTTCTCCGAAACTATTTGTCATAGAAAGTTGAAATTTGGTAATAATATAGAAATTGATAACCTCATTAAAGCCGTGTTGTTTTGAATGTCAAATTTTGACTTAAGTGGTTAGTTTTGGGGGGTGAAATCGGAAGTGAAAAAAAAAATTTTTTAGTAGGTCATCGAGTGTAGTGTCAAATGAAAGCTTGTGAAAACACGAGTAAAAACTATATATATAATGTAATACTTGCGCACACTTTTCTTTGTATTATTTTTAAAAAATCGCTAAAAATTGCTGTCCTTATCTCGAAAAGTACTGATCAAAAAATTTTGAAAAAATTCTGGAATATTCTCCAGGGGGTGTAGATTAAACGAAAATTATCACGAGTGCATTACCTTTAATAATTTATCTGGTATATAAAAAAAAAAAAAATTTCAAGGTCATCAATTTTCAGTAAAGATTGGAAACAAACTTTGTTGAAAACTCATTTGAGGTGTGTTTTGTGAAGTCACTGATCATTTTGTACCGCCGTAATAACATTTTTTATTTTAAAAGCAATAACGTACGGAACACTAATTGTGCAAGTTCAACTTGCCGGTTTTTAATTTTATTCTGAAAAAATATTTTAAAAATCTTAACTTTATATTTATTCTGTGTAACACTAATATTCCCAATTTTTTCAGGATATACATGTTTTAAGCCGTAGGTTACTAATACCAAAAGTACATTGACGTTAAGTTTTATTTTTTAAGATATTTTCGAAAAAACGCTTCTTTCTTCGAAGTTGGCTTGTCACCATTTTTTTTTTTTAATTTTCTCTTTTAAACTGACACTTTTTTGTCTAATTTTTCATTTGTATTGCAAAATCTACCCTTTTTATATTTCTCTTTCTAAATGGCAGTATTATGTTTGAATTTCTAAGGTTTAGGGTCCTTAAATTACGAGAAATATAATCTGTTTGTAAATTGATCCGTCTATCTATTAGCACAATAACTTTCGAACTAAATCAGATGTCGATTTCAAATTTTGAGCGTTTGTAGTAAATGGATAACCCATAATTTTTAAACGATATCAGGTGAAAGAGGAGATGATTGATAAATTTTGTATAATTTCAATATAATAATTAGAACTCTTCCTAGATTTTAGTTGTGATAATAAATAAATTATGCTTCTTACTTCTAGGTAAGTAAGGTAATAAAATACTGTTTTTTTTTTATCGTTACTAACTAGAAACTACCATTATTTACCTTCACAAATGTTTCCAACGTAAATGGTCCAAAAGCGCCAATAGTCATAACGATAGGTCTATGATGAGCTCTTTGCATTATCATTTGTGTTAAAAATTTGCCCTTCTTATTTAATAAGTACCATTTACTTTCATATGCTGCATCCCCCACAGCTTGGCTCTAAAATATTCGAGATTAGTATACTATGATTCACCTAAAGAGTTAAAATTGTTTAGAAGCTATAGACCCATCACGCTCTCTATCTCAATCCTTTTACCGCAATAGGAGTATCGGTGACACTATGCAGTTGCTGCCTCAACAGTCAATCTCCAGGCATCTCGATTCTGCACGACCCGACTTGATTCGTGCATACCCAAAACAAGGCGGAGACCATCCCCTTAATCTTCTAATTTCTACCTTCCCCGTTGCTACAAGCTTTTCCATGGCATCCACTTTCCTCATAATATGAACAAAATATTTTAGGTACTGTCTATTAATTCTGTTTAAAAACTTTTCAAGAATAGATGCAATATGGTAGTACGGTGTTCGGTATATAATACTCTGAGGATTCTTCGATATGTGCACATCTCAAGTGCAATGATTCGTCTTTTCTCAGCTTAGAGTGATTGTTCTAAAGTTGCTGCAATCCAAACGGGATCCTTTCTTCTGCAAGGATATAAATGCAACTTCACACCAGTCTTTCGGCCATTTTTCAGTCTTTCATGCCACATTACACAGTTGATGTAGCATAGTCTCGGCGATTTCTCCCATCATCTTTATTATTTCCGCAGTGATCTCGTCAATACCTGCTGCTTTTCTATTCTTTAACCTTTAAACAACCTTCCTGACTTCAGATTTAAGAATACATGGCTCGTGTTCTTCTGCGACTTCGTTGTCGACACTGGAATCACCCAATAACTGAGCCACAAAAAGTAATCTTTCCAAATGTCAATGATTCCGGGCATGTAGGTGACTGTTCTACCTTCCTTATCGTGGATCCATTTAGTTCTCATCAAATTTAAAACTTGTTGCCCTGCTAAAACTCGGAAGTAACACTTTCGAACAGGCAGGAAAGCAAATAGTTTTTGGAATGTAAAAATCAACTCAATTTTCATTTTTATCGATCTAATCGTAAATATTTTGTAGTGAAAAGAGATTCAGAGGGTTAACTTTCAGTCCTAAGGAAATTGTATAAATTGATGGTGTGGGATGTTTTTATGATATGTAATATTTTTCTGACAATAAGGTATAGTGTAACAGCTTTACTATATTTTTCGTAATATTCCTTGGCGCCAAGACACCGCCCAGTGATCAACGCTTTGAAAAAGATGGATGAGATTCCATCGAAACGTCAGCGAAACCGTCCATCAAGGGACTTCAAGCTAACACGGGATACCCGAAAAACCACGACTACATATATATATATATATATATATATATATATATATATATATATATATATATATATATATATATATATATATATATTAAGTCATGGAGAATAATTAAAACATTAAGGACCAACAATAGAGAGAAGACGTATATAAGGTATATCCCAGAAAGCGAGTGGGAAGAATATTATAAAGAACTGCTAACCGAAGACAGATAAGAATTCCAAGAAGAGAACCCTGAAGAAGTACAGAATAAGGAAAAAAAGAGATAGAACTAAGTTATGAAGAAGTAAAGAAGACAATAAAAATAATAAATCTGCAGGGCCTGGAGGTGGGGTGAATGAAATGATTAAGTACGGGTCTAATAAATTACGTCGAATGCTGAGAAAGATGTTCCACAGAGCGATAAATGGAGAAAAAATACCAAAGGAATGGTCAAAAGCCTTTATAGTATCTATCTTTAAAAAGGGAGACCGTAGAAAAAGCACAAACTATAGAGGCCTAAGCATAATATCGAGTATGGGACGTTTGTATGGAAAAATTATTAAAAATATCATAGAGGAAAATATATAAGGAAAAATTGGAGAAGACTAAGCAGGCTTTACGGCCGGAAAATTATGTATAGACCACATATACACTATAAAACAAACAATGGAAAAAAAACTGGCAAATAATAGAGAAGTTCGTCTAGCCTTCATAGACGTAAGAAAGGCCTATGACTCAGTACCAAGACAAAGATTATGGAACGCAATGAAAGAAATAGGCATTGACAAAGAACTAATATAGGCAGTAAAAGCTCTCTACGAAAACAACACAGTGAACATAAAAATAGGACATAAAATAGGGAAGAGACTCCAAACATCAAAAGGCCTATTACAAGGATGCTGTACATCCCCAACACTATTTAAAATATACTTCCGACAAACATTAAAAAAATGGAAGCAAAAATGTAGTGGAATGGGAGTCCCAATACGAGAAGATTACTTATATACTCTAAGTTTCACAGACGACCAAGCGATCATAGCGCAAGATGACAAAGACCTCATTTATATGGTAAGAAAACTGAAAGAAGAATACACTAAAGCAGGATTAGCAATAAACAAAGGAGGGAAATGTGGAGAATCTAGAAGTCGATAACGAAACAATAATCAAAGGAACCGATAGATTTAAATATTTAGGAACCATCATTTCAAAAAACGCAACATTAGAAGAAGAGATTAAAGCTAGATTAGGACAAACGTGGACATGCATAAGACAATTAAATTCGATCCTGTGGGACAAACACATTACAAAAAGAAACAAAACACGCATATACAAATCAATAATACAAACAATAATGACATACGGGTCAGAAACATGGACGATCAACAAAAGAAATAAATCTAAAATTAACGCGGTAGAGATGGAGTATTGGAGAAGATGTTGTAGAGTGACACGTATGGAGAGAATAACAAATGAAGAAATAAGAAGCAGAGTGAACATCAAAGAGAACGCAATAAACACCATTGAAGAAAAACGATTAAAATGGTATGGGCACATAAGATGGAGCCAAGATAATAGGTGGATAAAGAAAATAACGGAGTGGAGTCCTATAGGGAGAAGAAAAAGAGGAAGACCCAGACGATCGTGGAGAGACGATGTGGACGAGGTCCTAGAGGAGAGGGGTCTAACAGATGGAGACTGGGAAGATAGAAACGGATGGAATCAAAGGCTGAGAGAAGGAAGACAGCGTATATATATATATATATATATATATATATATATATATATATATATATATATATAAATATATATTGGTAACAGTTTTTAACGAATCAAAAAGCTCCACTTGTGTCTTCTTGAATTTAGATAATGCGATAATAATGAACATTTTTCTTGGACATCCCACTCTATGTTTACTGTATGACATATCGGTCCTACTAAATTCGCATCAATTAAAAAACACTCTGTGCTGTTAAATACATCGTTTGTGTTTGCATATGAAAGGCTGATTAAAAATGATTCAGTTTTAATAAACTTATGAAATTATTAAATTTTTACAAGTGACAGGTAATATTGGATGATTATTTTTAATTTTCACTTACTTGAATGTTTACTTCATTTGCACTCCAGGAAAGACAAAATATTTGCATGATAATCATGAACTCATAAAAGACTAGCCATCCTACATTAGTTTTTACCTAAAACATTTTCAAATTAGATCCATCCTTAAACGATATTAAAATATGTTTTAAAAAAATCGGTAAAGTAATTTAGCCAGTTCTAGCCATGCAACACGTAGTTCTAAAATAAGTACTGTATTTGACTTTCTTACACTAAGAAATATCCGGATACAAACACTATCAGTCGACATTTTAACTAATAGGTGCCTTATAAAACAATATGGATCAAAAAGAAATTGATGACAGGAAGCGCCTAATCGACTTCCCTGATTGAAAAATAACACAATTTTCAGATTTCTTCAGAATTCTGAAAAGGACCTCTACAACATATACCAAGCAAAGCCTCCAACCAATAATTAACCGTACCACGATATATACGAATGAACCCTTCCAACTTTCTCCCATATTTCATTGAACACTTATATGTATGATCATAAATAATTGAAAGTAGTGAAAAAATAATAACATTTTCAATATTCTTGACTCCAAAAACCGTGAAAAGGACATATAATACTACATATAAATATATATATATATATATATATATATATATATATATATATATATATATATATATATATATATATATATACGAGGCTGGTTTGAAAAGTCCGTGCAAAGTCCGAGAGATGGCACCACCGTATCGAGGTCACATTATGGTGACTCTGCACCTTCGATTAGAACAGTTTATAAGTGGTTTCAAAATTTTCGGACTGGCCATATGGGCACAAGTGACGCTGAACGTTCTGGACGGCCTGTGGAGGTTACGACTCCAGAAATCATTAATCAAATACATGATATGGTGATGGATGACAGAAGAGTTAAGGTGCGTGAGATTGCTAGTGCTGTGGGCATCTCGACTGAACGGGTACATAATATTTTGCATAAACATTTGGACATGAGAAAGCTATCCGCAAGATGGGTGTCGCGATTGCTCACGCTTGACCAAAAACGGAATCGTGTGAAGTGTTGCAAGGATGGTTTGCAGCTGTTCCAGAAGAATCCGGAAGACTTTAAGCGTCGTTTCGTCACTGTGGATGAAACATGGATACATTACTATACTCCTGAGACCAAACAACAATCTAAACAATGGGTTACCAAGGGGGAATCTGCACCAAAAAAGGCGAAGACCGTTCCTTCGGCCGGAAAGGTTATGGCGACTGTCTTTTGGGATTCGCAAGGGATAATCCTCATCGACTATCTAGAAAAGGGTAAAACTATTACAGGTGAATATTATTCATCGTTATTGGACCGTTTGAAAACCGAGCTGCAAGAAAAAAGCCCGCGATTGGCCCACAAGAAAGTCCTTTTCCATCACGACAACGCACCAGCACACACCTCAGCAGTTGTGGTCGCAAAATTAATGGAAATAGGATTCCAACTCGTTTCACATCCCCCCTATTCTCCAGATTTGGCTCCCTCGGACTACTATTTGTTCACCAATTTGAAGAAATGGCTGGCGGGACAAAGATTTTATTCAAACGAGGAGGTGATTGCAGACACTAATGGATGTTTTGCAGACTTGGACAAATCCTATTATTCGGAAGGGATCAACAAACTAGAACATCGTTGGACGAAGTGTATAAGCCTAAAAGGAGACTATGTCGAAAAGGTTTACCCCAAACACATAAGTAGTTTTTATTTTTGCACGGACTTTTCAAACCAGCCTCGTATATATATATATATATATATATATATATATATATATATATATATATATATATATATATATATATATATATAGGAATCGACCCCTCTGACCCTCTGCCCAACCTCATTAGAAATAATCGAAAATAATAAACGAGAATTTCTAAAATTCTCGATCTTAAGAACCTTAAAAAGGCGTGTCACACGATATACTCGAAACAATCCCTCCAGCACCCTCCCCCGCCCCTTATATGTTTGCCTGTAAATAATCATTCTTAAAATTGGTTTTCAAGATATCAACAAAAACCACGAAAAATTCCCATAATAGTTTAATAAACATAAATAAACAAGATGTATTGACCTTTCTTTTCATACCCTTGCCTTTCAGCGATATGACTCAAAAACTGGTGTGCCCTAAGGCTCCATACTCTCTCTTACTCTCTTTCTCATTTACATTAACGATCTGCTGGAAAAGACCGGAAACCAAATCTACAGCTTTGCAGACGACAAATCTTCATTTACTTTGAACGCTTGGACATCGGCTACTCAGACGAATATCTGCAGACAGCAGGAAGTCGTTGAACTTAACAAAGACCTGGAAGAAAATCTATCTTGGGGTGACAGTAACCAAGTGGAATTTAACGCTACAAAAACTCAGGCGGCAGTTTTTTCTAAAAAAGTTAACGTTGCTGAACCCGGGCGGGGCACTCCATTCCTCTAACATCGTCACTCAATTTGTTGGGCGTTAATTTGGTAGCAAATATATCCTGGCATGAACATGTCGCAGGGATAGCAAGGAAAGGTTCTCAAAAGTTGGGAATATTATTTCGAACCAGAAGGTTTTACACTCCACAACAACTGTTACTTCTTTACAAAGCTCAAATTCGACCAACTATGGAATACCGCTCCCATGTTTGGGGCTCCGCTTCCAAACATACACTGCATTTGTTGGATTCTAATCAGAGAAGAGCTGTTCGTCTGATTGGAGACCCGGAACTGACCGGCGGCCTTGATTCGCTGGAACATCGAAGAATGGTTGGCGACTTGATCCTATTCTACTAGTATTTTCATGGAAAGTGTTCGAAGAGACCGGTGCATGGTAGAGATACACGTTGCGCTAATACTTCCGTATGAGGTTTAGCTTGTTACTCCTCGTACATTTTCAGGCAGTCTTTTATATGGAGAACATCATCCATTTGAAATAATTTGCCCAGGACTGTGTTTCCCACTACCGAGTACAATTTACAGCGATTCAAGAACAACGTGAATAACTTTTTCCGCACACGTGTCGCTCCTGTAGTGCTTTAAGGACTTCCCTGCAGCACGTGTGCTAGACCCATAAAAAAAACTATAGGTTGCATCCCTATATCTAGTATTTTACGTGTACTAACTTTGAAATCGATAGCTCATTTCATTGGAGCTACACCACCAGACAGACAGACCGACAGACAAACTGACGGAAATGAGTGACCATGTTTTTCATCATCTAGGGACCAAACATGAAAAAACCTTAAAGAGTGATTTTTCAAGAATATAATACTTCCCTTTGGCTAGTAAGTAAAAAGACTTTAAATTCTGTATGGAATTGTCTTACACAACAAATGGTACCATTTTTGATCTAATCTACGAACTCCCGAGAGACTTTATCAATGTCACATGCATATCAAAAACTTTGCGTTCTAAATTATTATTTTTTCTTTTTACATGTCTTTAACGGGCTCTCAGTATTTTACCTTTATAAAAGTAATTGCTCCGCTGGCGACATCTAAGGAAGTTAAAACAAATTCCATCATTATTATATTTTTGCAACTCTCATTGATATGTTCGGTATATCTAAAAAATTTCATACACTTTTTTAAGACTTAATAAGGTATTTAATAATGTCGGCTTCACGTTAATTCATCAGACAACTTAAAATATACTTTGCGAAATTTGAAGGATAAATTTCAAGAACGCGATAGTTGGGGAATTTACAAGATAAGTTGGAATGACTGTAACAAAAAGTATGTTGGGCAAACAAGAAGGTCGATTCAAATAAAATTTAAAGAACATTTAGTTCATTTAAGATACGGTAGCTATCAGCAATCAAGTATTGTCAAACATGCTCTTGAATAGAATCATATTGTAATACTAAATAGTTTAAAGTTAATAAAGAATGTAGGCGATAGGGAATTATTAGACACATCCTACAGTATTTACTAATAAAATGTAAAAATTGTCTAAATAATGACCGAAGTTCTCACAATTCAGTGTTACTCCACCAAAACTAAAGTACAAATAGTCTAGTTTACTTTTTTAGATTTAGTTAATTATGACCCTGATGATGCTCACGTGGATAGCGAAACGCGTATCGAGTATAAAAATAAAATATTTGGTGTAGTGGTCATAACGTTGTTGTGTGTCATTGTGTCAAAGAAAGGAAAGCGCACATACATTTTAAATAAAATGTAAGCTCTAGATAGATAGACGTAGTGTATATTATTTTCATTAGTGCAGAGTTTCTCGAAAAATACTTAAATTTAAATGTTTTGCTTTTATGTATATATATATATATATATATATATATATATATATATATATATATATATATATATATATATATATATATATATATATATATATATATATATATATATATATATATATATATATATATATATATATATATATATATATATATATATATATATATATATATATATATATATATATATATATATATATATATATATATATATATATATATATATATATATATATATATATATATATATATATATATATATATATATATATATATATATATATAAACACCTGTTGAGAAAGTGAACTTGTTGGCTGAACTCTTTGCTTCACATTCTACTAAAACACCACCTACTATTCCCATAGTGCAGTCAAGGATGCCCGATGTTGTCTTCAGACAGCGTATTATAAAGCGTATTCTGATGAAGCTAGACACCAAAAAGGCTTCTGGCGCTGACGGCATACCTGCCATAGTTCTTAAAATCTGTGCGAGGGAACTAACACCAGTTTTCTGTAGACTTTTCAACCTATCCTACAGAAAGGGAATATTTCCTTCCTGCTGGAAATGCGCTACAGTTCAGCCGATACCTAAAAAAGGCAAGAAGACCTCGCCAAATAACTACCGACCAATCGCACTGCTTTCAATAATATCGAAAGTCATGGAAAAGGCTATCAATCAGCATCTTCTAAAATATCTTGAAGGATTCAACATTATTAGCGATCACCAATATGGCTTTCGTAAAAAATAGATCAACAGGAGATCTTCTGACTTATGTAACACATGTTTGGAACAATGCAATTGAAGGCTTTGGAGAATCTCGAGCGGTTGCTCTGGACATATCTAAGGCATTCGACCGTGTTTGGCACGATGGGCTGTTGGCTAAGCTACGTTCTTATGGTATGTCGGAAAAGTTCTGTTTGTGGCTCTCATGTTTCCTCAAAGAGCGTTCTTTACGAGTGGCAGTCGACGGATTTCTTTCTAACACCTTCACTATCAACGCCGGTGTACCTCAAGGCTCCATACTGTCTCCTACTCTTTTTCTCATTTACATTAACGATCTGCTGGAAAAGACCGAGAATCCAATCTACAGCTTTGCAGATGACAGTACACTTATCTCTTCTTTCACTTTGAACGCTCGGACATCGGCTACTCAGACGAATATCCACAGACAGCAGGAAGTCGTTCAACTTAACAAAGACCTGGAAGAAATTCTATCTTGGGGTGACAGTAACCAAGTGGAATTTAACGCTACAAAAACCCAGGCGGCAGTTTTCTCTAAAAAAGTTAACGTTGCTGAACCCGACATAGTTATGTCGGGGCACTCCATTCCACTAACATCGTCACTCAATTTGTTGGGCGTTAATTTGGGAGCAAATATGTCCTGGCATGAACATGTTGCAGGCATATCAAGGAGAGCTTCTCAAAAGTTGGGAATATTATTTCGAACCAGAAAGCTTTACACTCCTCAACAACTGCTAATTCTTTACAAAGCTCAAATTCGACCAACTATGGAATACTGCTCCCATGTTTGGAGCTCCGCTCCCAAACATACACTGCATTTGTTGGATTCTATTCAGAGAAGAGCTGTTCGTCTGATTGGAGACCCGGAACTGACCGTCGGCCTTGATTCGCTGGAACATCGAAGAACGGTTGGCGACTTGAGCCTATTCTACAAGTACTTTCACGGAAAGTGTTCGAAGGATGTGGCCCGCTTAATTCCTCCCAGAGCGGTGCATGTTAGAAGTACATGTCGCGCTAATTCTTCACATTCGTATGAGGTTCAGCTTGTTACTCCCCGTACAACACTTTTCAAGCAGTCTTTTATATGGAGAACATCATCCCTTTGGACTAATTTACTCAGGACTGTGTTTCCCACCGAGTACAATCTACAGCGATTCAAGAACAACGTGAATCGCCTTCTCCGCACACGTGTCGCTCCTGTAGCGCTTTAGGGACTTCCCTGTAGCACGTGTGCTAGACCCATAATAAAAAATATATATATATATATATATATATATATATATATATATATATATATATATATATATATAAGGTTATTCGGTTTCCGAATAGTTGGAGAAGATGATAATTTAGTGCAAGTAAAAAAAATAGAAAAATGGCCTTTGATTCTTTTTGCAGTAGTCTAGTTTTCGAGAAATTAGTTCTCATCTTCAGGACTTACTAAATATTACAAAAATTGAAAGTTTAAAATACAAAATTGCAAAGTTTTACCAACACCAGTTTATAATATAACATTTAGAAACTCAAAGTGACGATACATCCGAAAACTTATTAATATCCTAAATTTAAAATTTATGTTAAAGATTAGAACATTTCTTGGCATGAAGACTCCTTATGAAGATAAAAGGACTTAAAAAGAAAAGAAATTTCACGGGTGCCACGTCTCCATTTTGTTACACTACTGACAGTTCAGTGACAATTTGCCCCGTGTTAATTTTGATTCTTTTGGATAAAGAAGAGAACTGTAATTTTGGCCGAGAATCGGATCGAATATCTATCTCAAGGTGGATGTACAGTGATATAATGAAGAAAAATCCACAAAAATGACAGAAGAAAACGAAAACAATAAAAAAGAAAAATAGAGAAACCCAGCGTTAGATAAGATTTCCTACCGCAAGAAAGAATGTATGTAAAACAGAATTGTAAAATTCGAAAAAGTTGATTAACCGGTTAAAGTATGGAAAAAAATAACAAAAGGTCAAAAAAGAGAATTCATTCATGAAAGGGGTAGACTCACAGGAGCTTTAAAGTGGTGTTCAATATTTGGTTCAACTTATTATATATATATATATATATATATATATATATATATATATATATATATATATATATATATATATAAATATATATATAGCTTCTGATAGATTTATAAATTTCTTTTCAAATCATCCAGCTTGTCAAAAGTATAACATGGTGGTGGCAATCAGGAATAAAGTTATTCACATCAGTGACGACACTTTTTTATAAAACAATTTAAAAAAACTGTTCTATATTTTTCGCAACAATGGTTATCCTAGGCATATTTTGAATAGATTGATTTTCAATTCCAACATTTTTGATGGTCCCACGGAAGAAGTAAGACATGAAGGCCAATACAAAAACTACCCTACATACGTGGTCTGACGGACAAGATAGTCTCGATCTTCAAAGACTACGGTGACATAAAAATAGCAAGATATAATCAATTATGTAACCGGAATTTATTTAGTCGTGTAAAACAAAAGACGCCACTTATGTATAACAACAATGTAATATATAAAATGTCTTGCTTGGACTACGAGGGCAGTTATATTGGACAAACATCACAATGGCTTAAACAAAGATTAACAAAGTGATTGAGCAACGGGAAAGAAATCTTGTGCTGCAGTGGATCATCACTTGAGAACAGGACACAAATTTGACTTTGATAATGTTATGATCTTAGAATAGGAAAATAAGTAAGCTTTTTCCTTGAAATGTGTCATATCATAAAAGAGAAAAGCTTCATCAATTACAAAATTGACACTAATAATTTAGGCAACATATACTGTGATATTCTAAATAATTATATTAAACGCTACCACTGACCACATACCGATAATAATAAAAAAAATAAATAAATAAATAAAAGAACTAAAATAATATTCAATATCAGTTCTAAAGAAACACCTTAGATCGAAGTGTTTATAGTTGGCCTAGTTGTGTGATATTTTGTTTTCTTTTTGTATCTATTTTATTCTAGTTGGTAAGTTCATGTTGTTTGTTTTTAGCGACCTATCTGTGCATGACGGTTTTAATTTTAGTAATACTTCTGATAAAGCCGAGAAGAATAGGCGAAATATTGAGTTTTAAACAACAAAGAATAATTTTACTAAATAGACCGCTATCCCGATAGTTTTCACCTCGTAATTTTCAAGAAATAGGAACACTATATTTATATATATATATATATATATATATATATATATATATATATATATATATATATATATATATATATATATATATATATATATATATATATATATATATATATATATATATATATACATATATATATATATATATATATATATATATATATATATATATATATATATATATATATATATATATATATATAACAATCGTTAGTTTAACTACTGGGAAACGCCCTTATAAGGAGAAGAGATGAGCAATCAAATATCTAAAGGCTCTAGTATCTGCTTTTTATTTTTGTTATCGAGCTTTCGCTGCCTAATGGTAGCTTCTGTATGTATGTATGTAATGTAAAACTGTTGAAAAACATATTGCTAGACAATTACTATCCTAAAGCTCTAATTAAAAAGGATTTTCAAATCAATCCACCTGTCTCCAGTAATGTCAACATTAAAATAGGAAAGTTACAATACATAGAAAGCCTTTCCCCTGTCTTCTCTTTTTAAAAATACGAACATTCAGATTGCTAATTACAACATAAAAAGAATGAATTGTTTTTATACCAATTTAAACCGATACTTTACAAATATCTAATATAATCTACGGCATTCCCTGTCAATGTGGTTTGGTCTACGTTGGACAAACTTCACAACAGCTCTCTAAAAGATTAGCGTTACACAAAAGTGATAGCAAACACAAACCTAATGCAACTAGTTTGAGCTTACACGTAAATAATACAGATCACAGAGTACAATATAACAACAGTTTCATTCTGGATGTTGAGACTAATTACTTCAGAAGAAGTTTCTTGGAAATGTGTTACATAAAAATTTGTAAAAATAATCTCAATCACAAAAAAGCCATAGAAGGATTGAGCTCCATGTATACCTATTTTTATGAAAAAATTAGTTTCCAGTAAAGTTGACGTTTCTTTTCTCTTTCTGTTATCCCTGCTTTTTACATATTACTAATTACTTTTTCTGTGTCTTCTTGTTATAAAATTAAAAAATTAAAAATTAAATATGATAAATAATAAATAACATCCAATATTCTCTTTCAAATACTTTAAATTAGTCTATGAGTCCCTTTGTTATAAAATTAAAGAATTAATATAATTAATAATAAATAACTCGTCTAATAGTAACATTCATCAAATTTAAGTCCCTTTGCTATAAAATTAAAAAATGAATATAATTAATAATAAATAATTTGTCTAATAATAGCATCCACCAAAAAAATTTACCACAACCCTAACTTTAATGCTTTGGTGGTTTTTTGTCGACCTGATGACGACATTGGACTACCAACAATATCCGGTTCAGACTCAAATATCACTAAATAAATTACTAAACTCGGTGTCAAAAAAAAAAAAAATTATAATGGAGTACCATTTCAACATCATGGTCTTGCTTACAGTTGTGTTCTGTCTTAAGGCTGCTATACACGCTCCGGTATACCTGCACAGGCAACCTGTGCAGGTATATCTCAACAAGTTTACTTGCACAGGTTAGGACCCACACACGCAACGGTGAAACTGTGCAGTTCTCGTTTAAAATTATGCTAGAGACGCGAGAGAGTGTACTACTAGCCTTTATAGCTCTTCATATAATAAATAATATAAACCACCAAAATATAAACGTTTTATGCAAACCTGCTCTTTTGGAAGCTCACTGAATAAAAAAAAGGATAAATACCATTGCGCATTCTTCTGCGCAACTCGCACAGGTAAAAATATGTTTTTCCATATTTACTCCGGTCGCCTGTACAGGTTTTACAATACACTCTCCGGTTTACCTGCGCAGGTCTACCTGTGCAGGTAAACCTGTCAGGTAAACCGGAGCGTGTATAGCAGCCATTAAAAAGTGTTTTTGATTAATGTTTATTGACAACGTTTTATTTTTAATACTTGTGTAACTCTCTAAGTGTCCTTTTATCATGCTTTTTGTAATCATACCTACTACCTGGCCAACAAAAATGTAAATTTTATTGTCTTCACCAGAGATGAATTAACTGTTAAATTTTTGTAAGTAATTTCTCATACAGCCTTATAATTTATTGAATCACATTTTAAAAACGAACGTTTTAAATTTATTTTTCTGTACCTGGTTTGCATTTTTAGAATCCAGAGAAGCTACCATTAGGCAGCGAAAGCTCGATAATAAAAATAAAAAGCATATACTAGAGCCTTTAGATCTTTGATTGCTCATCTCTTCTCCTTATAAGGGCGTTTCCCAGTAGCTAAACTTTCGATTGTTTGTTGCCAGTGCCCTGTTACTGTCTTTCTTCTTTCTTATATATATGTGTATATATATATATATATATATATATATATATATATATATATATATATATATATATATATATATATATATATATATATATATATATATATATATATATATATATATATATATATATATATAATACAGTAATTGACTTACTCGATTAGATACCGATGTTCATAAATTAGTTTTGCTAAAGTTTTAACTTTCTCTTCAACTTCGCTTTCCCTAAGATCATCAGGAATGTAAGATTTTAATCGATGTTTTAATACTTCTAAAAATGAAGCGGAACATACTAATAACATGGACAAGATTATTGTAGTTGTAACATTGTATAAAAGGGCAGCAGCTGAAGTTACACAACTGATTGTTTGTGCTAAAGCTTGATGTTCTAGTTTGTTGGCACCATTAAACCATAACTGGTACAGTAAATGAGTTTCTAAAGAGGCATTGTTTTCTCGATTGTATCTTATTAATTTTTTCTCCCCAAACATACCTAAAATTTAATAGTTATAATTTCTATATATATATATATATATATATATATATATATATATATATATATATATATATGTATATATATATATATATATATATATATATATATATATGTATATATATATATATATATATATATATATACATATATATATGACGTTCCACGTCCACCGTGCCACCCAAGAGACCAAAATTTGACGCAAGGTAGGTAAATGAGCGGGGGCTTAAAAAACTCTTGTCTTGTATTGATGTGTACTTTTGAAATCCGATGGGCCTTTTGAGAAATTCAATATGGCGGATGCAAAATGGCGTCGGTAATATGTAAAAATTCCAGTTAATCAAATTATATGGAGTATAATAATGAAAAAAAGGTTCTTAATTATGTGAAATTTACCAACAAATATGTTTTTTGGTTCGCTGATTATGAACTCGAAGTCCAACTAGCCAAATTAAACCAGCGAAATCTAATATGGCATCTTGAGTGAGCAAAATTAAGTAATTTTTAATAATATTTCTAGTAAAATTTAAAAAGCACCTTTTTTTTGTCCATCAGTATTGCATCTCACCCTTGGCGTAATCGATCATAAGTGTTTTGTCGTCATTATTTTTTCCAATATAGCGGATCAAAATGGCGTCAGCTTGTAAAGAAAACCTCTGGTAATCGAATGATAACAAGTGTAATAATAAAATAAACGTACTAAATAACCTAGTATTTGTCACTGAGTTTGTCTTCGGAGTCGCTGATCATGAATTCAAAGTCCAACTAGCCCAATTCCACCTGCAAAATCCAATGTGGCGTCTTGAATGAGCAAAATTAGGGATGTAATGAAAGACTGATATTGTCAAATTTCCACTTTATTTAGTTTCACTGAAACTGTATGAGGCGTTTTGCTATAGTATAGCTTCTTAGATACAAAATTTTGTATCAGAAGAAGCTATAGTATAGCGAAACGCGTCACGCAGTTTCAGTGAAACTAAATAAAGTGGAAATTTGACAATATCAGTCTTTCATTACATTCGTTATGAATTTCCATCAAGTAACAGCCACAACAATTCAAAAAATTAGGGATTTTTACTAATATTGTTCGGAAAATTTGAAAGAGCACCTTTTTTTGTCCATATGTATTGCATCTTACCCTTCGAATAACCGATCATAAGTGTATGGTCGTCATTATTTTTTTCAATATGGCTGATCAAAAATGGCGTCAACTTATAAAAAAAACCTCTGGTAGTAGAATGATAACAAATGTAATAATAAAATAAACGTATAAAATTACCTAGTATTTGTCAATCTGTGTAATTGCGTTTTGTTATCAAGCTATTATATGTGCAGTCAATCCAATCGATTGAGCCTAAAGGGCGCAAGATAGCTAGAAAAAGGTGGGTTAAAAGTTAATTAGTAAAAATATTTTACTAACGTGATGATAACATATACTTGTTTGCATTTAAAAGATTAGTTATGCTATCTGAGATTTTGTCTTGTGTTATAAATGTATTCTGAAGCTAGTGACGTATAAGCCGACAATTGTAAATAAACGTTTCTTAAGACAAGATAGTTACCATTATTTTTTTTTTATGATGACTATTCTCCACACTACATTAAGTATTCTTTCTTAGTTTTTACCGATTACATTATTCGATTATCAGCAATTCTTGCTAACGTTAACGCTATTAAAACTACTATATTAAAAAAAACCGGTCAAGTGCAAGTTGAATTTGCACAATTAGTGTTCCGTACGTTGATTGTTTTTAAAGAAAAAATTTTGTTAGGGTGGTATAAAATGATCAGTGACTTCACAAAACACACCCCAAATGAGTTTTCAACAAAGTTTGTTTCCAATCTTTAATGAAAACTGGTGACCTGGAAATTTTGTTTTTTTTTTTTTTTCTATCACGGATAAATTATTAAAAGTAATGATAATTTTCGTTCAATCTATACCCCGTGGAGAATATTCCAGGATTTTTTCAAAATTTTTTGGTCAGTACTTTTCGAGATAAGATAGGAGACAGCGATTTTTCACGATTTTTAAAAAGTAATACGAAGAAAAGTGTGCGCAAGTATTACATTATATATATATTTTTTAATCGTGTTTTCACAAGCTTTCATTTGACACCACACTCGATGATCTAGTAAAAAATTTTTTTTTTCACCTCCGATTTCACCCCTCAAAACGAATCCCTTAAGTCAAAATTTATGTTACGGTGACATAAAATGATCAGTGACTTCACAAAATACACCTCAAATAAGTTTCAACAAAGTTTATTTCCAATCTTTACTGAAAATTGATGACCTTGAAATTTCTGTTTTTTTTTTATATATCAGATAAATTATTACAGGTAATGCACTCGTGATAATTTTCGTTCAATCTACACCTCGTGGAGAATATTCCAGAATTTTTTCAAAATTTTTTGATAAGTACTTTCCGAGATAAGGCGGGTGGACAGCGATTTTTCGCGATTTTTTAAAAAATAATACAAAGAAAAGTGCGAGCAAGTATTACATTATATATATATATATTTTTTACTCGTGTTTTCACAAGATTTCATTTGACACCACACTCGATGATCTAGTAAAAAATTTTTTTTTTCACTTCCGATTTCACCCCTCAAAACGAATCCCTTAAGTCAAAATTTATGTTACGGTGACATAAAATGATCAGTGACTTCACAAAATACACCCCAAATAAGTTTCAACAAAGTTTATTTCCAATCTTTACTGAAAATTGATGACCTTGAAATTTCTGTTTTTTTTTATATATCAGATAAATTATTACAGGTAATGCACTCGTGATAATTTTCATTCAATCTACACCCCGTGGAGAATATTCCAGAATTTTTTCAAAATTTTTTGATAAGTACTTTCCGAGATAAGGCGGGTGGACAGCGATTTTTCGCGATTTTTTAAAAATAATACAAAGAAAAGTGCGCGCAAGTATTACATTATATATATATTTTTTACTCGTGTTTTCACAAGCTTTCATTTGACACCACACTCGATGATCTAGTAACAAATTTTTTTTTTCACTTCCGATTTCAACCCTCAAAAAGAATCCCTTAAGTCAAAATTTATGTTACGGTGACATAAAATGATCAGTGACTTCACAAAATACACCCCAAATACGTTTCAACAAAGTTTATTTCCAATCTTTACTAAAAATTGATGACCTTGAAATTTCTGTTTTTTTTATATATCAGATAAATTATTACAGGTAATGCACTCGTGATAATTTTCGTTCAATCTACACCCCGTGGCGAATATTCCAGAATTTTTTCAAAATTTTTTGATAAGTACTTTCCGAGATAAGGCGGGTGGACAGCGATTTTTCGCGATTTTTTAAAAATAATACAAAGAAAAGTGCGCGCAAGTATTACATTATATATATATTTTTTACTCGTGTTTTCACAAGATTTCATTAGACACCACACTCGATGATCTAGTAAAAAATTTTTTTTTTCACTTCCGATTTCACCCCTCAAAACGAATCCCTTAAGTCAAAATTTATGTTACGGTGACATAAAATGATCAGTGACTTCACAAAATACACCCCAAATAAGTTTCAACAAAGTTTATTTCCAATCTTTACTGAAAATTGATGACCTTGAAATTTCTGTTTTTTTTTATATATCAGATAAATTATTACAGGTAATGCACTCGTGATAATTTTCGTTCAATCTACACCCCGTGGCGAATATTCCAGAATTTTTTCAAAATTTTTTGATAAGTACTTTCCGAGATAAGGCGGGTGGACAGCGATTTTTCGCGATTTTTTAAAAATAATACAAAGAAAAGTGCGCGCAAGTATTACATTATATATAAATTTTTTACTCGTGTTTTCACAAGCTTTCATTTGACACCACACTCGATGACCTAGTAAAAAATTTTTTTTTTCACTTCCGATTTCACCCCTCAAAACGAATCCCTTAAGTCAAAATTTATGTTACGGTGACATAAAATGATCAGTGACTTCACAAAATACACCCCAAATAAGTTTCAACAAAGTTTATTTCCAATCTTTACTGAAAATTGATGACCTTGAAATTTCTGTTTTTTTTTATATATCAGATAAATTATTACAGGTAATGCACTCGTGATAATTTTCGTTCAATCTACACCTCGTGGAGAATATTCCAGAATTTTTTCAAAATTTTTTGATAAGTACTTTCCGAGATAAGGCGGGTGGACAGCGATTTTTTCACGATTTTTAAAAAGTAATACGAAGAAAAGTGTGCGCAAGTATTACATTATATATATATTTTTTAATCGTGTTTTCACAAGCTTTCATTTGACACCACACTCGATGATCTAGTAAAAAATTTTTTTTTTTCACCTCCGATTTCACCCCTCAAAATGAATCCCTTAAGTCAAAATTTATGTTACGGTGACATAAAATGATCAGTGACTTCACAAAATACACCTCAAATAAGTTTCAACAAAGTTTATTTCCAATCTTTACTGAAAATTGATGACCTTGAAATTTCTGTTTTTTTTATATATCAGATAAATTATTACAGGTAATGCACTCGTGATAATTTTCGTTCAATCTACACCTCGTGGAGAATATTCCAGAATTTTTTCAAAATTTTTTGATAAGTACTTTCCGAGATAAGGCGGGTGGACAGCGATTTTTCGCGATTTTTTTAAAAATAATACAAAGAAAAGTGCGCGCAAGTATTACATTATATATATATTTTTTACTCGTGTTTTCACAAGATTTCATTTGACACCACACTCGATGATCTAGTAAAAAATTTTTTTTTTCACTTCCGATTTCACCCCTCAAAACGAATCCCTTAAGTCAAAATTTATGTTACGGTGACATAAAATGATCAGTGACTTCACAAAATACACCCCAAATAAGTTTCAACAAAGTTTATTTCCAATCTTTACTGAAAATTGATGACCTTGAAATTTCTGTTTTTTTTTATATATCAGATAAATTATTACAGGTAATGCACTCGTGATAATTTTCGTTCAATCTACACCCCGTGGAGAATATTCCAGAATTTTTTCAAAATTTTTTGATAAGTACTTTCCGAGATAAGGCGGGTGGACAGCGATTTTTCGCGATTTTTTAAAAATAATACAAAGAAAAGTGCGCGCAAGTATTACATTATATATATATTTTTTTACTCGTGTTTTTACAAGCTTTCATTTGACACCACACTCGATGATCTAGTAAAAAATTTTTTTTTTCACCTCCGATTTCACCCCTCAAAACGAATCCCTTAAGTCAAAATTTATGTTACGGTGACATAAAATGATCAGTGACTTCACAAAATACACCCCAAATAAGTTTCAACAAAGTTTATTTCCAATCTTTACTGAAAATTGATGACCTTGAAATTTCTGTTTTTTTATATATCAGATAAATTATTACAGGTAATGCACTCGTGATAATTTTCGTTCAATCTACACCCCGTGGCGAATATTCCAGAATTTTTTCAAAATTTTTTGATAAGTACTTTCCGAGATAAGGCGGGTGGACAGCGATTTTTCGCGATTTTTTAAAAATAATACAAAGAAAAGTGTGCGCAAGTATTACATTATATATATATATATATATATATATATATATATATATATATATATATATATACATATATATATATATATATATATATATATATATATATATATATATATATATATATATATATATATATATATATTACTCGTGTTTTCACAAGCTTTCATTTGACACCACACTCGATGATCTAGTAAAAAATTTTTTTTTTCACTTCCGATTTCACCCCTCAAAACGAATCCCTTAGGTCAAAATTTATGTTACGGTGACATAAAATGATCAGTGACTTCATAAAATACACCCCAAATAAGTTTCAACAAAGTTTATTTCCAATTTTTACTGAAAATTGATGACCTTGAAATTTCTGTTTTTTTTTTTATATATCAGATAAATTATTACAGGTAATGCACTCGTGATAATTTTCGTTCAATCTACACCCCGTGGAGAATATTCTAGAATTTTTTCAAAATTTTTTGATAAGTACTTTCCGAGATAAGGCGGGTGGACACCGATTTTTCGCGATTTTTTAAAAATAATACAAAGAAAAGTGCGCGCAAGTATTACATTATATATATATATTTTACTCGTGTTTTTACAAGCTTTCATTTGACACCACACTCGATGATCTAGTAAAAAATTTTTTTTTTCACCTCCGATTTCACCCCTCAAAACGAATCCCTTAAGTCAAAATTTATGTTACGGTGACATAAAATGATCAGTGACTTCACAAAATACACCTCAAATAAGTTTCAACAAAGTTTATTTCCAATCTTTACTGAAAATTGATGACCTTGAAATTTCCGTTTTTTTTATATATCAGATAAATTATTACAGGTACTGCACTCGTGATAATTTTCGTTCAATCTACACCTCGTGGAGAATATTCCAGAATTTTTTCAAAATTTTTTGATAAGTATTTTCCGAGATAAGGCGGGTGGACAGCGATTTTTCGCGATTTTTTAAAAATAATACAAAGAAAAGTGCGCGCAAGTATTACATTATATATATATTTTTTACTCGTGTTTTCACAAGATTTCATTTGACACCACACTCGATGATCTAGTAAAAAAAATTTTTTTTCACTTCCGATTTCACCCCTCAAAACGAATCCCTTAAGTCAAAATTTATGTTACGGTGACATAAAATGATCAGTGACTTCACAAAATACACCCCAAATAAGTTTCAACAAAGTTTATTTCCAATCTTTACTGAAAATTGATGACCTTGAAATTTCTGTTTTTTTTTATATATCAGATAAATTATTACAGGTAATGCACTCGTGATAATTTTCTTTCAATCTACACCCCGTGGAGAATATTCCAGAATTTTTTTCAAAATTTTTTGATAAGTACTTTCCGAGATAAGGCGGGTGGACAGCGATTTTTCGCAATTTTTTAAAAATAATACAAAGAAAAGTGCGCGCAAGTATTACATAATATATATATTTTTTACTCGTGTTTTCACAAGCTTTCATTTGACACCACACTCGATGATCTAGTAAAAAATTTTTTTTTTCACTTCCGATTTCAACCCTCAATAAGAATCCCTTAAGTCAAAATTTATGTTACGGTGACATAAAATGATCAGTGACTTCACAAAATACACCCCAAATAAGTTTCAACAAAGTTTATTTCCATTCTTTACTGAAAATTGATGACCTTGAAATTTCTGGTTTTTTTATATATCAGATAAATTATTACAGGTAATGCACTCGTGATAATTTTCGATTTCACCCCCCAAAACTAACCCCTTAAGTCAAAATTTAACTTTCAAAACTACATGGCTCTGATGAGGCCATCAATTCCTATATTACTACCAAATTTCAACTTTCTATGACAAATAGTTTCGGAGAAAATCGGGTGTAACAGAGGGACAGACGGACAGACGGACAGACAGACGGACAGACACCGAAGTGATCTTATAAGTGTTCCGTACGGAACACTAAAAATGGTAACTATAACTTGGAAATCATTACCAGTGCGTGCAAGGTTAAGTACACTTACCGAACATGGAATCGTTAAGTATGCGAAAGTCTGTACTTACATTGTGCAATTTCATAACCAAACTTCAATTATTGAAAGGTTTTGGTTGTTTAGCTGCTTGCTTACCAAATTTTAGCCTGTTGATAGCACCAATACAAAAATAAACTTTTTTGAAATTAATATAAAACATTAAATAAAATACTGAAATATATTGGATTTTGCGGGTTGAATTTGGCTAATTTGACAGCAAATTCGTAATAAGCGACCCCGTAATCATACGAAGTATAAAATACTAGGTAATTCAATACGTTTATTTTATTATTACATTTGTTATCATTCCATTACCAGAGATTTTCTTTACAAGTTGCCGCCATTTTTGATCCACCATATTGGAAAAAATAATGACTACCATACACTTATGATCGGTTATTCGAAGGGTAAGATGCAATACATATGGACAAAAAAAGGTGCTCTTTCAAATTTTCCGAGCAATATTAGTAAAAATCCCTAATTTTGCTCACTCAAGACGCCATATTGGATTTTGCAGATGGAATTGAGCTAGTTGGACTTTGAATTCACGAAGACATACTCAGTGACAAATACTAGGTTACTTGCTATGTTTATTTTATTATTACACTTGTTATCATTCGATTACCAGAGGTTTTTTTTACAAGCAGACACCATTTTGATCCGCCATATTGGAAAAAATAATGACGACAAAACACTTATGATCGATTATGCCAAGGGTGATATGCAATACTGATGGACAAGAAAAAAGGCGCTTTTTTAAATTTTACAGAAATATTACTAAAAATTACTTAATTTTGCTCACTGAAGAGGCCATATTGGATTTCGCGGGTATAATTTGCCTAGTTGGACTTTGAATTCATAATCACCGAACCAAAAAACATATTTGTTGGTAAATTTCACCTAATTAGGAACATTTTTTTCATTATTATACTCCATATAATTTGATCAACTGGAATTTTTACACGTTACCGACGCCATTTTGCATCCGCCATATTGAATTTCTCAAAAGGCTCATCGGATTTCAAAAGTACACATCAATACGAGTTTTTTAAGCCCCCGCTCATTTACCTACCTTGCGTCAAATTTTGGTCTCTTGGGTGGCACGGTGGACGTGGAACGTCACATATATATGTATATATATATATATATATATATATATATATATATATATATATATATATATATATATATATATATATATATATATATATATACAGAAATTATAATCATTTACTCACCTTGCGTCAAATTTTGGTCTCATGAGTGGCACGGTTGATGTGGAACGTCACACACACATATGTATATATATATATACATAAACTTGATTGGTTTTTTCTTGGGTACTTAGGTTCTTTTGGAAAACACAAACTAGTTTATTTGACGTTTCGCCTTATTTTTTTTAGGCATTTTCAAAAATTCTTTATTTTTTAATATTCATTGTGTATATACCCTGAAAGGCAACTATTTGTGTGTGTAATAGTTGCCTTTCAGGGTATATACACAATGAATATTAAAAAATAAAGAATTTTTGAAAATGCCTAAAAAAAATAAGGCGAAACGTCAAATAAACTAGTTTGTGTTTTCCAAAAGAACCTAAGTACCCAAGAAAAACCAATCAAGTTTATGTAAAGAAAAGGTTCAACAAAAAAATTTTTATATATATATATATATATATATATATATATATATATATATATATATATATATATATATATATATATATATATATATATATATATATATATATATAAATATATATATATATATATATATATATATATATATATAAATATATATATATATATATATATATATATATATATATATATATATATATATATATATATATATATATATATATATATATATATATATATATATATATATAACCTATATATATATATATATATATATATATATATATATATATATATATATATATATATATATATATAATATACATATGTATATATATATATATATATATATATATATATATATATATATATATATATATATATAATATATAACCTATATATATATATATATATATATATATATATATATATATATATATAACCTATATATATATATATATATATATATATATATATATATATATATATATATATATATAACCTATATATATATATATATATATATATATATATATATATATATATATATATATATATACCGATATATACGGATTCACAAGAGAAGACCACCAAACGTCTGAAAAAATTACCGAACGATCTCTCTTATATGTCATGCAGGTAAAATTATGCTCCATATCATCCAAGAACGATTGAAACCAATTCTCTTGCCTCAGATTCCCCAAGAACAGGCAGGTTTTGTACCCATATATATATATATATATATATATATATATATATATATATATACATATATATATATATATATATATATATATATATATATATATATATATATATATATATATATATATATATATATATATATATGGTGGAATGTAATACATTCCATACACCAAAAAGGCTTCTGGCGCTGACAGAATACCTGCCATAGTTTTTAGGAACTGTGCGAGGGAACCAACACCGGTTTTCTGTAGACTTTTCAACCTATCATACAGAAAGGAAATATTTCCTTCCTGCTGGAAATGTGCTACAGTTCAGCCGATACCTAGAAAAGGCAAGAAGACCTTGCCAAATAACTACCAACCAGTCGCACTGCTTTCAATAATATCGAAAGTCATGGAAAAGGCTATCAATCAGCATCTTCTAAAATATCTTGAAGGATTCAACATTGTTACCGATCACCAATATGGCTTTCGTAAAAATAGATTAACAGGAGATCTTCTGACTTATGTCCCACATGTTTGGAACAACGCAATTGAACACTTTGGAGAATCTCGAGCGGTTGCTCTTGACATATCCAAGGCATTCGACCGTGTTTGGCACGATGGGCTGTTCTTATGGTATGTCGGAAAAGTTCTGTTTGTGGCTCTCATGTTTCCTCAGAGAACGTTCTTTACGAGTGGCAGTCGACGGATTTCTTTCTGACGCCTTCACTATCAACGCCGGTGTACCCCAAGGCTCCATACTGTCTCCTACTCTCTTTCTCATTTATATTAACGATCTGCTGGAAAAGACCGAGAAGCCAATTTACAGCTTTGCAGATGACAGTACACTTATCTCTTCATTCACTTTGAACGCTCGGACATCGGCTACTCAGACGAATATCCGCAGACAGCAGGAAGTCATTCAACTTAACAAAGACCTGGAAGAAATTCTATCTTGGGGTGACAGTAACCAAGTTGAATTTAACGCTACAAAAACCCAGGCGGCAGTTTTTTCTAAAAAAGTTAACGTTGCTGAACCCGACATAGTTATGTCGGGGCACTACATTTCTCTAACATCGTTACTCAATTTGTTGGGCGTTAATTTGGGAGCAAATATGTCCTGGCATGAACATGTTGCAGGCATAGCAAGGAGAGCTTCTCAAAAGTTAGGAATATTATTTCGAACCAGAAAGCTTTACTCGTACACTCCACAACAACTGTTAATTCTTTACAAAGTTCAAATTCGACCAACTATGGAATACTGCTTACCTGTTTGGAGCTCCGCCCCCAAACATACACTGCATTTGTTGGATTCTATTCAGAGAAGAGCTGTTCGTCTGATTGGAGACCCGGAACTGACCGTCGGTCTTGATTCGCTGGAACATCGAAGAACGGTTGGCGACTTGAGCCTATTCTACAAGTATTTTCATGGAAAGTGTTCGAAGGATGTGGCCCGCTTAATTCCTCCCAGAGCGGTGCATGTTAGAAGTACACGCGGCGATAATTCTTCATATCCGTATGACGTTCAGCTTGTTACTCCTCGTACAACGCTTTTCAAGCAGTCTTTTATATCGAGAACATCATCCCTTTGGAACAATTTGCCCAGGACTGTGTTTCCCACCGAGTACAATCTACAGCGATTCAAGAACAACGTGAATCGCTTTCTCCGCACACGTGACGCTCCTGTAGCACTTTAGGGACTTCCCTGTAGTACGTGTGCTAGACCCATAAAAAAAAAAATTAAAATTCCGGGTTTCAATCCGTTCGTCTAACAATGAACTTGCACGACGTTTCACCAAAATCTCATTTGGCATTTTCAGGTGCTCTTGCTGTTGCTGCTGCTACTCGATACTGTGATCTTACTGCTGCTGCCGCTCGAAGCTAACTGAGTTAGCGGCACCAGCAACAAGATCAGAGCATCGAGTAGCTGCAGCAGCAGCAAGAGCACCTGAAAATTCCAAATGAGATTTTGGCGAAACGTCGTGCAAGTTCATTGTTAACGAACGGATTGAAACCCGGAATTTTAATGTATTTTTATTTTATGTGAAAAATCCTACCAGATTCGGTCACTGATTTTTAAAATTTTTAAAATTCCACTGCATGAAAGTGTTTATTTTTTGGGGAAAACTCGCTCTCTGATCATCGATTTTTTTCGTAATTGGGTAAAAGTTCTTCAATCCTGAGTTGACTGTACTGGGAAGGGAGCAGCTTATTAAAGTTCTAGAGCAAGAAAGGCACTTTTTTTTGAAAAGCTCAGCCCTCAATTTGCCAATGGTTCCCCTTTACCTATAAGATGATTCGCCTCTAGTGATCCCTTTTTTTTAAGAAAAGTTTTTTGCGTCCTTATGTACCATCCGCATTTAAACCCGGCCTGTTTTGAAAGTGTTATCTAAACTAGCTTGGAATTTTGAAATTTTTATTTAAATCTATAATTGGAAGATTAGTGACAAAAATGTCACTAAAAATTGTAACATCAGTTCTTTTTAAATCATACATCAATAATATTTGAAAAACTTCTGTCTTGAAACTAGATAGTAACTTACCAATAATATTTATTGTTGTTACAGTTAGAGTAGTTCCAAGTGCTATAAAATTCCGGAACCATTTACCAAATTTAATATTTTTAAGAAATGCTTTTATAATTTTCTTGTCATTTTCTTTCCATATTTCCGCTTCTCGCCTCGAAATATCATCAAATAAATTTATAATATTGTTTTTATAGTAAATAATTATAATAACTGAAATTTTCGATGCGGTAATTACTACAGTGAAACTTGATAATACAACGTTAAATTCATACTGTTCAATTATCAGTCTTATTAATTCTCCAACTAGTAAGACATAGAAAAGCAAATAATCAATCCTTATAAATACTTCAAACACACGGTATATCTTTTGTAAAAGTGGATTTTCTATTTTTCTGGGCCACATTCCTGATAAAATCATGGGTAATTTTACAATATTTATAAGTTCATCTTTATTTTTAGTGGTCATTTTACTGGCCTGTTTAAGACTGTTACCGCAAACTATAAAATTAAAGCATATTGCATTGATTATTACATAACTGTTTAATTTACTACTACCAAGTATTAACTGTTTCGATTTAATTAGATGGTATAAAATAAGTAACAGTAGTTATTAAAAGTAAAATATGTGTTTAGCGTCTGGGACAATAAGCAGAAAAATGTAGTGGCTTATAGTAGGAAAACCAACATTTATTTTTACCTTATTTGCTAAAGGAAAAATCACCCTATGAGATTTTTGCTTTTCTCCACGTTTCAGGGTTTCTGGGACACGAAAAAACTTGTTTACTTATTTCTGCTGGTCTGTTTGTCTGTTCGGGAGTTATCGGCTCTCGAACGAAATGTAATAAAATTATATAAAAACAACACTATGTTTTAAATTTCCAATATATTTAAAATGACTTGACAATTGTTTCACTATATATATATATATATATATATATATATATATATATATATATATATATATATATATATATATATATATATATATATATATATATATATATATATATATATATATATATATATATATATATATATATATATATATATATATATATACACAGTCCCTGGCCAAATTATTAGACGCACTGTATTTTTTTTAGTAATTTTATGTTTCTTAAGAGTTTTTATGCAATAATGGTACATTTAAACTACAATATTATTGATTTTTATTTAAAAGAATTGTTGTAGACTACATATTTGTATTTATTTTTAACATATGGCAACACTGTGTTGACAAAGTGATACATGAACGTAAATAAGTACAAACCTGTATCAGTCGCGATCGGAATCGAGTCAGGTACGGACGTGTTTCTGTGGCTTTATGGACTGTGATTGTTTGTTTAACAGTTTTATACTACTCAGTTATTAGTTTATTTTGTATGCAGTGTTTTAAAAAAGTAATTGGACTATTTTCATTATGGGTAGAAAAGGCGATCCTTCACCACGTAAAAAAGCTGAAGTGAAGGCCCTTGTGATTGCGAAAACATTTACAAACCGAGAAATATCACGAAGATTGGAGGTTTCTGAAGCTAGTGTACGACGCATAAAAAAGAAAATTGAGTCAGAGAAGGAATTAAGCCCGAAAAGAAAGAAAAGATGCGGTAGAAAATCAATTTTCACTCCACGGTCAGAGAGATGTTTGAAGAAAATTTGTATAGAAAACAGATTTGCTACCACAAAGGTAATAAAATCACAACTCCAGGATGCTAGCGTAAATGCTTCTGAGCGCACTGTTCGAAGAAAATTGAAAGAATTAGATTTTAAGGCCTGTCGCCCCGCCAGGAAGCCCAAGTTAACAGCTGCAATGAAAGCAAAGCGCCTAAAGTGGGCCAAACAATGGCAAGACAAAGATGTGGACTTCTGGAGATCGGTAAGATACAGCAATTTAATCAATAATTGATAAATTATTATCATTTTCAGTTAAATAAAGCAAATAAACATGGAAGTTTATATATTTTTCCTATTTTTGACAGGTCTGCTTCAGTGACGAGAGCACATTCGAAATTTTTCAGAATAAAGCTCAGTATGTGCGTCGTCGTCATGGAGAAAAGTTTCATCCTGATTGTGTCGTCCCGACGGTTAAACATCCCACCAAAGTGATGATTTGGTCAGTCATCAGCGGCAAGGGCACTGGACGTCTGTACGTCGTCAAAGGAATAATGAGGCAAGATCAGTACAAAGAAGTATTACAAAATCGGTTGATTCCGCAGCTCAGAGAATGGTTTCCAAATGGGGAACCATTCACTTTCATGCAAGATGGAGCTCCCTGCCACACTGCTCGGTCTGTTAAAGCTTTTTTGGCAGAAAAAAATATCCCTCTGTTGGATTGGCCCCATTGAAAATGTGTGGGAGCTGATGAAAAGAGAAGTGGCTAAAGATGTGATTACCAACAAAACCCAGCTCCTAGAAAAGATTATTCATGTGTGGAATCAACATCCTCAAATGCAGGAGACAGTACAATCTTGCATTGATAGCATGCCGCGCAGAATTAAAGCTTTGATAGCGGCTAAAGGTGGCTCAACTAAATATTGACTTTTACTAACATTAATTTCACTTTTCTTTAAAACTTAATAAACTTATGCTTTTCTAAATTAATGCTGTTTTATTTATGTCAAATAAATAGGTAATTGATTGGATAATATAAAAATAAAAAACAAATCAATTTAAAATAATAAAACGGTACAATATCACTCGGTAATTAATATTTTACATGAAATCTTGCAGTGCGTCTAATAATTTGGCCAGGGACTGTATATATATATATATATATATATATATATATATATATATATATATATATATATATATATATATATACACTCCTAATAGCAAATTGTCAACGTTTCTTTCTGAAATTTTTTCTAAAGCATGTGTAAAAGAAAATAATTGTTATGTAACTGACTCCTTTGAATTTTTGAAAAAAACTAACTTTATAACGAGCAAGCAACTTTCTCCTGGTTTCATACTAATTAACTTAGATGCTGTTTATTTATATAGCAATATCCCTCTTCAGTTAGTAATCAAAAGCATCAGAAAGCACTGGACTGATATTCAAAAATATACTAATTTAACACTTAACAATTTTCTTGAAATTTTGGAGTTTGTTTTTTATATTACCAGTTTAATCAGCATTTTTAAAAACAAATAACGGGTACTCCAATGGGGGCTACTCCTTCTCCACAATATGTAATGGATGACCTCCTGGAAGAATCCACACCTAAATTTTCTTTTAACATACCTTTTTTTAAAAAAAAATATACTGATGACATTATCACCTCAATACCAAACCCCAAACTTCAGTTCAGGATCGAGGAGGAAACAAACAATAGTGTTCCTTTCTTAGACACATTATTAATTAGAAAAGATGACAATTCCACCATCATAGACTGGTACACCAAACCAACTTACTCAGTAAGGTATATTAACTTCCATTCCTCCCACACCGCGAAAATCAAAATAAATACGATTTTGGAGTTGAACTCCAGAATAGAGAAGATCTCTCATTCCTCTTTGAGACTCAAGGACTTAAATAAACTTCGAGATATTTTACTTACTAACTCCTATCTAATTAAGATGTTGAACAGACTACTATTTAACTCAGTATCACCTATTTCTCAACAAGAGAATAATCCTACTCCGGATATTAGTGCCTTTCTTTCTGAAAACCGAATCATATATCACTACTTCTTCCCTTATCTTAAAGAAATTTCCACTAAAATCACTAAACTTTTTAAAATTCAACCTAATTTAAAAATTGCTTTCAAACTTCAAGAATAATTAATAATATTTTCACCAATTTAAAAGATAAGGGTGAAACTACAAAAGTCTCGGAAGTAGTATACAAATTAAATCACCTTAGAAGCAGATATTTGTTCGTACCATACATAACAAAAGGGAGTAAACTATTTCTTTATATTCTGTGTATTTTTGTCGAAATTTGCTCATATTTTCCTAATAAATGTTAATAATAATGTGGATTTTTGTTGAATAGAATTATAAAAACTACCACCTAGCAGTAAGTAGTTTTGATGTTAATAATTTGTGTTGCTTTCTATTGTAAACCTTAGAATACTGATAGTCTACTGTAGTTGTAACCCTGTAGAAGAAAATAAAATATTTTCGGAAAATCGGCGTAACTGAAAAGGTGTTAAAAACAAACCTTTTAGCCCTATTCCCATGACCACTTACCCCAAGAAATTTAAGTTTGCTATATATATATATATATATATATATATATATATATATATATATATATATATATATATATATATATATGTATATATATATGTATATATATATATATATATATATATATATATATATATATATAAATATATATATATATATATATATATATATATATATATATATATATATATATATATATATATATATATATATATTCTTCATAGCCTTTTTACATCCATTGTCGGACATAGGTCTCCCCTTTTGTTCTCTACTTAAGTCGGTCCTGTGCTTCTCGTATCCACGCTAGGCCGGCTGTAACTTTTAGATCGTCTTTCCACCTGGTCTGAGGTCTGCCCCTTGATCTCTTTCCCAACCAGGGTCTCCAATCCTGCTTCTTTCTATTCCAACGATTGTCCGGTTGTCGCATTGTATGTCCAGTCCATCTCCATTTTAGGCTTGCTATATGTTCTTTTACATCTATTAGTTTAGTTTTTTCCCTAATATATTTCGTTTTTCGAAGAAATCGTTCCTTGAAATTAATTAGTTTGGCGTTTTTGTTACAACAATACCAAAAAAAAAAGTTGATCCAGCAGGCAAGTGTAGTGTAATGTTATGATTTTTGGGACGCTGAATCCGAATTCTTTGTCGGTTTAACCCCATCGAGTCCCTAACCTTAGGAAATTTAAAATAGCGGATCCGATATAACGGGTCGGAATTCTGAAGAGTCTAAATTACTAACGAGAAAAATTTTGTGAAGAAAAGTTGTGTATTTTTGCTAGAGAAATATGATGCCGCCATAAAAAAATATAGGTTCCCATTTAAAAAAAGCAAAGTTGACTGACCTTCAAAATGATCTTCCAAGGTCATCACAATTATATCATTTTATTGCCCCTTCAGAACCCTTCAGTCTTTGTTTGTAACTTTTTTTTATTAAAAGTTGAAATAAAAAGATTAAGAAGCCTGGTACATTAAAATGGGACACCACATATAATAACACCTAAACAATGTTGCTATTAGAAAGATGATTTCTCCGAGAAGAAATACGATCTCTGAAAAATTTAAAATGCATCTTGATGAGGAAGAGTACTACTTTCATACGCCGCGCCGCAACGAGTTTTGTGAAGAACAATTAATTCGCGCTGTAATATAATCCCGAATATAGCAAAAAACCGTGATTCTTACATTTTAGGTTAGAATATCTCGAAAACCTGATGTTATGGAGCAATTCTGAGATCGAATTCAGACTGGGCGCACCAAAAACCTTTGGGAAAATATACTCCAGTCTCAGGGTCTAAAGTTTCATCCAATTTTGTCGGCCGGTATTATTTTCTAATCGTTAACACATTTTACATTTTAAAACTAATCGTGAAATTTTTTGAAAATAATTAAATTAATAGAATTTTCTGAAAAGAAATTAAGTTACTACAGAAAACTAAAATATCAAGAACGAGACTACGGCATTAAAATATGAAATTTTAAAAATATACTTACCTGATGGTAGCACACTGTTAAGTGCTAATCGAGATTTTGTGTTTAGTAATAACAATTATTAATGAGAAATATGTCATCAAAACCTGTAGAATATTAAGCGAGTTATGCCAAGAGAATTAAAGTAAGGAAATGTCCCGGAAACGGTCGATTTGGATTAAATCATATATGAGGTACAAAAGTAAAAATTTGTATTGTCTCTCCCTGTAGTTTTAGTCCTAATTAGATCAATTTATTATTCACAATCCTTCTAATCCAGCAAATACATAAAGCACAATTAAAAATTTAGTAATAGACTGCCATACATATTTAAGCAATAAACATTTCGTTTGGTTTTGATTTCTAGTTATCTGCTACGAAAGAGAAAATCGAATATTGCAACTGTTACGTTACCACGAACAGGGAAGGGGTAGTTTTTCAAATGCAACGGACAATTGGGGTTCTAGTCAAAATATCTCAAGCGATACATGTCAATGTTTAAAAAATGGCAAAGCTTTGCTTGATAATAGTTTACAGGTAAGCTTTTTCTGATATTAATCTACAATTACGTCAGAGAATTTTTAGTTAATTAGTTAATTAGTTACATTTTCGTCATGTCGTTAATTAAATTGCTAAATACGAAGTGTAATCTTGATAATGACATAATAGACCTTACAGATATGCTTTGAAGATTTGTGGAATATATACATAGTACATGTATATATAATCTAGGCTGTCGCAGGCAGTATGACACTTATATCGAACCATTCGTATCAATTCTACTATAAAGGATCTTCTTATAGTTTCTAGGATATCATAGTCCAAGCGGCGCGGCGACCGCAAAATCAGTATATATAGGAAAAAACGGTATGAAGAGCAATTGGTGCCGACACTAGACAAAATAAAATTAAGACTGGTGCAGGACGGGACCAATATACATTGTGGCCGATCAACCCTTCACAGAATTCTCTTAAGATTCACGTCCCGAAAAATCAACAAAAGGTAAGTAGTGATGGAGTCACAAAGATTACGAATTTTGCGACATACTTATTTACAAGAAATTAAAAAGTATCGATCAGAGAATTGGTCAATAATTTACCTTGACGAAACATGGTTCGATACCCATGACACTGTGCAAAAAGGGTGGGTTGACAGCAATACAAAATGTCAGACTAACGTACCTTCAAATAAAGGTAAACGAATAACCATTTTGCATGCTGGATCTGAAAAGGGCTGGGTTTCAAGTTATCTGCAGAAAACATAAAAGATTCTAGTTTGGACTATCACGAAGACATGGCCGCAGAAGTTTTTGAAAATTGGTTTGAAAATTTCCTTTTGCCAAATGTTCCCGAACAGAGTGTTATCGTTATGGACAATGCAAGTTACCATAGTCGCCTACTAAATATGGTTCCTAACGCAGCCAACACCAAATCGGAAATACAGGAATATATGTTAGAAAATGACATTTATTTTGACTTTAGTTATAAAAAAGTGATCGATCTTTTGGAGGTTTTGAAAGACTATAAATTGAAAAAGAAATATATTTGTGATAGTATGGCTGAGAAAATGGGAAACACTGTTTTGCAGCTTTCTCCATATAACTGGATGTTTAAACCAATTGAACATATTTGGCATCAAATAAGGGCACAAAATGTTTCTCCTACTTTAAGCGTGTCAGTGGTTGAATTAGTAAAAAAAGTTATAAATGCTATACCTTGTGAAAGCTGGAAGAATTTCATTCATCACGTTGTTAAAGTTGTAGGTTCATATATTTATGTAAATAATATAAAACCACTGATAATTACCTCAGCTGATGACAGTGATAGTGAAACCGAATTAGGCTTAAGTTAAAATATATTTTTATTTATACAATATGTCCTCTCTTATAAACCCCATTCATTCAAACTCTATATTTGTACTTCTTATCCATTTGTTTTTACATGCGTCTATAAATAAACATCTCCAAAAACACTTATAATTTTTTATTTATTTGCATTATTGAATAAAATTCTTAAGTCCATCTCTACAACCTATTATATATAAAAGGTCAGAATTTTTATATTGCCCACTTAAAACGGCAAAAAAAAAGATGATCTTATATTTTGGGACAGGCTATACGTCCGAGAATTTTTAGTTAGTTAGTTAGTTACATTTTTGTCATGTCGTTGATTAAATTGGTTTAAAACGAAGTGTAATCTTGATTATGACATAATAAACTTTAAAGATATGCTTTGAAGATTTGTGGAATACATACGTAGTACATGTATATAGAAACTGGGCTGTCGCAGGCAGTATGACATTTATATCGAGTCATTCATATCGATTCTTCTATAAATGATCTTCATATAGTTTCTAGGATATCATAGTCCAGGCGGCGCGGCGACCGTAAAATCAGTATGCTCACAAGTGAAACTTTTAGAAAAAATAGTATATATTGTGATAATAAAGAAACACCAAGGTTATCTTCCAGATTATTGGTGAGACGGCCTTTCATTCGGAGTGAATATTACATACTTAGCTCATGACATGGAAACTTTAGATTATGACTAAATTTTATTTCTCGAGTAACATTATTTAAATACATAATATTATCTTAGACGTTTGATAATGCATACAAAGATAAAGACACCAACCAAACTAATAATACAAAATACAGACGACCTGTACTGGATAATCATATAGAATACATATGCACTCAGTGATCAACGCGACGTCAAGAATATTCATACGATTCAATCGGCTGTCAATTCAGTGTCGACGGTCTGAGTTTTAAATGACAATTTCAAAAGGCAAAATAGAATTTAAAATTTTTCATTCGGTTTGGTAATTAATGAAAACTACGGATATATTAAATGTGTATGATATGTAAAACACCCTAGTTCTTACTTGTGAAGGACATTTACCTTTCTACATAAATCCAACGTCTAATGTCACCTATTTTTATTTTTCAGGTTGCTATTAGATTATTTCGTGAGTAAATTTAATAAATGAATAGGAGATATAAATTGCATAATCCAGTTTTAATATGATTTATCAAATCAAACTAATAGATAGATAGATAGTAGTAAGTAGATATTTACAATGAATGTTGCCCAAGGGGCTTGGAACGTGTCAATAAAAATTATTTAAATTATTAATTGAATAATAACACTAATCGCTAGAAGTAGATTCTTCACTCTCGCTTTCATCATTTCCAACACGAATAATGATTTCTGGAATCTCTTCGACTATTACCTCACGATCTGTTGAATCAGGTTTCCTGTGTGTTGTACACTGGCATGCCATACCTCTAGTGTACACTTTTCGAAGGCCCTGATCGAGACGGAGAGTTTGCCAGTCTTCTTGATCTCTTTTTAAACCACCAATCCGGAGATTTACACAGTCAGCGTAAATCCGCCGTTAGGTTCTTCCGACCATAAACTACTTTCGACATGGAGTATTCTACCAATCAATGACAGAGAGGCGCCTAAACCGCGCAAGATTTGGCACTACAAGTCTGCTAAATGGGAAGATCTCATGGAATATTTTCGAACTTTCCCTTGGTTGGACGTTTGTTTTCGATCCGACGACCCAACTGACTGCGCCAGGGAGGTTTCCGATGTTATTTTGGCCGGTATGGAGGCTTACATCCCTTTTTCGAAGAAATGCCCTTCCAACGGCAAGCCTTGGTTTGACCGAAAATGCAAAGAAGCTGTTGCTTCTAAACATCTTGGATACCGACAATGGCGCGAAAATCCTAACACCATAAATCGTAACACATTTGTTCGTGCCAGGAACAGATGCAAAGAAATTATCGACCAAACCAAGGAGGTACACAATCAACGGATTAGAAACAAACTTCTCGCCTGTCCGGCAATTCAAGGTCCTTTTGGTCGGTCGCTAAGGCAGTTAGTCAAAATTTCACCAAATCCACCATACCACCACTCACACGGCCAGATAGTTCTATGGCAACGACACCTGTTGAGAAAACGAACTTGTTGGCTGAACTCTTTGCTTCACATTCTACTGTCGATTTCCAAGGAAAAAAACACCACCTACTATTCCCATAGTGCAGTCAAAGATGCCCGATGTTGTCTTCAAACAGCGTATTATAAAGCGTATTCTGATGAAGCTAGACACCAAAAAGGCTTCTGGCGCTGACGGAATACCTGCCATAGTTCTTAAAATCTGTGCGAGGGAACTAACACCAGTTTTCTATAGACTTTTCAACCTATCCTACAGAAAGGGAATATTTCCTTCCTGCTGGAAATGCGCTACAGTTCAGCCGATACCTAAAAAAGGCAAGAAGACCTCGCCAAATAACTACCGACCAATCGCACTGCTTTCAATAATATCGAAAGTCATGGAAAAGGCTATCAATCAGCATCTTCTAAAATGTTGAATCCTTGAAGGATTCAACATTATTAGCGATCACCAATATGGCTTTCGTAAAAATAAATCAACAGGAGATCTTCTGACTTATGTAACACATGTTTGGAACAATACAATTGAACACTTTGGAGAATCTCGAGCGGTTGCTCTGGACATATCCAAGGCATTCGACCGTGTTTGGCACGATGGGCTGTTGGCTAAGCTACGTTCTTATGGTATGTCGGAGAAGTTCTGTTTGTGGCTCTCATGTTTCCTCAGAGAGCGTTCTTTACGAGTGGCAGTCGACGGACTTCTTTCTAACACCTTCACTATCAACGCGGGTGTACCTCAAGGCTCCATACTGTCTCCTACTCTTTTTCTCATTTACATTAACGATCTGCTGGAAAAAAGACCGAGAATCCAATCTACAGCTTTGCAGATGACAGTACACTTATCTCTTCATTCACTTTGAACGCTCGGACATCGGCTACTTAGACGAATATCCGCAAACAGCAGGAAGTCGTTCAACTTAACAAAGACCTGGAAGAAATTCTATTTTGGGGTGACAGTAACCAAGTGAAATTTAACGCTACAAAAACCCAGGCGGCAGTTTTCTCTAGAAAAGTTAACGTTGCTGAACCCGACATAGTTATGTCGGGGCACTCCATTCCTCTAACATCGTCACTCAATTTGTTGGGCGTTAACTTGGGAGCAAATATGTCCTGGCATGAACATGTTGCAGGCATAGCAAGGAGAGCTTCTCAAAAGTTGGGAATATTATTTCGAACCAGAAAGCTTTACACTCCTCAACAACTGTTAATTCTATACAAAGCTCAAATTCGACCAACTATGGAATACTGCTCCCATGTTTGGAGCTCCGCTCCCAAACATACACTGCATTTGTTGGATTCTATTCAGAGAAGAGCTGTTCGTCTGATTGGAGACCCGGAACTGACCGTCGGCCTTGATTCGCTGGAACATCGAAGAACGGTTGGCGACTCGAGCCTATTCTACAAGTACTTTCATGGAAAGTGTTCGAAGGATGTGGCCCGCTTAATTCCTCCCAGAGCGGTGCATGTTAGAAGTACACGTCGCGCTAATTCTTCACATCCGTATGAGGTTCAGCTTGTTACTCCCCGTACAACACTTTTCAAGCAGTCTTTTATATGGAGAACATCATCCCTTTGGAATAATAAAAAAAAAAAAAAAAAAAAAAGGGAAATAAAAAAAAATAAAAATACAAAAAAAATTTGCCCAGGACTGTGTTTCCCACCGAGTACAATCTACAGTGATTCAAGAACAACGTGAATCGCCTTCTCCGCACACGTGTCGCTTCTGTAGCGCTTTAGGGACTTCCCTGTAGCACGTGTGCTAGACCCATAAAAAAAAAAAGAAAAAAAATTCCACATCTGAAGTACTCGTTTATCTCCATATCCCTCTTCACCAATGTGCTTGTTATAAAATGTTTTTGCATTTGCCCAAATTAGCTATATTGCATTAAACTGACAGTGATAAGGAGATAATCACAACACTTCATACCCACGCTGTTGAAAAATTGTATCAAGTTGAAATTCCTTTGATTTTTTATGATCTCTTGCAACATCTAACAATTCTGTCTTAAACATCTCTTTGTTATGAGGTAAACTATTTTTCTATAACCACTCCAGAATTTCTTCTTTTTTTCATGCTGAAGATGGCTGTTTTTCTATTTCAACTGAATGTTATGAAGCATTCGCATTATAATTAAAGATGGTTCTTCTAAATTAGGAATCAACTGGTTTCTGACCCATTTCATAAACATTTCACTACTTATTATTATATAGGATATGTGAAACAAGGACGCTATCTCTCGGAAGCTATCCACATTACAAAAGCTCTAAGACAAGGGTGTTGACTTTCATCAATCTTATTTAATATATTTATAGACAACACTCTAAAGAAATGGAACCGCACTTGCCAAAGCATGGGCATCCCCATTAGTGATAAGCCCCTATTATCATTAAACTTTGCAGACGACCAAGTAATAATAACACAAGATGGATTCGGTATGGAATATGTATTGAAGAGATTACACATAGACTACAAGGAATGGGGACTAGAGGTGAGCCTTGAAAAGACTCAGTATATAGTTATACAGTCCCTGGCCAAATTATTAGACGCACTGCAAGATTTCATGTAAAATATTAATTACCGAGTGATATTGTACCGTTTTATTATTTTAAATTGATTTGTTTTTTATTTTTATATTATCCAATCAATTACCTATTTATTTGACATAAATAAAACAGCATTAATTTAAAAAAGCATAAGTTTATTAAGTTTTAAAGAAAAGTGAAATTAATGTTAGTAAAAGTCAATATTTAGTTGAGCCACCTTTAGCCGCTATCAAAGCTTTAATTCTGCGCGGCATGCTATCAATGCAAGATTGTACTGTCTCCTGCATTTGAGGATGATGATTCCACACATGAATAATCTTTTCTAGGAGTTGGGTTTTGTTGGTAATCACATCTTTAGCCACTTCTCTTTTCATCAGCTCCCACACATTTTCAATGGGCTATTACCCGGCCAATCCAACAGAGGGATATTTTTTTCTGCCAAAAAAGCTTTAACAGACCGAGCAGTGTGGCAGGGAGCTCCATCTTGCATGAAAGTGAATGGTTCCCCATTTGGAAACCATTCTCTGAGCTGCGGAATCAACCGATTTTGTAATACTTCTTTGTACTGATCTTGCCTCATTATTCCTTTGACGACGTACAGACGTCCAGTGCCCTTGCCGCTGATGACTGACCAAATCATCACTTTGGTGGGATGTTTAACCGTCGGGACGACACAATCAGGATGAAACTTTTCTCCATGACGACGACGCACATACTGAGCTTTATTCTGCAAAATTTCGAATGTGCTTTCGTTACTGAAGCACACCTGTCAAAAATAGGAAAATATATAAACTTCCATGTTTATTTGCTTTATTTAACTGAAAATGATAATAATGTATCAATTATTGATTAAATTGCTGTATCTTACCGATCTCCAGAAGTCCACATCTTTGTCTTGCCATTGTTTGGCCCACTTCAGGCGCTTTGCTTTCATTGCAGCTGTTAACTTGGGCTTCCTGGCGGGGCGACAGGCCTTAAAATCTAATTCTTTCAATATTCTTCGAACAGTGCGCTCAAAAGCATTTACGCTAGCATCCTGGAGTTGTGATTTTATTACCTTTGTGGTAGCAAATCTGTTTTCTACACAAATTTTCTTCAAACATCTCTCTGACCGTAGAGTGAAAATTGGTTTTCTACCGCATCTTTTCTTTCTTTTCGGGCTTAATTCCTTCCCTGACTCAATTTTCTTTTTTATGCGTCATACACTAGCTTCAGAAACCTCCAATCTTCGTGATATTTCTCGGTTTGTAAATGTTTTCGCAATCACAAGGACCTTCACTTCAGCTTTTTTACGTGGTGAAAGATCGCCTTTTCTACCCTTAATGAAAATAGTCCAATTACTTTTTTTAAAACACTGCATACAAAATAAACTAATAACTGAGTAGTATAAAACTGTTAAACAAACAATCACAGTCCATAAAGCCACAGAAACACGTCCGTACCTGACTCGATTCCGATCGCGACTGATACAGGTTTGCACTTGTTTACGTTCATGTATCACTTTGTCAACACAGTGTTGCCATATGTTAAAAATAAATACAAATATGTAGTCTACAACAATTCTTTTAAATAAAAATCAATAATATTGTAGTTTAAATATACCTTTACTGCATAAAAACTCTTAAGAAACATAAAATTACTAAAAAAAAATACAGTGCGTCTAATAATTTGGCCAGGGACTGTAAACTTGGAAATAGAATTTGATGTCTTAATTAACAACGATACACATGTCAAGGAATTTAAATATCTAGGAGTACTGATTGACAACAAAAACGGTATAGATAAAAAGGAAATACAGAATAAAATACAAAAAGTCCAGTGACTTTGACTTGCTAGCAAATAGTAAATTCTGTGCATTTTTGTTTTCCATATACTTTAGAAGACAAGCTGCCCTCATTGAACAAATTCTTGGTGTCTCTGTTAATGCTCGTCCGTTGTCATCTTTCTTAAATTTGAAACCCAAGTCCAGAAGTAACGTTCGATGATTTCCTAACTGACATTAATTACCTCTTTTGTAGCAGTTCTTTAAGTAAGTTAATAGTAACATGTTTTTTTAAAAGCATAATATAATTTACTTTCAATTTCACTTAAACCGATAGATATTAATAGCTACTTACTTTGTACACATGTACATATCATATAATGTATCATGAACGTCCATTTTAGAACTTTCACTCAAATCATGGGTCTAAGCTTGTTTCCTTGATAGTGATTTTCCAGGTGTTGAATGCAATTCATTTTTATCACTACGAATTTTGATGCTCGCTACAGTTCTCGTACTAATCTGTAAAACAGCCGCGACTCTCTGAAACCAGAACATTGTAAACACATTAAAAAGATATAATTATGTGATTTATTTACCTCTTGTATAGCATTAAGAGATATAAGAGGACCCTTGTTATCCCTTTCCGATGTAAAATACACTATTAATTTCGCCACAAAATCTCTTGCTTGTCTATTCAAACGTTTTCCAGGCATTTTGGTGGCTTCATATGAAGAGTATTTGGTCAATATTCCACAAATATTAGAGCTGGCAAGTACGAGGCTGGTTTGAAAAGTCCGTGCAAAAATAAAAACTACTTATGTGTTTGGGGTAAACCTTTTTTATTTTTCGACATAGTCTCCTTTTAGGCCCTATAGTTAAAAGATATCGACATATTTTTTTGAGGCAAATTGTGATAAATATATGATAAATCATAAATTTATTTTCTCTTGGCATTTTTACACTTTTTAATGTTTGTTAACAGCATGTCACCGAAAGTGAATATAATATAATATCAAAAATAAATAATTTAAAAATGAAACCTTTTTTCTACATAAAAACTTTAAAACGTACGGTAAGTACGGTATTACGCCAGAATTTCAAGTACTATTATTGTAATTTGTATACGTATGTATGTCCTGAAATATAGTTTAAAAGACAATATAGACAGATATCTTAAATAAATCACAGATAACTTCTTAGGGCATCTAGCGAGCAACTTGGGATCTTTTAATGTGGTTACACAGTATCTCCCTATATATATATATATATGTATATATATATATATATATATATATATATATATATATATATATATATATATATATATATATATATATATATATATATATATATATATATATATATATATATATATATATATATATATATATATTCGTCCAACGATGTTCTAGTTTGTTCATCCCTTCCGAATAATAGGATTTGTCCAAGTCTGCAAAATATCCATTAGTGTCTGCAATCACCTCCTCGTTTGAATAAAATCTTTGTCCCGCCAGCCATTTCTTCAAATTGGGGAACAAATAGTAGTCCGAGGAAGCCAAGTCTGGAGAATAGGGGGGATCTGAAACGAGTTGGAATCCTATTTCCATTAATTTTGCGACCACAACTGCTGAGGTGTGTGCTGGTGCGTTGTCGTGATGGAAAAGGACTTTCTTGTGGGCCAATCGCGGGCATTTTTCTTGCAGCTCGGTTTTCAAACGGTCCAATAACGATGAATAATATTCACCTGTAATAGTTTTACCCTTTTCCAGATAGTCGATGAGGATTATCCCTTGCGAATCCCAAAAGACAGTCGCCATAACCTTTCCGGCCGAAGGAACGGTCTTCGCCTTTTTTGGTGCAGATTCCCCCTTGGTAACCCATTGTTAGATAGTAATGTATCCATGTTTCATCCACAGTGACGAAACGACGCTTAAAGTTCTCCGAATTCTTCTGGAACAGCTGCAAACCATCCTTGCAACACTTCACACGATTCTGTTTTTGGTCAAGCGTGAGCAATCGCGGCACCCATCTTGCGGATAGCTTTCTCATGTCCAAATGTTTATGCAAAATATTATATACCCGTTCAGTCGAGATGCCCACAGCACTAGCAATCTCACGCACCTTAACTCTTCTGTCATCCATCACCATATCATGGATTTGATCAATGATTTCTGGAGTCGTAACCTCCACAGGCCGTCCAGAACGTTCAGCGTCACTTGTGCCCATATGGCCAGTCCGAAAATTTTGAAACCACTTATAAACTGTTCTAATAGAAGGTGCAGAGTCACCATAATGTTTATCAAGCTTCTCTTTAGTCTCCTGAGGCGGTTTGCCTTTCATAAAGTAATGTTTAATCACCACACGAAATTCTTTTCTCGTCCATTTCTTGCAAATCACTCGACTTCCTTGATTCACACGAATGCCAAACACAAAGAAATAGACCAATATGGCTGAAACTTGGTGTGCGTTCATTCAAGAGATGCTACTAACTAAACATGACCTCGATACGCGCCGGTGGTGCCATCTCTCGGACTTTGCACGGACTTTTCAAACCAGCCTCGTATATTCCATTTGTCGTTAAAATTAAGGAAGTGCCTACTGCATGGTCCAATCTACGTTGCATAAAAATGCTGCACAATAAACGTGTACACGTTTATTGTGGGAAATTCCGGTTATATTTGATTTCGTAACTTGGCTGTATTTATTTCCAAAAAGTTGTTATAAACAGCCTCCCTGGATACCACAAATTTCCCACACAGAACGTGGACGGTGCAGTAATTTTTATTATGTCGATGTCCAATGAAAGGTGCATTAGACACTTCCAAAAATTAAACATAAAGATGACGAAACCTCAATCCGTCAAAGAATTATCGATTATTTTTATTACCTATAAACTTGGCGGTACTGGCTTCAAAAACATGAAGCTATACCCAAATTCCAGGTTGTTCGCTGTCTTTCTTGCATATGTACAAATAACCGAGACAGATAATAGAGCGAATACCGTAAATAACTTCAGGTGACAGAAGACCTACGTTTTTCTTACTTACACACACACATATATATATATATATATATATATATATATATATATATATATATATATATATATATATATATATATATATATATATATATATATATTGGCTCTGTCGTCAAGGAACGATGGATGGGGAGGTTAAACTGCGGATTAGCATGACAAAACATACAAAACAAACTTTCTAAAGCTGAAAAATATGCTTCAGAGACATTCCCCTTGTCTGGCCGGTCTTCTTATATGTTGTAGAGACATTGTCGTTAAAAGTGAGATCATTGAATCTTATCGAAGCTTGCGAGCTGTGGATACTGCGACGTTTGCTACGAATTTCTTGGACAGAACACCTAATCAATGAAGAAGTGCTTCAAAGTGCTGGGATGGAGTAGCAACTACTTAATATCGTAAAACAAAGAAAGGTGTCTTATTTGGGACATATACTAAGAGGTGACCGCTACCCGGTTCCAAAATTTTTTCTTCAGGGAAAAATGGAGGCTTGGTGAGGACTGGTGGAAAGCAGCACTCGTGGCTCCGGAATATCAGGGACTGGTTTGGAGTTTTAGGCACTGCGTCCATTTTTCGACTAGTAGAGAATAACAGCCTCAATATAAACTGAAGAACTTAACATGTCGACAAGAAGAATAATATTGATGGATGTTTACACTATATTCAGACATTAATGACGTGCATGCAAAGATTCAATGATCGGATTATACCAAACAATTGATGAACTAAACTCACAAATAACCAATAGCCTACTTATGACTAGACAACAAATAGCAGCATCGAAAAACGAAAAATTATAAAAATTGAGTAAAGAGGCACAAAATCTAATGAAACAGAGAAGAATACTGCTCAAGTGCTTTATTTTCACAACAATAAATACGTTTACTAAAATCTAAATATTGTGCCAAAACAATATTACTTTATGTTTACATTAACAACTAGAACGTTACAATGCTGGTTATCTATCGATTTTTGCCACAGGCTGCCTCATATATATTCCCAAAAAAACAAGTGTTTAGTCTTTCATAACACTTATATATGCGTAGGCAATTCTCATTATCTGAAAATAAATATTCTTTTAAAGAAGTACTACTATTACTACTCAGTATATATCACCACTACACCAAAAACTTTATTTTTGCACTCGACGCGCGTTTCGCTAACCATGTTAGCTTCATCAGGAGCGATGATTGACTAAAGCTAAACTACAAATCTACCTTATTTAGACTTAGCCTAACCCTTGAATTACTCAAGCGGAACTTTAGGCAAGGCCATCAGTTCCGGTCAAGTAACCAGTAGAGGGGACTATAAGGAATAGGCCCTCTGTCTTTATTTAAACTACTTTTACATTTTATGATTTCCATACTTTCGTATGCGTTCAACAATGTCCTATCAGATACATTTTTTATTAATCTTAGATTATTTAATGTTACAGTATGATCAGCTTCAAGGGCATGTTCGGCAATGCTAGACTTTTCTGTTTTACTGTATTTTAAGTGTGCTAAATGTTCTTTAAATCGTGTTTTAAATGACCTTTTAGTTTGCCCAACATACTTTTTGTCACAATCATTACAATTAATTTCATAAATTCCACTTTTCTCACAATTAGAAATCTTTTCTTTAGGCTTTCCTAAATACCTTATTGAGTCCCTTGCTATATTTCGGATTATATGGTATGAAGACATACTTGGTTTTATTTTCTTCGCGTGTAAAAAAGGTGGAATTCTGAATATTAAACCTAAACTTATGTCTATTTACTAGCTTATTTACTAAGTCATCGTCATAACTTTACAATATCTCGAAGACTTATTTAGAATGAATGACTTTGAAGACGAAATTATTCGTGAATACTTAACATTATCTAAACTCTGTATGGAATAAAATTATTTCCAGTATAACAATCAATTTTATGTTCAGAAAGAAGGAACAGGCTTTCATAGCCAATTTATTCATGAGTAAGTTTGAAATCGAAGCCAGTCAAGAATTCGAATATTTCCTAAGGGTATGGTATAGGTATGTGGATAATATTTTCGCGATTTTTGATACAAAGAAAGCAAATATTGATGTTTTTGTTTCTAAATTAAATAGGCGGTATGATTCCATTAAATTCACTTACGAAGTTGAGAACAAAGGACAATTGCCTTTTCTAGATATTTTAATTATTAAAAATAATAATGGATTAGAATTTGATATCTATAGGACGGACACAGTAACAGATAGATATATTCCTAATAATTCATTTCATTGCAAACAACATAAATTAGCCTCATTACATTTTTTAGTTCATCGTTTGGTCACTTTCCCTCTGAATAGAGTAAACTTTAATAAACAAAGGAATCGCATTAGAAATATAACTAGAGTTAATGGTTATGACGATGACTTAGTAAATAAGCTAGTAAATAGACATAAGTTTAGGTCTAATATTCAGAATTTCACCTTTTTTACACGCGAAGAAAATAATACCAAGTATGTCTCCATACCATATAATCGGAAATATAGCAAGGGACCCAATAAAGTATTTAATAAAGTAGGCCTCACCTTAGTCTATAAGTCATCAGGCAATCTGAAGAATATCTTAGGAAATCCCAAAGACAAGATTCCCAATTGTGAGAAAAGTGGAATTTATGAAATTAGTTGTAATGATTGTGACAAAAAGTATGTTGGGCAAACTAAAAGGGAAACGTGGAGAATCTAGAAGTTGATAACGAAACAATAATCAAAGGAATCGATAGATTTAAATATTTAGGAACCATCATTTCAAGAAACGCAACGCAACAAAGGAGAGATTAAAGCTAGATTAGGACAAACGCGGACATGCATAACACAATTAAATTCGATCCTGTGGGACAAGCACATTACAAAGAGAAACAAAACACGCATATACAAATCAATAATACAAAGCATAATGACATACGGATCAGAAACATGGACGATCAACAAAAGAAATAAATCTAAAATTATCGCGGTAGAGATGGAGTATTGGAGAAGATGTTGTAGAGTGACACGTATGGAGAGAATAACAAATGAAGAAATAAGAAGTAGAATGAACATCAAAGAGAACGCGATAAACACCATTGAAGAGAAACGATTAAAATGGTATGGACATATAAGACGGAGTGAAGATAATAGGTGGATAAAGAAAATAACGGAGTGGAGCCCTATAGGGAGAAGAAAAAGAGGAAGACCCAGACGATCGTGGAGAGACGATGTGGACGAGGCTATGGAGGACAGGGGTCTAACAGATGGAGACTGGGAAGATAGAAACCGATGGAATCAAGGCTGAGAGAAGGAAGACAGCGTCAGCTGTAGAAAATCCTTGATATATATATATATTATATATATATATATATATATATATATATATATACACTATTTTTTTTCAAGATTACTGGAAAAGTACAAACAATGAAGATAAAATTTGATAGAAATGAAGACGTCCTAATCCTCGAAATCATCAAGCCGCAACGAATTTTTGTGGTATGTGAACGTATTGAAATTAAGAAATTAT
>CM032449.1:6154166-6401286 GCA_019049505.1 Pachyrhynchus sulphureomaculatus
GACAACAAAACCAAATCTAAGAAATCCTTTAAAATCAGGAGTTTATTTAATAAACTGTGGATCTTGTACTAAAACCTACGTAGAACAAACTGGTAGATCTTTTGAAACTCGCATTAAAGAACATAAACATAGTTATTTAAAAAATAAGAACAATTCACATTACGCGACCCATATAATAAACGAATCCCATAATTTTGATGATACGTTAAACATCCTACATGTAGAAAATAAATCAAAAAAAATAAATTTACTTGAATGTCTTGAAATTAACAAACGGAAAAACTCCAATCCATTATTAAACGAAAAGGTAGACTTAAACCATTCACTCTTACTTAATCTTAATTAGTTCTCGGAAATAGTACCACAGATTTGCTTTCTTAAAATAATTCTGTCTGTAAATAATACAATAAAATGATTAGCATAATCTTAGGTAATTAAGGTTAGTTTTAAGCACTATATAACCAAGATTACCACCAAATATTTTTCTCCAGAAACAACACATAACCCATACACTCTCCCAAGAGAGATAAAAAATCTCATACGAGAAAGAAACAGGCCATACGAGAAAGAAACAGGCTAAGAAGAAGAGCAAGAAATACCCCTCGACCCAAACATACGCAGACAAGCAAACAGACTTACAAACACAATAAAAACGCAAATACTAGAACATAAAAAAACGAGAAATGGGGGAAATTTCTGACCACCCAGAACCCCGAGGATAATTCTCTCTGGAGAATGTCCCGGTTTTTTGGGGGGAAGGGAAAGACCTCCATTCCTCCATTACACGGACGCAATGGAATGGCTTACTCCAGCGAAGAGAAAGCGGAAGCTTTCGCAGACTTGCTGGAGGAGCAATTTCCAACTACACAACGACCCAAACGACGACATAGACCGTGAACAGCAATCGAAAGAGATGCTAGATGTATTTTAAGACATATGCTAGAAAATCCGCCCCCCCATCCCCCTACTACTCCAGTTGAGATAAAATATCAAATAAAAATGTCCAATAATAAAAAAGCTCCAGGCCACACGACCGAATAAAAAACAAAACCCTCAAGGAAACTCCCGGACAACATAATAAACTCACGTACGGACATCACAAACGCCAGTTTCTATCTTAACACTTTCCCAAAGCCCTGGAAAACAGCAGTCGTTACCCTCATTCCCAAAAAAGACCAAAATCTCACCTTTTCCCAAAACCAATTAGCCTTTTATCTTCCGTGGCTAAGATAGAGGAGAAAATCTTGCTATTTCGGCTACAAGACATCCTACAAGAACAAAACATCATCCCTAACGAGTAGTTCGGGTTCAGAGCTAGCCACTCTACCGAACACCAACTTGTCAGACTAGTCGACTGCATCTCGGCAGGTCTACAGCTAAGAAAGCTCTACGGGGCTGATCGCTTTAGACGTGCAGAAAGCTTTCGACAAGGTATGGCACCTTGGGCTCATCTACAAAATGCACCATACCTTTCAAATAAATCTTAATTTCATAAAATTCATCGGTTCTTATCTTAGAAACCGAAAATTTTTCGCAAAAGCCAATCGGTCCCTTTCCCAAATAAGAAGTATCGAAGCAGGTGTACCCCAAGGCTCTCCCCTAGCACCAATTCTATATAATATATTCACAACTGACATTCCAAAAACCCCCCACACATCCCTTTCAATATATGCAGACGACACTGCAATATACGCCACTGACAGAAACCAAAGACGACTAAAAATACATCTACAGCGACAAACAGAAGCATATACAAACCATGATCCCCACTCTACCCTATAAAGGAGACATAATAATAACAGTCAATAAGTCTGAAATAAAATCTCCTTTAGCTGCCTTCTGAAAGATAGTTCAGACAGAGCAAGCAAACCTTCAGGAATTTCGTTCAGAAGTGTAGCAGATGTATAGCCGAAAGACCGTCTAAATACACTTGTACGATGCCTAGGTATTTGAAAGCGGTCGTTGTGCCTAGTATTACGCTGTATGTTCGATGGTGCAGCCTTTCACACAGATATTGTGGCACTCCGGTCCTCAACAGTCTATGCAAAAAGAAACCCAGATGTAGCCATTCTCTATCCTTAATAAGCAACCATTTCAGCTCCTTCAGCCTGTCCACTCACATGATCCCTCCCCCCTGCATCCAAAAAATAAAACGTACTCAGGAGTTTTGAATTTTTGCAGCTTATATTTCGACATAAGGTCCAGGCACGGACCGTAAACAAAATTACAATAATTAGAGTGAGAAAGGACAAGAGTCTCGCACAAATATTTTTTTAAGTTCAAATTGAGGATATGCCGATTCTTATATAAATTACGTAGTGAATAATACGCCCTTTGAGCTACCAAAGCTAATCCAAAAAAAACCCAAGCGATACTCTTCACAGACAAACGCAGACAACCAGATCCAGTCACAGTACAAGATCGCCAAATAGTTCGGGGGGACACCCTAAAATATTTGGGGATCACCTTCGACAAAAAACTGTGCTGGAAAACAACATATCACAGACAAAATACACAAAACAAACAGACTCTACAATAAACTATACCCCTTACTAAACAGAAAAAAGGGCGAACTAAACCTGAAAAACAAAACGTTACTCTACAAACAAACAATCAGACCAGCAATGTTGTATGGCAGCAACACCATACAGAAATGACAAACAAAAAACGACTACAGACATGTCAGAACAAAATACTTAGACGCATAACAAACGCCCCTTGGTACATAAAGGGAACAGACTTACACAAAGACTTAAAAATCGAACGAATAGACGAATTTATTGACAAACGACAACCGGTTTTTAAAATTTCTCTCTAATAAAACTCTTTTATTTTTCTTCAAAAACTTCAACAATAAAACGGAGTATGAGTGCCGCAGGCACTATCTCCATTTTCAGCGCTTAGCGCACACATGTAATATTTTTCTTTCTTATTTACCTCTGAAGAAGCCATTGTATGGTGAAACAATTGTCAAGTGGTTTTAAATATATTGGAAATTAAAACATAGTGTTGTTTTTATATAATTTTAGAAGGTTAGTTTTGGGGGAGTGAAATCGGAAGTGAAAAAATATTTTTTTACCAGGTCATCGAGTAGGGTATCAAATGAAAGCTTGTGAAACACGAGTTAAAAAATGTAGATAATGTGATACTTGCGTACACTTTTCTTTGTATTATTTTTAAAAAATTGCCTAAAATCGCTTAGCTCTAAAAGTACTCATTAAAAAATTTTGAAAAAATTTGTAAATACTCTCCACAGAGTGTATATTGAACGAAAATTATCACGAGTGCATTAGCTTTAATAATTTATCTGGTACTTAAAAAAAAATTCAAGGTCATCAGTTTTCAACAAAGATCGGGCACAAACTTTGTTGAAAACTTATTTGGGGTGTATTTTGTGAAGTCACTGATCATCTTATATCTCCGTAACAAAAATTTTTATTTTGAAAGCAATCGACATACGAAATACAAATTTCGCAAGTCCAGCTTGCACTAATTGCGCGTTTAAATTTTTTCAGGTTTCAGGGTCCGTAGATTACAAAAAATATAGTCTGTCTGTACACCGGTCTGTCTGTTAACACATTAACTCTAGAACCAACTTAAATATCGATTTTAAATTTTGAACCCTTATAACAGTTGAAGTAACTGTAGAACCCATTGTTTTTAGGCAATATCAGATGAAAGGGGAGATGGCCTATAGAATTTGTTTATTTTCAATATTTTAGTTGGGATAATAAACACGTTATGCATCTACTACTACATCACGCGACAAGGTACTAATTCTTTCTTTCGTTCCTAGCTCGGTAACGTTTCCGCTAAATAGTACTTTCTAAATTGATCACAAATGGATTGTTTTGGCCGATACTTGGTGGAGATCCATTAAGCTTAAGTTAAGTGAACAGTAAAACAATTTTTTTTTTCGTTTACTGGTAAGCTCCAAATTTATTTTAATATATCAACATGTTTCGCTATCACTGTAGCTTTATCAAGATTAAAAGAACAAGATGATAAATTTATTTTATATATATATATATATATATATATATATATATATATATATATATATATATATATATATATATATATATATATAAGATCCCTACAGGTAAAATACAATAATGTTGGAAATCCCTAATTATACTACTATAAAGACTTTATGTTATAGGTAACAAATCAATTAAGTACGGTATTATTGAAATATATTTAAAAGAGGTGAATTATTTAATTCAAATTAGTCGTTTAACAAATAATTAGTATTTTTAGCTTTATTGATTTCCAGAGATTCAAGCAAATTTAATTTTTACCCTTTATTTTCAACATGTAAAATTTCAAAGTTTTTATTAAACTGATGTTCCGATTCTATTAAATGGTTAGCGTAATTTGAGTCTGATTTGCTGGTTATAAAAGACTAGCTGGACCCGCGGCTCCGCTCGCGTGGACTTGGTTCACTACTATCGTCACTGCTTATTCCTTATGTTACCTAACGTAATAAAATATCTCCCATTATTTCCCCTTATCTCCCAATATTTCTCCTTATCTCCCATTATCTCTACATAATTTCCATTATCTAGGCTTATCTCTGCTCACACTCCCATTATTTCTCCTTATCTCCCATTATTTCTCCTTATCTCACATTATCTACGCTTATCTCGCAATATTTTTTCTTATCTTCCATTATTTCTCCTTATCTTCCATTATCTCACCATAACTTCCATTATCTAGACTTATCTCTGCTTATCTCCCATTATATCTCCTTATCGCCCATTATACTTATTTCCCATTATCTCACCTTATCTTCCATTATCGAGGCTTATCTCGACTTATCTCCCATTATCTCACCTTATCTCCCATTATCTAGGCTTATATCGAATTATATAGAACATATGTATAAATTTATAAAAAACGTAAATCGGATAAGTGGTTCTCGAGTGATAAGCGCACTAACGGACAGACAGACAGACAGAGAGACGTTGCATTTTATATATATTATATTCTTTGCTACATGATATTGTTCCATATTTAATGTTTTAGGCAGTGTATTGCAAGAGAACGCGCTTGCGGCAAACTTCTCTCCGACTTGATGATCACTATTATCGTCACTACTTATTCCTTATGTCACCTAACGTAATAAAATATAACTTATAACCTGGCCAGAGAACATACGTATGTTTAAAAAAAAGCCCGTAAATCGGATAAGTGGTTCTCCAGTGATAAGCGCACTAACGGACACACAGACAGACAGAGAGACGTTGCATTTTATATATATTATAGATATCCTTTGCTACATGATATTGTTCCATATTTAGTGGTTTAGGCAGCGTATTGCAAGAGAACGCGCTAGCGGCAAACTTTTTTTTTTACCGATTTCATTCACTATTATCGTCATTGCTCATTCGTTATGCTACCTGTCGTAATAAAATATAGCCTATAATCTGGCCGGAGAACATATGTATGTTTAAAAAAAAAGTACGAAAATCGGATAAGTGGTTCTCCAGTGAAAAGCGCACTAACGGACAGACAGACAGACAGACAGACAGATGTACAGACATACAGAGATACGTTTGTATTTTATATATATTATAGATTTAATAAAATATATATCTATAACCTGGTCAGAGAACATATGTATGAATTTAAAAAATCACGTAAATCGAATAAGTGGGTCTCGAGGGATAAACGCAGTAACGGACAGACAGACGGACAGAGAGACGTTGAATTTTATATATATATTATAGATATAGATTATTATTATTATTATTATTCTATAGCCTGGCCAAACAATATATGTATGAATTTTAAAAAAGACAGGTAAATCGGATAAATGGTTCTCGCGTGATAAACGCACTAATGGACAGACAGACAGAGAGACATTGCGTTTTATATATTATAGATTATAGATATTCTCTGCAACATAATATTGTTCCATATTTAATAGTTTAGGCTGTGTATTGCAAACGAACGCGCTAGCGGCAAAATTTTTTCCGATTTCATTCATTATTTTACGTCACTGCTCATTCCTTATGCTACCTATCGTAATAAAATATAGCCTATAACCTGGCCAGAGAACATATGTATGTTTTAAAAAAGAAAGTACTTAAATCGGATAAGTGGTTCTCCAGTGATAAGCGCACTAACGGACAGACAGACAGACAGAGAGACGTTGCATGTTATATATATTATAGATGTAAAATGTTCTTTTATTCTTTTTTAAAAATTTTTTCCTGTTTGACCAATATAAGTACAATCGCAATTTTCACAATTAAGTTTATAAACACCTGATTTGTCTGTTTTTGATTTATTATTTTTTATATAATTGCTTAGAGTATTATTTGTTTTAAATGCTACGTCAATATTTAGTTTTTTTGTTAAGACATTTCTAATTTTAATGCTAGTCTCACCTATATATGTAATAACACTATAGCATTCTTGATTCATTTTTTGCCTAGGAAAAATTAGTTCCAAAGCTTTTTTAATTTTTTTCTTTTTTATATAATAAAAGACTGTTTTTAGTCAATTTCCACTGGTTTATTTAAATTGCGATGACGCGTTTCGCTGTGAATGTAGCTTCTTCAGATCTACATTTTACACTGTTAAGTTAGGTTTAATGTTCACAATTTTATATAATTTCTTAATTATAATATTACACCTAATTAAATTACATTAATAGTATTGGAAAACCCACACAGATTTGGAATCAGGAAAATAAATTCAATAATGGTGAATTGCTTAAATCTACTTGGTCGTTGAGTAAAGTACCTGGAGTTCTTAATCGATTTATTTGCATCGTCTCTAAAAGGTTTAGTTTTTAAACCTTTTTGTTGGATGTGTAAAATTTTGAAATTCTTGGTAAATGTGTGATTTTCTGTTAAAAGATGATTAGCATATGTTGAATTAGATTTTCTATGGATGAAACTTTTTTCGTGTTCTGTAATTCTTTGTATAAATGTACGTCCAGTTTGTCCTATATATGTTTTAGGACATTACCCACATGTTAATTGATAAATCCCTGATTTATTGTCTTTATTGATTTGTGGTTTGTAGTTTTTAAGATATTTCCCTATAGTATTGTTAGTCTTGTAAGCTATGTTGATATTTTTTTTGATTTAAAAATTTCCCCAGTTTTTCCGTTGGTTTGCCGAAATAGGTTAAGCAATTAAATGTGGTATTTCTGTCCTTAAAACGTGGGTATATTTCTGAGATTGCCTTGTTTCTAAGTTTTTTCCTAACGATATTATTGATTAAAGTAACCGAATAACCGTTGTTAACGGCTACTTGTTTTATGTAGTTTAATTCTTTAGTAAAATTTTCCTCTGATAAGGGAATATTAGTTAGTCTCTGTATAAAACTATGATAAGCTGCGAGTTTATGATGGTTAGGGTGATGAGAACTATTGTGAATTGTAGTATCTGCATGACAAGGTTTGTGATATATTGTAAATTCATATTTTTTCATCACACACTAGGAAGTTGATTTTCCCTTCGACTTCTTCTTCCTTTGTAAAAACTGATATTTTTATGTAAAGAATTAATATACTGTAAAAAGTGAGTTAATTGTCTGTCCGTACCTGTAAAGCATAAAATTATATCGTCTACGTATCGATACCAGTATAGACAATTATTACTATTTTTAATATGGTTGTTAAATATCATTGTTTTAATACTGTCCATGGAGATTTCGGCAAGTAATGGACTTAATGGACTCCCCATAATTAACCCTTCCTTACTATTGTAGAATGTGTTGTTAAATGAAAAATAATTTTGTCTTAGGCAAATTCTTAATAAATTAATTATGTCCATTTTTATAACTTCATTTACTTTGTTTTGGTTAATAGGTTCTCTATTAAATTTATTGTTTCGTCTGGGGGAACACTTGGAAATAAGTTGTTGACATCGAAAGAGACTAATTTAGAATTATCTGGTATTGTTATATTCTTAACTTTATTCACGAGTTCGTATGAGTTTTTGATACCATATTTAGGTTCAAATTTGGTATGATATTTGATTAAATCAATTAAAAAGGATGACGCCTTATATGCTGGAGCAGACATATAGGAAACAACTGGTTTGATTGGGTGGTCAAGTTTGTGTAGTTTTATGAGTGAATAAAGTTGTGGGATTTGGGGATTCATATTTATCAATTTAAATTTATCTTAATCGTGGATGATACTGTTAGCCTGTTCAATTTGTTGTTTTATTTCTTTTTGAAAAATATTTGTTGGATCTTTATTTTCTTTTTTAAAACTTTGTTTACTGTATCTACATACACTACTACATAAAACAAATTGCAGTAAACAACGGATATAATGTAGATATAGTAAACAAAATTTAAAAAAAACCAGTCAAGTGCAAGTTGAACTTGCACAATTAGTGTTCCGTACGTTGATTGTTTTTAAAATAAAAATTTTTGTTAGGGTGTTATAAAATGATCAGTGACTTTACAAAACACACCCCAAATGAGTTTTTAACAAAGTGTGTTTCCAAGCTTTACTGAAAACTGGTGACCTTGAAATTTTTTTTTTTTTTTTATACCCAATAAATTATTAAAGGTAATGCACGCGTGATAATTTTCGTTCAATCTATACCCCGTGGAGAATATTCCAGAATTTGTTCAAAATTTTTTGATCAGTACTTTTCGAGATAAGGTAGGGGACAGCGATTTTTTAAAAGTAATACGAAGAAAAGTGTGCGCAAGTATTACATTATATATATATATATATATATATATATATATATATATATATATATATATATATATATATATATATATTTATATTTTACTCGTGTTTTTACAAGCTTTCATTTGACACCACACTCGTTGACCTAGTAAAAAAAATTTTTTTTCACTTCCGATTTCACCCCTCAAAACGAACCCCTTAAGTCAAAATTTATGTTACGGTGGTATAAAATGATCAGTGACTTAACAAAACACACCCCAAATGAGTTTTCAACAAAATTTGTTTCCAATCTTTACTGAAATATGATGACCTTGAAATTTTTGTTTTTTTTATATACCATATAAATTATTAAAGGTAATGCACTCGTGATAATTTTCGTTCAATCTACACCCCGTGGAGAATATTTCAGAATTTTTTCGAAATTTTTTTGATAAGTACTTTTCGAGATAAGGCCCGGGACAGCGAATTTTCGCGAATTTTTAAAAATAATACAAAGAAAAGTGCGCGCAAGTATAATATTATATATATATTTTTTTACTCATGTTTTCACAAGCTTTCATTTGACACCACACTCGATGACCTAGTAAAAAAATTTTTTTTTCACTTCCGACTTCACCCTCCAAAACCAACCCCTTAAGTCAAAATTTAATTCTCAAAACTACATGGCTCTGATGAGGCCATCAATTCCTATATTATTACCAAATTTCACCTTTCTATGTCAAATAGTTTCGGAGAAAATCGGGTGTGACAGACAGACAGACAGACAGACAGACACCGAAGTGATCTTATAAGTGTTCCGTACGGAACACTAAAAAGAAAAAATATAAAAAAGCCTTAGAACTAATTTTTCCTAGGCAAAAAATGAATCAAGAACGCTATAGTGTTATTACATACATAGGTGAGACTAGCAATAAAATTAGAAATGTCTTAACAAAAAAACTAAATATTAATGTAGCATTTAAAACAAATAATACTCTAAGCAAATATATAAAAAATAATAAATCAAAAACAGACAAAGAGCAAAAATCAGGTGTTTATAAACTTAATTGTGAAAATTGCGATTGTACTTATATTGGTCAAACAGGAAGAAATTTTAAAAAAAGAATAAAAGAACATTTTACATCTTTTATAACCAGCAAATCAGACTCAAATTACGCTAACCATTTAATAGAATCGGAACATCAGTTTAATAAAAACTTTGAAATTTTACATGTTGAAAATAAAGGGTATAATTTAAATTTGCTTGAATCTCTGGAAATCAATAAACTTAAAAATACTTATTATTTGTTAAACAACCAATTAGAATTAAATAATTCACCTCTTTTAAAAATATTTCAATAATACCGTACTTAATTTGTTACCTATAATATAAAGTCTTTATAATAGTATAAGTAGGGATTTCCAACATTATTGTATTTTACCTGTAGGGATCTTACATATATAACAAATTTTCCATTTTGTTCTTTTAATCGTGATAAAGCTACAGTGATAGCGAAACATGTTGATATATTAAAATAAATGTGGAATTTACTAGTAAACGAAAAAAAAAACGTTTTACTGTTCACTTAACTTTATCACAAATACTAAAGTAATATTTACCATCACAAATGTTTCCAAAGTAAATGGTCCAAAAGCACCAATAGTCATAACCAAAGGTCTATGATGAGCTCGTTGTATTATCATTTGTGTTAAAAATTTGCCCTTTTTGTTTAATAAGTACCATTTACTTTCATATGCTGCATCCCCAACAGCTTGGCTCTAAAAGATTATTCGAGATTAGTATACTATTATTTACCTAAATAGTTATAGACAGATTTATTAATAGACCAAGAGGGCAGCCCAAAATTTTGACCAGTCGACTAACCGCCTTCCTAGTTGTTCATTCTATCGGGCGAGTTAAATAAAGCCTTTAACATTGATTTTGCGGCCCCGAGCCCTGGAATGCCCAGATAAGACCCAAAATGCTACATCCAAAAATGCATTTCCATTTAACCACTTGAATCAAGTACATTTACTATAACAAATAGATGCTTATACTGCACTCTGTCGGCGACTTACTAAGTCTTTTCAAGCAGAGCGGCACAGTACGGCTGGCACTTATTGCAGAAACGCACCTTTCTTGAGCTTACTGCTCGAAGGCATAGATGGCAGCATTGATATAACAACTAAAGACGAAACGAAAAGAATTGCATTTTTAGAAGTTACCAAAAGTGTTTTCGTATTTGCTGAACCATCCCAAGACGCGTTTCGCCGTATCACGGCTCATCAGCTGGGCTAGGTTCAGCAAATACGAGAACACATTTTTAGTCCTTTATCCAAGTAACTAACGTTCTCGTATTTGCTGAACCTAGCACAGCTGTTGAGCTGTGATATGGCGTAACGCGTCTTGGGATGGTTCAGCAAATATGAAGAACACTTTTGGTAACTTCTAAAAATGCGATTCTTTTCGTTCCGTCTTTAGTTGTTATACAAATGCTGCCAACCATAACATTTGTTGACACTAAAAAAATCGAATACCCCAAAGGGCAAACGCCACAGAGACCGGTGGCGTTTGCCCAGTTTTAGGGCCCAAAAAACGTCGATCCAAAAATGGACTGTTATTTAACCATATAAAATCAATAAATTTAGTTTGTTCTTGATAAAATAAGAGGAAACCTGCAAAAGGCAAACGCCGCCAACACCGGAGGACGAAGCTGGACCTGAATTTTGGGCCTTGTTTATAAACAATTTAAGTTTGCGTATGAAAAGCTAGTAAAAATGATTTTTTTAATAAATATTTATTGAATTCTTAAAGATAAAAGGTAATATTGGACGTTTATTTTTCATTTTCACTTACTTGAATGTTTACTTCATTTGCACTCCAGGAGAGACAAAATATTTGCGTGGCAATCATAAACTCATAAAAGAATAGCCATCCTACGTTAGATTTTACCTAAAAAGTTTCAGGTTTTATCCATTCTTAAATTATCTAATAATAAATATAAAATGCAACGTTTCTTTGTCTGTCTGTCTGTCCGTTATTGCGCTTATCACCCGAGAACCAGTTATCCCATTTACGTGTTTTTTATTTTAATTCTTAATACATATGTTCTCTGGCCAGGTTATAGGATATATTTTATTACGTTAGGTAACATAAGGAATACCCAGTGACGATAATAGTGAATCAAGTCCACGCGAGCGGAGTCGTAGGCGCGGCAAATATTTAAATATATTTTTAAAAAATCGATAAAGTAAAGCATTTCTTGCAATACAACGCGTAGCTTTAAACTAAGTACTGCATTTGACTCTCTTACATTAAGAAATACCTTTATCCGAACACTATAATTCGATATTTTAAATAATAGGTGATAACAGGAAAGGTGTCAGAAATATTTACATGTGATGGCTGACATTTCCCTCTACACCGCTTTCTTGTTAAAATTGAAAGTATTAAACGATTTGTTTCTTTAAATAGGTTTTCCTGTCTAACGAAACCTAAAAAAAAAAAAAATATCCGCCTGAAGTGTTGATGGATGGATTGAGTAGTTCATCAACACTGTTGCCGGTCCCAAGCCCGGATAAAGGAGGAGGGTTGTGGCGTTAGGAGTTAGCACCCTAACACACGTCAAACCTAAACTGGGAAATGCTAGTTGTTTTTGAAAAGTAGGATGAAAAATCACATGATAAGCAAAAATCCCCGGGTGGCAATCCACACCTTCGAAGAAGGGGGCCCCATCGGATACGGGGGGGGGGGCAATTCTACTTCAAAGCGAATAGTTAACCCAAGCTTAAAACTCAGCCAAACGAATAAATCCCGAAACAGAATAGCTGCTCTCGGCACCTGGAATATACAGGGTTGGAGGACAAAAAACATCGAAGTCATACAAGTGTTTAAGAAGATGAACATAGACATTTTAGTAATAACGACGAGACGAAGAAAAAGGGAAGTGGAATAGAAGAAATAGATGAAGTGATGCATTGTTGGAGTGGAGTAAAGAAGGAAGAAAGAGTAAAGGCCGGAGTTGGAATATTAGTAAGAAAGAAGTGGAAAAAGAAAATAACATCTTGGGAACACATCAATGAAAGAATCATAAAACTAAATATAACAATGCTAGCAAAAGATATGGTAATATTAGGAGTATACGGCCCAACAGTAGACAGCAGTATAAGAGAAAAAGATAATTTCATGGAAACACTAGAAATAGAAACACAAAAAGTAAAGAAAAACCAAGAATTAATAATAATGGGAGATCTGAATGGAAGAACAGGAAGGAAAACAAAGGACAATACCGTAGGACCATTCGGAGAAGATATTACTAACGACAACGGAGAGAGACTAATAGAGCTGTGTGAACTAAACGGCCTCAAAATAACAAACGGATTCTACAAACACAAGGACATCCACAAATATACTTGGATGCAAGAAACACGAAACTTAAAATCAATAACACTGGTTTACAGCCAAAAAATACCAAGAACGCCACATGCCTAGATAAGTTAATTGGGACCTCCTGAACACGAAAAACGCTATAATTTTTTTTTTTTAAGTACCGTTTTTTAGATAACGGTACTTTTGTGTTTTTCGGTGTATGGTCCCACTCAAACCCTTATGGAGCCCAACCGAAAAGTCCGATCGAGATAAATGTCATACCGTTGGAAAGGCAACTAAATGCCTTTTCCGGCGGTATACTATAAATTTCTATGTGACAAGAAGTGGCTGAGTTATAACACCTCAAAGTTCAAAATTTGCCTATTTTTTTACGTTTTTTTTTTTTTTCAAAATTTTTCATTTTTATTTGGTTTTTTTTTCTACGTTATTGTAAAGATCTGGAATGTTTTATTTTTTTACCAAGTAGTTTATTTAATAACCAACATTTTAAACGTAATTTGAAAAAAAAAGGATGAAAAATAAAGTTTTTATTAAGGATTTTGTGGAACGACAATATTTTCATTTTCATTGCTCACACGCTATATTCGGCGTAAATTAAAAAAATTTAAATTAAAATGACGAGCGACTTGAATTTTTCCGTTTTTTTTTCGGATGTATCTTCGCGAATGAGGAACCAACAATAGTCTGCCATCATTTGTTCATCCCACCAGCCCTTGTAACGTCTCTCGATTTCTTGCATTTCCTGGTGAAATCTTTCACCCTGCTCATCACTTTCGGATCCCAAGTTCATGGGGAAAATATCCAAATGACTGAATAAAAAGTGTAGTTTAGGTGTCATATTTGAACCTAAAAGTTAAAAAGAATAAATTTCAAATAATTTTCAAATGATAACGGCCTTTTTGATATACATGCTTTCACTCAACGCTTACCAATGGCATTGAATTTTTGCAGTAATGTATCGATCTTCTCAGCGTAATCAGGACTTCTGTAGTTTCCCAAAAAGTTGTAAACGATTTCCTGGAATGCTTCCCATGCCTCCAAATGAGCTGGACCTAAACACTCATTAAATGCTTGGTCACCGTACAGAGCCCGAATTTGAGGTCCATCAAATATACCAGCTTCAATTTTGCTCGCTGTGGCTCTCGGAAATTTTTGTTTAAGGTAATTCATGGCAAGACTGTCTTTTGGCAACGTTTTCACAATATTTGTAAATAACCCAAGCTTAATATGTAGTGGAGGAAGTATTATCTTCTCCTGAGGAATGAGTGGGTCATTTTTAATATTGTACTCTCCGTGCGTACGCCCACTTCGTTCGGGCCAAACTTTTCGGATGTAGTGATTCTGACGGTCACGGCTGTCCCATAGACATAGAAAACAGGGAAACTTCGTATTGCCCCCTTGCAATCCAGATAGTATGGCAACTAATTTAAAATCAGAGCAAACTTTCCATTGATGTTGGTCATATTGTATGAGAGCGAGAAGTTCTTTCATTGCTTCATATGTTTCCTTTATGTATTTTCCATATCCGATTGGAATTGATGGTTTCGTATTCCCTTTATGAAGTAAGACTGCCTTCAAACTATCCTTGCCTCCATCCAGAAAAAGACGCCATTCCACTGGGTCATAACTTTGTTGGAGAGCATTGAAAAGACCACGTATGTTGGCACAAAAACAAAAGTTTCCCGTTTTTGCGAAAAAAACTGCAAGTTGTTTGCTACGATCACGGTAATATGTAACACGTGTCTCAGGAGCACAATATCCCCACTGTTGCAATCGCGATGCAAGTAATTCAGATTTCGATTTCGGCAAATACAAATCTCGGCACAAATTATTAAGCTCGGCCTGAGTAAGTAAATGGGGTTTCTTATTTGATTGCATTTCTGATTCACTGCACTCATCTGATGAATCACTTATTGTTGTTCTTTTTCGTATTTTTGTGGGCTCTGCTACAATCAGCTGCGGTTTGGGGCACGATACTGAGTGCGGCACTGGCAGCGTCACCGAGCTAACAACTGGATAAACTGGTTCAATTCTACGTCCGACAGCCTTTTCCGTTAAACAGAAATAACAATCTGTTGTATGACTGATCGGGTTTCTCCATTGCATTGGCTTTCCAAATGTGAAGAAACACTCTTGACCCTTACCAATTTTATTTAATATTGTTCGGCAGTTGTTACATGCATTATTCGGTGTCCACGGTTTGTCCAGAGACGCAGGTCGAAAGCCGAAATACTTCTTATACGCTTCAGATAAATTTTTCGTATTCATTTTTCGCATCAAATGCTGTGATTTCTTTTTCACAAGAACTCCACAAACATAACAAAATTCGTTGGGATCGATTGAACACATTTTATTTTTTGCACGTACAAAGCCAAACTGTTTACTGTGATCAGATTCACATTCTGATGGACGCCGAATATAGCGTGTGTCAGGGCTACCAACGTATACAGTGATTCAAATTCTGATGGACGCCGAATATAGCGTGTGTCAGGGCTACCAACGTATACAGTGATTCAAATTCTGATGGACGCCGAATATAGCGTGTGTCAGGGCTACCAACGTATACAGTGATTCAAATTCTGATGGACGCCGAATATAGCGTGTGAGCAATGAAAATGAAAATATTGTCGTTCCACAAAATCCTTAATAAAAACTTTATTTTTCATCCTTTTTTTTTTTCAAATTACGTTTAAAATGTTGGTTATTAAATAAACTACTTGGTAAAAAAATAAAACATTCCAGATCTTTACAATAACGTAGAAAAAAAACCAAATAAAAATGAAAAATTTTGAAAAAAAAAAACGTAAAAAATAGGCAAATTTTGAACTTTGAGGTGTTATAACTCAGCCACTTCTTGTCACATAGAAATTTATAGTATACCGCCGGAAAAGGCATTTAGTTGCCTTTCCAACGGTATGACATTTATCTCGATCGGACTTTTCGGTTGGGCTCCATAAGGGTTTGAGTGGGACCATACACCGAAAAACACAAAAGTACCGTTATCTAAAAAACGGTACTTAAAAAAAAAAATTATAGCGTTTTTCGTGTTCAGGAGGTCCCAATTAACTTATCTAGGCATGTGGCGTTCTTGGTATTTTTCCAAATTAAAAATTTGTAAACCTGTGTAATAGACTACATTATAATTAAAAACGATACCACTATCAAAATAAAAGTCTAAGAGTAAAGAGAGGGGCAGAATGTGGAACAGACCATAGACTGTACAAGACAATAAAGTAAAAAGAAACAATATATTAAAAAAACAGAAATACTAATGAGATAACAGAAAAAGCAGACAAAGGAATAAAATACAAAATACACTTACTGCAAGACGAAACGATAAGAGACCTATATAAACGACGATTAGATCAAAAATTAAATGAATTTAACTACGACAACATCCAACAGATGTATGTCCACATAAAAGAATGCATCAAACAGGGGTCCCTAGAAATATCAGGTAAAGAAGACAACGAGAATGAGAAACATAAAATTAGAATCTGTGAAAAAACCAAAGAATCTATAAAGGAGAAAAAAAGATTATACGAAAAATGGCTGAATACAAAATCAGAAGAAGATCTACAGAAATATAAAGAGAAAAATTCAGAAACGAGGAGGATGATAAACAAAGAAAAGAACGAGAAATGGGAAAATCGTGAGAACATGTAGAATAGTATATAGGAGGAACTAGAAGTACAGAGTCATGGAGAATAATTAAAGCATTAAGGACTAACAATAGAGAAAAGACGTATATAGAGTACATCCCAGAAAGCGAGTGGAAAGAATATTATAAGAAGCAACTAACAGAAGATAGACAAGAATTCCAAGAAGAGAACCCTGAAGAAGAACAGAATAAGGAAATAAAAGAGATAGAACTAAGCTATGAAGAAGTAAAAAGTAAAGAAGACAATAAAAACACTGAAAAATAATAAATCTGCAGGGCCTGGGGTTGTGGTAAATGAAATGATTAAGTACGGGTCTAATAAATTACATTGAATGCTGAGAAACATGTTCCACAGAGCGATAAATGGAGAAAAAATACCAGAGGAATGGTTAAAAGCTTATATAGAATCTATATTTAAAAAGGGAGACCGCAGAAAATGCACAAACTATAGAGGCCTAAGCATAATATCGAGTAGGGAACGTTTGTATGGAAAAATTATTAAAAATATCATGGAGGAAAATATAAGAGGAAAAATTGGAGAAGACCAAACAGGCTTTACGGCCGGAAAATCATGTATAGACACATATATATTATAAAACAAACAATGGAAAAAAAAACTGGCAGAGAATAGAGAAGTTCATCTAATCTTCATAGACATAAGAAAGGCCTATGACTCAGTACCAAGACAAAGATTTTGGAACGCAATGACAGAAATAGGTATGGACAAAGAACTAATATACGCAGTAAAAGCTCTCTATGAAAACAACACAGTGAACACAAAAATAGGACATAAAATAGAGAAGAGACTCCAAACATCAAAAGGCCTCTTACAAGGAGGCTCTACATCCCCAACACTATTCAAAATATACCTCGAACAAACATTAAAAAAATGGAAGCAAAAATGTAGTGGAATGGGAGTCCCAATACGAGAAGATTACTTATATACTCTAAGTTTCGCAGACGACCAAGTAATCATAGCGCAAGATGAGGAAGACCTCAGTTATATAGCAAGAAAACTGAAAGAAGAATACACTAAAGCAGGATTAGCAATAAACTTTGATAAAACGGAATATCTAAAAACAAAGGAGGGAAACGTGGAGAATCTAGAAGTAGATAACGAAACAATAATCAAAGGAACCGATAGATTTAAATATCTAGGAACCATCATTTCAAAAAACGCAACATCAGAAGAAGAGATTAAAGCTAGATTAGGACAAACGCGAACATGCATAAAACAATAATTAAATTCGATGCTGTGGGACAAGCAAATTATAAAGAGAAACAAAACACGCATATACAAATCAATAATGACATACGGGTCAGAAACATGGACGATCAACAAGAGAAATAAATCTAAAATTAACGCGGTAGAGATGGAGTATTGGAGAAGATGTTGTAGAGTGACATGTATGGAGAGAATAACAAATGAAGAAATAAGAACTAGAATGAACATCAAAGAGAACGCAATAAACACCATTGAAGAAAAACGATTAAAATAGTATGGACAAATAAGACGAAGCGAAGATAATAGGTGTATAAAGAAAATAACAGAGTGGAGCCCTATAGGGAGAAGATAAAGAGGAAGACCCAGACGATTGTGGAGAGACGATGTAGACGAGGCTATGAAGGACAGGGGACTAACAGATGGAGACTGGGAAGATAGAAACGGATGGAGTCAAAGGCTGAGAGAAGAAAGACAGCGCCAGCGGTAGAAAATCCTTGTTATATATATAGAAACCTAAAAAAGACGTATAAGACCATATTTATGAATCAACTCATCTAATCCCCTTCCCTGCCTTATTACAACCTTCCATATCTGAGCGATTGAAAAAAATATTTGAAAACACATAATTTTCAGATTCTTTCAGCATCTTGAAAAGAACCTTTACGATTATTAACACTTTACATTACAATTGAAAATATTGAAAAAAAATAACGCAATTTTCAGATTCACTTTCTCCAATCATCCTACAAAGGACGTATAAACAACATATTTGAAGCCACCCTTTGTCTACCTCATTAATTTAACACATGTTTAATTAAGTGAAAATAATAAAAAAATAACAGAATTTTCAGATTTCTTGGTCTCCAAGCACCCTGAAAAGGACTTATACCACGATATATACGAAGCAACCTCTCCAACTCTCTCTCATACCTCATTGATCTCTTATACTACTGTGATCAAAAAATAGTAAGACTTTTAAATTTAGATCACCCGGGCATTTCCAAATCGGATTAATTTTTTTTCGTTAGGTTGGTAGGACCTTAACTACTATCTGTGTCAAATTTAAGACTATAACGTCAGTAGTTAATAAGATTCGCTTGCATTCGTTCTACAACAAAAGTGCGTTTTTTGATTTTTAACATGAGTGAGAAAATTCAGCAAAGAAGTTGCATTAAATTTTTTTTAAAAAATGGTTTTTTTTTTTTCGGCTTCCCAAACGTTCGAAATAATAAAAAAGTCATTTGGTGATAATGTTCTATCCAGAGCAAGTGTTTTTGATTGGTATAAATTATTTTAAGAAGGCAGAGAACGTGTGGAGAACGATGAACGTCCTGGTCGTCCTTCAACATCTACCGATGAGAACCACATCAAGCAAATCAAGGATTTGGTGCTCAAAAATCGTCGAGTGACAATTAGAGACCTTTTTGACATCACCAGCTTATCATTTGGATCAATTCAATCGATTTTAAAAGACTTCTTGGGCCTCAAACGCGTCTCCCCTCGTTTGGTACCAAAAACACCGCATACCATCCGGAAACTGACGACCAATCAAGCGAATATCGTGCTAGAGTTGAGCTCAAACCACGCCACAGCAAGTCGAAAATCAAGATGACGTTATCAGTTTTCTTCGATTATCGTGGTGTTTTTCATTATGAATTCTTTGCCTCCGGGCCAAACTGTCAACAAGGAATATTATTTGAGTATATAATATACTACTGTATTTTAAGAACAGAACAGCCTAGCTTTGCCGAACAAGCCGTCGAAGCTGATCATTGTGTAGCATTAGATAATCTAAGATTAATAAAAAATGTATCTGATAGGAGATTGTTGAACGCATACGAAAGTATGGAAATTATAAAATGGAAAAGTAGTTTAAATAAAGACAGAGGGCCTATTCCTTATAGTCCCCTCTACTGGTTATTTGACCGGAACTGATGGCTTTGCCAATGCCATTAGTTCCGCCTGAGTAATTCAAGGGTTAGGCTAAGTATAAATAGGGTAGATTTGTAGTTTAGCTTTAGTCAATCATAGCTCCTCATGAAACTAACATGGTTAGCGAAACGCGCTTCGAGTGCAAAAATAAAGTGTTTGATGTAGTGGTGATATATACTGAGTAGTATCATTGTGCCAAAGATTCCACATTCCCAACTTAGTTCAAAAGTCTTACTATTTTTTAATCACAGTAGTATGTATGATCATAAATATTCGAAAGTAGATAAAATTAATAAAATTTTCTAGATTCTTGACCGCAAATAAACCTGAAAAGGACGGGTAATATAATGTAACAATCGTCCCCTCTGACGCTCGGCTCTCTGCAATCATATCATAAATAATTGAAAATAATAATACGATATAACAATCTTCCTCTCTGACGCTCTCCCCAATCTTATCAAAAATTTTCAAAATTCTTAACTCCAAGAACTCTTAAAAAGGCGAATAACACGACATATTGAAAATAAGCCCTCTAACAACTTGCCCCGCCACCCATATGTTTGACTGTAAATGATTATTCCTAAGATTTGTTCAATATGTCAACAATAACTAAGATAAAACCGGTCAAGTGTAAGTTGAACTTGCGTTGATTGCTTTTAAAATAAAAAATTTTGTTAGAGAGGTATAAAATGATCAGTGACTTCAAAAAACACACCCCAAATGAGTTTTCAACAAAGTTTGTTTCCAATCTTTACTGAAATCTGATAACCTTGAAATTTTTGTTTTTTTTTTAAATACCAGATAAATTATTAAAGGTAATGCACTCGTGATAATTTTCGTTCAATCTACACCCCGTGGAGAATATTCCAGTGTTTTTTCAAAATTTCTTGATAAGTACTTTTCGAGATAAGGCGGGGGGACAGCGATTTTCCGCGATTTTTTAAAAATAATAGAGAGAAAAGTGCGCACAAGTATTACATTATATATATATATTTTTTACTCGTGTTTTCACAAGCTTTCATTTGACACCACACTCGATAACCTAGCAAAAAAATTTTTTTTTCACTTCCGATTTCATCCGCCAAAACTAACCCCTTAAGTCAAAATTAAACTCTCAAAACTACATGGCTCTGATAAGGCCATCAATTCCTATATTATTACCAAATATTAACTTTCTATGTCAAACAGTTTCGGAGAAAATCGGGTGTGACAGACAGACAGACAAACACCGAAGTGATCTTATAAGTGTTCCGTACGGAACACTAAAAAGTCTCATAATAGTTTGAAAAATAAACAAAATTTATTAACCTTTCCTTTAAGCAATAATGCTCAATAGCCCAGTCTGAATACAACAGGCCAAAAACAGAAATAGTCAGATACTGTTACTTGTTTTAAAAAAAATACTCATCTCGACCAGTACATTAAGGAAAATGGGAGAATTAGCCCGTTTTTGGGTTTTTTAGAGTATTTTTGCAATTTTATTATAAATTTATGGAAGACAAACTAAAAATTCTGACCGATTTTGATTCTAGATAAAAAAAATCGGTCAAGTGCAAGTTGAACTTGCACAAGTAGTGTTCCGTACGTTGATTGTTTTTAAAATAAAAATTTTTGTTAGGGTGGTATAAAATGATCAGTGACTTCACAAAACACACCCCCCAAATGAGTTTTCAACAAAGTTTGTTTCCAATCTTTACTGAAAACTGGTGACCTTGAATTTTTTTTTTTTTTTTTAATATACCAACTGAATTATTAAAGGTAATGCACTCGTGATAATTTTCGTTCAATCTATACCCCGTGGAGAATATTCCAGAATTTTTTCAAAATTTTTTGATCAGTACTTTTCGAGATAAGGTAGGGGACAGCGATTTTTAAAAAGTAATACGAAGAAAAGTGTGCGCAAGTATTACATTATATATATATATATTTTTTACTCGTGTTTTCACAAGCTTTCATTTGACACCATACTCGATGATCTAGTAAAAAAAATTTTTTTTCACTTCCGATTTCACCCCTCAAAACGAACCCCCTAAGTCAAAATTTATGTTACGGTGGTATAAAATGATCAGTGACTTCACAAAACACACCCTAAATGAGTTTTCAACAAAGTTTGTTTCCAATCTTTACTGAAATCTGATGACCTTGAAATTTTTGTTTTTTTTATGTACCATATAAATTATTAAAGGTAATGCACTCGTTGATAATTTTCGTTCAATCTACACCCCGTGCAGAATATTCTAGAATTTTTTCGAAATTTTTTTGAAAAGTACTTTTCGAGATAAGGCCCGGGACAGCGATTTTTCGCGAATTTTTAAAAATAATACAAAAAAAAGTGCGCGCAAGTATAATATTATATATATATTTTTTACTCGTGTTTCCACAAGCTTTCATTTGACACCACACTCGATGACCTAGTAAAAAAACTTTTTTTTCACTTCCGACTTCACCCCCCAAAACTAATCCCTTGAGTCAAAATTTAATTCTCAAAACTACATGACTCTGATGAGGCCATCAATTCCTATATTATTACCAAATTTCACCTTTCTATGTCAAATAGTTTCGGAGAAAATCGGGTGTGACAGACAGACAGACAGACAGACAGACAGACAGACAGACAGACAGACAGACAGACAGACAGACAGACAAACAGACAGACAGACAGACAGACAGACAGACACCGAAGTGATCTTATAAGTGTTCCGTACGGAACACTAAAAACGGAAAAATTAAATTGCTATAGATGTTATTTGAACCTTCTGGTCGGGAGAAATTGGCCGTTTTATTCATTTTTAGTGTTCCGTACGGAACACTTATAAGATCACTTCGGTGTCTGTCCGTCTGCCTGTCCGTCTGTCCGTCTGTCACATCCGATTTTCTCCGAAACTATTTGTCATAGAAAGTTTACATTTGGTAGTAATATGGAAATTGATGGCCTCATCAGAGCCATGTAGTTTTGAAAGTTAAATTTTGACTTAAGGGGTTAGTTTTGGGGGGTGAAATCGGAAGTAAAAAAAAATTTTTTTTTACTAGGTAATCGAGTGTGGTGTCAAATGAAAGCTTGTGAAAACACGAGTAAAAAATATATATATAATGTAATACTTGCGCGCACTTTTCTTTGTATTATTTTTAAAAAATCGCGAAAAATCGCTGTCCACCCGCCAAATTTCAAGGTCATCAATTTTCAGTAAAGATTGGAAATAAACTTTGTTGAAAACTCATTTGGGGTGTGTTTTGTGAAGTCACTGATCATTTTATATCACCGTAACACAAATTTTGACTTAAGGGATTTTTTGAGGGGTAATCGGAAGTGAAAAAAAAATTTTTTTACTAGGTCATCGAGTAAATGAAAGCTTGTGAAAACACGAGTAAAAAATTTGTAATACTTGCGCACACTTTTCTTCGTATCACTTTTAAAAAAATTGTGAAAAATCGCTGTCCCCTACCTTTGAAAAGTACTGGGGAATATTCTCCACGGGGTAAGATTGAACGAAAATTATCATTACCTTTAATAATTTATCTGGTATAGAAAAAAAACAAAATTTCAAGTCACCAGAGTAAAGATTGGGAAAACTTTGTTGAAAACTTTTTTTAAGTCACTGATCATTTTATATCACCGTAACATAGATTTTGACTTAAGGGATGTTTTGAGGGGTGAAATCGGAAGTGAAAAAAAATTTTTTTTACTAGGTCATCGAGTGTGGTGTCAAATGAAAGCTTGTGAAAACACGAGTAAAAAATATATATATAATGTAATACTTGCGCACACTTTTCTTCGTATTACTTTTAAAAAATTGTGAAAAATCGCTGTCCCCTACCTTATCTCGAAAGGTACTGATCAAAAAATTTTGAAAAAATCCTGGAATATTCTCCACGGGGTATAGATTGAACGAAAATTATCATTACCTTTAATAGTTTATCTGGTATAGAAAAAACTAAAATTTCAAGGTCACCACTTTTCAGTAAAGATTGGAAACAAACTTTGTTGAAAACTCATTTGGGGTGTGTTTTGTGAAGTCACTGATCATTTTATACCACCCTAACAACATTTTTTATTTTAAAAACAATCAACGTACGGAACACTAATTGTGCAAGTTTAACTTGCACTTCAGCGGTTATTTATGATTAAATAGGTATACTTGCAAACTGTAAGCTAATTTTTTATAGCTAACTCTGGAAATATGTTCCATAGACATTACTTTAGTTGATCCCAACATAATTTTAGCCATTTTTAGTGTTCCGTACGGAACACTTTTAAGATGACTTCGGTGTATGTCTGTCTGTCCGTCTGTCTGTCTGTCACACCCGATTTTCTCCGAAACTATTTGTCATAGAAAGTTGAAATTTGGTAATAATATAGGAATTGATCGCCTCATCAAAGCCGTGTAGTTTTGAAAGTTAAATTTTGACTTAAGGGGTTAGTTTTGGGGGGTGAATAGGCCATTGAGTGTGGCGTCAAATAAAAGCTTGTGAAAACACAAGTAAAAAATATATATATAATGCAATACTTAGACTCACTTTTCATTGTATTATTTTTAAAAAGTCGCGAAAAAACCGCTGTCCCCCCCGCCTTATCTCAAAAAGTACTGATCAAAAAATTTTGAAAAAATTCTAGAATGTTCTCCACAGGGTGTAGATTGAACGAAAATTATCACGAGTGCATTACCTTTAATAATTTATTTGATATATAAAAAAAAACAAAAATTTCAAGGTCATCAATTTTCAGTAAAGATTGGAAAGACTTTATTGAAAACGCCTTTGGGGTGTGTTTTGTGAAGTCACTGATCATTTTATACCACCGTAATAAAATTTTTCATTTTAAAAACAATCAACGCACGGAACACTCATTGTGCAAGTTCAACTTGCACTTGACCGGTTATTTATATATTGGATATATTTTTCACTCCTCATAATATTGATAAATTTTACCGATTTACTTAGTTCTTTAGCTTTCATTTGAGGCACTGAAGAACTCATTTAAACAATTTAGGCCCGAGAAATTGGACATTTTAGTCTCAAATTGAATTTGTTTTAAAAAAATGATTTTTTCTTGAGTTGTATGACATTTTCAGCAACCAAAGTTATTTTTAATTATTATACACAGGATACTGTAGATGTTGAGTGGCTGAGGAAGTCATTTGGTCCATTAAGACTGAAAAAACTGACCATTTTACTTACAAATTTACAGTTACTTTTAAAAAATTAATTTTTCTTGAATCTTATCACATATGCCGTAACGAAATTTATTTTTGTCAGTTATAAAATGATTACCATATGCCCTACAATGGGAGGCTAGAGGACTTGGGTCACCGATTTGAATAAAACTTGGTGGAGAGTCAGGTTTCACCGACATATTAAGAACCCTGTTTTATGTTTTATCTCATAGGACTTTTCTTAAAGAAAATTAATTTTATTTTATTGGCTTCATAATGTTTTGAAAAAGTAGTAATATTTCTATTAAATAATAACGGGTCAAGTGCAAGTTGAACTTGTGCAATTAGTGTTCCGTACGTTGATTGCTTCTGAAATAAAAATTTTTGTTACGGAGGTATAAAATGATCAGTGACTTCATAAAACCCACCACAAATGAGTTTTCAACAAAGTTTGTTTCCGATTTTTACTGAAAATTGAGGACCTTGAAATTTTTGTTTTTTTTTTACATACCAGATAAATTATTAAAGATAATGCACCCGTAAAAATTTTTGTTCAATCTACACCTAGTGGAGAATATACAATCGTTGCAACCTGAAAGGAAAAGCAGGAGTTTACTGAGCCACTACACATTTAAATAAAAAAGGGTATATTTATTAACAAAATAAAAATTCCCAACTTTATTACACTCCTAAAATTACTTCTACTAAATAACAACCCCTTAAGCTAGAAGAGTGTACACTATGGCATAGAGTCTTTAAACTTATGATTATTAAGTTTTTAATAAAAGGCTTAATACAACTCGATTTTAAAAGTTTTAGAAATTAACTCCGCGAATTTCACGTATAGAGTAGTCGAAGGAAACGCACTTGTAGACAGGAAGTGAGACTTTTAGACTGGTGTGCTTATGACTTACGATTGGTTTCTCCTCGTGGATTTTCCATAAGTTACCTGGCCTTTCCTGGTGAGATCCTCAAAAAATATTGTCTCAGCCATTACCATCCTAGTTTCAATTGGGCTGCTAAACACTTTTTGACCCGAAATGCCTGAGGATGAGCAGGTTATTTCAAGAAAGGAAAAAGCCTTAAACTTGAGAGCTAGAAACCGTTACTGCACAACTACATCACTGAGAAAAAAAAACACTCACTGGCGTGCTGGACAAGAAAGCCACTACGGCTTCATGGTCGAAAAAGTCACTACTGCTTCATGGTGGAAAAAAAAGCCACTACGGCATTCTGGTGGAAAAAGCCCTTAATAATTGCAACTGGCCGCGTAAATATCTTCGTCCCTTATCATTCAAAGTAACGTCTTTAAAATGGCCCACTTCCGGACGAAAATAAATCAAGTCGGCAACACGCATTACACACTCCGCCCATTAAACTGCTCAAAATTTTTGAATCAGTACTTGTCGAGATAGAGGGGGGCGGGCAGCGATTTTTCGCGATTTTTTCAAAATAATACAAAGAAAAGTGTGCGCATGTAAGACATTATATATATTTTTGAACTCGTGCTTTTATAAGCGTTCATTTCACACCCCATTTGGTGACCTAGTAAAAAAAATTTCTTTTCACTCACATTTTACCCCCCAAAACTAACCCCTTAAGTCAAAATTTAACTTTCAAAACAACACGGCTTTGATGAGGACATCAATTTCTATATTAGTACCAAATTTCAACTCTCTGTATAACAAATAGTTTCGGAGAAAATCGGGTGTGACAGCCGGAGACGGAGAGTGATCTTATAAGTGTTCCGCACGGAACACTAAAAATGACAAAAAAACGGCCAATTTCTCCTGTTCAGAAGATTCAAACAACATCCATACCCCCTTAAATGTTTCGTTTTTTTTTTTATCTAGAATCAAAATCTGTCAGAATTTTTAGTTTCTCTTCCGTAAATTTGTGATAAAATTGCAAAAATACGCCAAAAAACCCCAAAACGGGCCAATTCTCTCAATTTTTCAGCGGTCGCAATATTTTTTCCTCAATGTACTCGTCGAAACGAGTATTTAAAAAAAGTAGCAATATCCGACGATTTTATCTCAAAATCCTATTCTGACTGGAGTACAAAAACTATACAGTCCCTGGCCAAATTATTAGACGCACTGTATTTTTTTTTAGTAATTTTATGTTTCTTAAGAGTTTTTATGCAATAATGGTATATTTAAACTACAATATTATTGATTTTTATTTAAAAGAATTGTTGTAGACTACATATTTGTATTTATTTTTAACATATGGCAACACTGTGTTGACAAAGTGATACATGAACGTAAACAAGTACAAACCTGTATCAGTCGCGATCGGAATCGAGTCAGGTATGGACGGGTTTCTGTGGCTTTATGGACTGTGATTGTTTGTTTAACAGTTTTATACTACTCAGTTATTAGTTTATTTTGTATGCAGTGTTTTAAAAAAGTAATTGGACTATTTTCATTATGGGTAGAAAAGGCGATCTTTCACCACGTAAAAAAGCTGAAGTGAAGGCCCTTGTGATTGCGAAAACATTTACAAACCGAGAAATATCACGAAGATTGGAGGTTTCTGAAGCTAGTGTACGACGCATAAAAAAGAAAATTGAGTCAGGGAAGGAATTAAGCGGTAGAAAACCAATTTTCACTCCACGGTCAGAGAGATGTTTGAAGAAAATTTGTGTAGAAAACAGATTTGCTACCACAAAGGTAATAAAATCACAACTCCAGGATGCTAGCGTAAATGCTTCTGAGCGCACTGTTCGAAGAAAATTGAAAGAATTAGATTTTAAGGCCTGCCGCCCCGCCAGGAAGCCCAAGTTAACAGCTGCAATGAAAGCAAAGCGCCTGAAGTGGGCCAAACAATGGCAAGACAAAGATGTGGACTTCTGGAGATCGGTAAGATACAGCAATTTAATCAATAATTGATACATTATTATCATTTTCAGTTAAATAAAGCAAATAAACATGGAAGTTTATATATTTTTCCTATTTTTGACAGGTCTGCTTCAGTGACGAAAGCACATTCGAAATTTTGCAGAATAAAGCTCAGTATGTGCGTCGTCGTCATGGAGAAAAGTTTCATCCTGATTGTGTTGTCCCGACGGTTAAACATCCCACCAAAGTGATGATTTGGTCAGTCATCAGCGGCAAGAGCACTGGACGTCTGTACGTCGTCAAAGGAATAATGAGGCAAGATCAGTACAAAGAAATATTACAAAATCGGTTGATTCCGCAGCTCAGAGAATGGTTTCCAAATGGGGAACCATTCACTTTCATGCAAGATGGAGCTCCCTGCCACACTGCTCGGTCTGTTAAAGCTTTTTTGGCAGAAAAAAATATCCCTCTGTTGGATTGGCCGGGTAATAGCCCCATTGAAAATGTGTGGGACCTCATGAAAAGAGAAGTGGCTAAAGATGTGATTACCAACAAAACCCAGCTCCTAGAAAAGATTATTCATGTGTGGAATCATCATCCTCAAATGCAGGAGACAGTACAATCTTGCATTGATAGCATGCCGCGCAGAATTAAAGCTTTGATAGCGGCTAAAGGTGGCTCAACTAAATATTGACTTTTACTAACATTAATTTCACTTTTCTTTAAAACTTAATAAACTTATGCTTTTCTAAATTAATGCTGTTTTATTTATGTCAAATAAATAGGTAATTGATTGGATAATATAAAAATAAAAAACAAATCAATTTAAAATAATAAAACGGTACAATATCACTCGATAATTAATATTTTACATGAAATCTTGCAGTGCGTCTAATAATTTGGCCAGCGACTGTATGTTAGATTCCTACATCTAGTATTAAATGTGTACTAAAAATCGGTAGCTCGTTTCGGAAATGAGAAAACCTGGGAGTGGGATTTTTTCACGAAATACAATATTTCCCTTTACCACGGGACATAAAATGGCTTTAAACTCTGTAGGATAATTCTTACACAACAAATGGTAATATTCTTGATCTAATCTACGAATTTCCGAGAGGCTTTGACTGTGTCACATTCATATCAAATACTTTTAGTTATGAATTACATTTTTTCCACGTCTTTGATAAGCTCTGTACATGTTTACCTTTATAAAAGTAATTGCTCCGGTGGCGATATCTAAGGAAGTTAAAACAAATTCCATCATTATTATATTTTTGCAACACTTATTGATATGTTCGGTAAATCTAAAAAAAATTATATTCATACGTTTTCTTAGGCCCCCTGCACACTAGCAATCATTCTCGTGAATTGTGAAGTAGTCATTTTTTTTTGTAGTCCAAATTTAAATATGTCATTCAATATTGAATTATTTATCGTCCAGCTTTATCAACATAAAGCTTAAAGAATATTCAAATAAAATTTTAAAAAAGGAATTATGGACGGAATTGTGCTAACAATTTATTGAAAAGTGGAACCAATTGGAAGATAAAGATAAATGTGAAAAAGGTAAGTTGTAATAGCATATTTATTTATCATTTTTTTTTACAACAAACCAGAAAAAAAAATGCCTATCTAATAACTTAAATCAAATTTTATCGTACTGCCAAGGAACAGATCCATAAGGTGAAGTGAAATAATCTGAAAAATAATTTCTAGTTGAAATTCCTGTAGTGTTGCTTCTTATTCTAACAAAAGGAATACATTCCAATGGGCATTCATAAAGAGTATCTTCAAACTGCACCCCATCATATTTTCTAACATAATTATGCAGAATGCAGCATACTTTTATAATAGATTCACTAAAATCAAGTGAGGTATCAAGTGCTCTATGAAGTATCCAAAATTCCAAATGTGCATTCAATCATTCTACGGGCTTTTGCTAGTCTATAATTGAAAATTCGTTTTTTAACTAATAGATTTCTACCGGAATACGGCCGTAATACAAATTTTGATACACCAAATGCCTCGTCCCCTATAATTACGAATGGCATTACCTTACCATTTACATCATTTGGAAGACATTTAGCTTTGGGAATATTTAATTCACTATTTACAAGTTTACGTGAAAATAGTGATTTCTTGAAAAGGTTTGAATCACTTGAAGCTCCATAAGCTCCAATTTCAACATAAATAAAATTATAATTAGAGTCTGCTATGGCTAAAAGGACGGTGGAAAAAATTGATTTGTAGTTATCAAATTCAGATCCCGTTTGATTAGGCTTCTTTATTCTAATATCTTTCCCATCGACCGCGCCTATGCAGTTTGGAAATTGCGTTTTCACAAAAAAATCTTGTGAAACTTTTAGCCGAGAATTGGAATCCACTGCTAGTATGTTATGTGGTAATAAACATTTCTAAAGTACGTCACAGGTTTCTCTAATAATTTTTCTTATTGTCGAATCACCAAGTAAAAATTCGTAATGCAGTGATGCAAAGATGTTGCTCGTTGCTAAATACCTAAAAAAAAGAAAAAAATTAGTTGTTCTATTAATGTGTAATTTGTACATAAACCTTTCTTTCAGGTAAGGAGTTACAAAACAAATGGAAAAACCTAAGGACTTGTTTCAAGCGAGAGTACGATGCTCACAAAAAACGCCGCCTCTGGTTCTGGAACCACAAAAAGGCGCAAATATATCTACTTTGATAACCTGTTGTTTTTACAAGACATAGTTGAAAATCGAAAAACTTTAAACAGTCTTGTTGACAATTCAGAAAACGAAATTGATATTACATGTGACTTGGAAGATACCAGTGAAGGTCCAATAATTTCTAAAAAAAGAGATTGCTGCCCTCGAAATACTACTAGCACGTACGAAGATTCTTCACTAGAGATTTTGAGGGATCAAAAAATGACGATAAAGAAATTGACGAAGATAAATATTTCTTATTATCACTAGTACCTTCCTTCAAAAAATTTACGGAGGACCAAAAATTCATTGCCAGGATAGAAATAATGAATGTAATGAGACGTGTTCGAATATCTGGTAGTTTAGAGAATCAGAGCAGTCAAAGAAATCAAAATGTACAAGCATCGACAACTGTGCAGCACCTCCCAATACCATCTCCCAACCAAGGATTACAGTTGCAACGATCACATCATGCACCTACTGGGCCACTTTTCTCAACTTTTAATCCAAAAGAATCGCAATTTCAAACAGATAACCATTCAGAACTTTCGTCTTTGAATTTGAAAAAAAGGTTAACAATTTTACAATTTTTTCTTTTTTTGTCATTTACTAATAAACTATGTTACTAACTAAAATGAAAATATTGTTTTCTTACCTTGAAGTTACAGCCAATCTTTCCTCTGGGGGAACAGCCTTTCTTGATACAGTATCTTGGTATAATATATTTCGTTCAACTAACGCCAAAAGTTTATCAAAACTATCCACACTCATGCGGAAATAATTAAAAAACTTTGTTACATATTTTCGTAAACTTTCAAACAATTTGTAAAATTGCCCATCGCAAAGTCGATTACTTAATAGTGGATGTACCCATAATTTTTGTCGCTTCCTATTTCGTCTAAATTTCAAAGCACAAATGCATGCGGTCTCTATAAAATCCATTGTTTAACTCAGTGAAGATCAACTATTTAGTTGCAAGTGTGCGCCCATTATTAGTTGAAGCATCTAAGAGCAACTAAACTATTTAATCACCTCAATTAAAAAGTTGCTAGTGTGCGGGGGGCCCTAGAGTTATTTATGTCATATTAATAATTTAGGTAGAACGGAGAGAAACCCAAAAAAGCTCAGTATACTTCCCGTCCAAACTTAAACCAAATTTTTCGCAATAATAGATGAAAATAGTGGCAGAATAGTTGGAGAAAAGGATAATTTAGTGGGGACGCGGTCGAAAAATACAAAATGGCCTATGGACTCACTAAATATTACAACAAAAAAGGGCGGCTTTAATAAAGTTGAGAGTTTAAAATACAGAACTGCAAAGTAAACATAAAAATTTCTTGGCATGGAGATTCTTTAAAAAGAGAAGAAATTTCTCTCACTGGATAAAGAAGAGAACTGTAATGTCGGCCGACAATCGAACCGAATATCGATCTTTATATGGTTATACAAAGATGTATCGAGAAAAATCCATAAAAATGAAAAACAATGAAAGTAAAAGAAGGAAAAAGGGAAACACAGCAACACATGGGACTCTCCCGTTGTAAGGAAGAATTTATATAAAGTAAAACTGGAAAATCAGAAAAAGTTTAATAACAAATTAAAAAATTAAAAAAAAAAATAATGTCAAATAAAAGAATTGTACAGGGTGAGTCAACGATAGAGTAAAGTTCATTATCTCATTTGTTTCGCGAATGATGAAAAAAACATTAAATATAATAGTTTTAGGGAATGTTAAGGTGCACAGTTTAAAATTATTTTTGAGTATACAGGGTATTTTAAAAAAGTGTGGCCGATATAACATATGCTTTTTTAAATGGAACAACGTATTTTCTAATTTATTTTTAAATTTTGAGAAAAATTTTATAATTTTTTTATTGATAATGTTATATACCCAAATCTAGTAGTTTTTCTAATTGTTTCTGAAGGTGGAATAATCATCATTAGTACCAGCATTTTATAGAGATGAAAGAAAGATATTTGTAAAGAAATTTGAGTTAGATACCATAGGGTGTTCAAAATAAATTTACACATTTACTATTTTAAATTGAAAAATCTCAAATTTTTTAAAGGGCACACTCTGTATATTATTATTTTTTCTGATAGAGTTTACAAAACCCTCCAACTTTTATTAAGTATGTCATATACCTATTTCTGATAGTTTTTGATTTATTTTGAATTTTTCAATTTTTACCCTTGTTTTTAATACACTTACGCTATTGTGATTAATATAGTTTAACTTATCTAATGATTAATTATTTTGACGTAATAAATGTTCAAAAATATGCCGGTCTACTTGAATACACATGTTTAATCGTTTTAATATATTTTCCTTCATTTTCCTTAGTATAAAGGGCGTTATTGTCCTGCACGCATCCCGTATCCTATTTGCCATATCTACTGGTATTGTAGGGGGACTCACATAAACACGATCTTTAATGTAGCCCCACAAAAAGAAGTCTAAAAGTGTTAAGTCACATCATCGAGGATGCCACTGAATGAACCCATTCCTACCGATCCATTTTTGTGGGTAACGATCGTTTAAAAATTCCCGAACTTTCCGGTGGTAATGAGCAGGAGTTCCGTCTTGTTGAATCCACATTTGTTCCCTTTCGAAGTTATCAACTTCTTCAAGAAGCTGGGGTAATTCGCTTTGCAAAAAATTTAGATATCTGGGCCCGTTAAGCAGTTCGCGGAAAAAATATGGACCAATAATTCAAAAATTTAGTATTCTACACCATACATTAAGCGACCAATGGTTTTGATTTTGAACTTCCCGGGCCCAAAATGGATTAAGTGTTGAATAATAATGCATGTTATGGCTGTTAATTGTTCCATTACTGTGCAAAGTAGCTTCATCAGAGAACATTATCTTGGATAAAACATTTGAACCGGCCTCTATTGCTCCATGCGGTACCAAAGTTTACTCGTCGTTCAAAATCACGGTCTTGAAGTTCTTGATGTAGTTCCATATGACAGGGATAATACTTATATTTTCTCGTTTCGGTGTGATTAGCCGTAGATTGAGATGTGTCAGATAAGTCAGCTAGTTAACGGTTGCTGACCTGGGGATTATCTTCAACATGAAGTAAAATCTCTAGTTCTTTTTCCTCATCGGTAGCATTCTGGTTTACTACTTTCCATTTCATATACTCAACCCTACCACTACCACCAAACTGTTCCATTAAGCACTGAAAAGATTTTCTAGATGGTATATGTCTATTCGTTCCGTAAAGCCTTAATGCCAAAAGACATTTTTTCCTGCCTCGCCCAGTATATAGCATGTAGCAGAAAAAGTCGCAATTCGCGTGTACATGTAACACGGATGACCGATGATCGATGGACCAAGCGAACACTAGAATGGAGACCACGAGAATAGAAAAGGATCATAGGATGTCCCAAAACAAGATGGCGGGATGGATGACAACAGCTGCAAATAGTTTGAGATGGAAATTCAGGGGGAAGGCCTACATCCAGCATTGGATAGAACTAGGCTTATAGCGATAGTAAAATGTCAAATATAATTATAAGTGATACTTAAATTATGAGTCACTTCTTGTGCAGTATGTCTAAACAGATTTCTCGAAATATTTGTTTTTACTGTGCAATACACTTAGCTTATCAAAGCTGAAATCATGACCATTTTTTGATGAAATGCTCTGCAAGAGCACAAGAAACGACTTCTGGAGTCAGTCTTATGTGATGTTATGCGGCTGTGAAGAGTTTTGTTTGTCTGGCCAATGTATACCTGATCGCAGACTAACTGTTAGAACTTTGCAATTCTGTATTTTAAATTTTTAATTTTATTAAAACCCTCCGTTTTTGTCTCAAAAAGAGTAAACAGGCCATTTTCCTATTAGTTGGCTATAGCCCCACTAAATTATCGTCTTCCATATATATATATATATATATATATATATATATATATATATATATATATATATATATATATATATATATATATATATATATATATATATATATATATATATATATATATATATATATATATATATATATATATATATATATATATATATATATATATATATATATATATATATATATATATATATATATATATATATATATATATATATATATATATATATATATATATATATATATATATATATATATATATATATATATATATATATATATATATATATATATATATATATATATATATATATATATATATATATATATATATATATACGGAACGTTTCGCGTCAACGGGGCCACCCCAATACCCAAAAATAGAATTAACGAAAAAAATTCAAGGGTGTCAATTTTTTCATTGAAACGTAAACATTCAAATGCAACTTGACCCTTTAAAAAAAACAAGATAGAGTCTCAATATGGCGACTAGAAACAAAAAAATCATGATTTCTAAGCGGAGTTAACTAAACTTCAAAACTGAGACAAAATGCAATATTGATGTAATAGAGTAACCAACATAATTTTATGTAATATCAACATGGCGGATCCAATATGGCCCCTAAAACCGAAAATTACTCCTGTCAGAAAAAGTGCTCTCTCACTGCGAAATCTCCGTAATTGCTCATTTTTCGTCTAATTTTCGGTTTTAGGCACCATGTTGGTATTACATATCTTGGTTACTCTAACTATTACATCAATATTGCATTTTATCTCAGTTTTAAAGTTCAGTCAATCCTATTTTTGGATATTGGTGTAGCTCCGTTGACGCGAAACGTTATATATATATATATATATATATATATATATATATATATATATATATATATATATATATATATGTATGTATGTATATAAAATACTTAACTTACGCGATTAGGTAGCGATGTTCATAAATTAGTTTTACTAGAGTCTTAACTTTTTCATCTACTTCGCTTTCCTTAAGATCATTAGGAATATAAGATTTCAATCGAAGTTTTAGTACTTCTAAAAATGAAGCGGAACATACTAATAACATCGACAGGATTAGTGTAGTTGTAACGTTGAATGTAAGAGCAGCCATTGAAGTTACAAAACTGATTGTTTGTGCTAAAGCTTGATGTTCTAGTTTGTTAGCACCATTAAACCATAACTGGTACATTAAATGAGTTTCTAAAGATGCATTATTTTCTCGATTGTATTCTACTAATTTTTTCTCACCAAACATACCTAAAATTTAATAGTTATAATTTAAAGATACCACATTTGTGGAATTTTTATACATTATGTATGTGTGTATGTCAATGTCTACAAATTCTTTATTTCCGACTTCTCAATTGTGGCGCGGCCCTCTAACCACTTATAAAATACTGTTACTACATGGCTTGACTTATTACATAATGAATGTTATGTAATGAGTCAAGTCATGTGGTATAAATGATTCTTGGCCCAAAACATAATAAGATAAAGTAAGTGGGAGTTATCCAGTTTGTACATTCCCCTGACCGTCGGTTTTTGTCAGTGTTTCAATGCTGAAGTCCCGGTAAAGTTGAATATTTCTGATGTATCATGGTGAATTGACGATGAACCAAAGTGCTCTGTTCTATACAGCTTATATTTTGTTTGTTTGTACAACTGGTTTGATCCAATAAAGGGTGGATAAAACCGAGGCTGAAAGGCGTGTAATTTGCAGTTGCTGCTGAAGCTTCGGCGTGCCTGACCAAGTACTTGCCTGCTCTAGGAATTTTATGTTGTCTGGTTCCTAGAGACTAGTTTTTCGGTGTGTTTCGAGGCCGGGGACTTTAATAGTAAATTTTTCATTAGTCCTGAACATAAATCTAATAAAGGAGAATACAATATATCTATTTTGTTCTACTGAAAAAACTGACACAATTTTTAAGGGAAGTAACTATTAAAAATATAGCTATAAAAACTTAAAATTCATTTATATAGGTTATAATCAGTAAACAGTTTCAGTTATTTTGAACTGAAGCAAAGAATTTAATTTAAAGAACCCCTAAATATTAAATACAAAGTATTATATGCCTACCAGCTTGAGTAATTAACTAATTCATGAATTGTGTGTGTGTGGATTTTTTTATACACGGGGGAAATGCATTTACGCATGTCAGTCCCAGACTGTCCTGCCCGAAAACTGGTATATGTGAGACTCAATCATTGAACTCCTACCCACTAAATCCCTACGTCCATCTCCTATGACGCCCTCCGCGGAGCCAATGTCAAGTACTACTTCGCGGAGGGCCAGCTGGTTAGAAGCATTTTCTAGATATTGTGTTATAAATGACCCTGCCTCATTCTTTCCGTCATTCGTAGTTTCTTGATGATATTGGCGGCATAGTCAGCCACTGCATTCCAATTAGCCTGGGAAATGACCATCAGGATAACGATATTTCCTGGAGTTAGGCGCTGTTGAAGCAACTCCTGGAACTCCTCTCTATCTTCCGGCGAAGAAGACATGCTCCACGTCTTTGATTATTGATGGATTCTTGCAACTAAATTTTGTAAGTCCTCGAAAGTACCAGTCACAATAGCAGTGTCGTCTGCATGTCTGATATTATTGATATATTCGCCATTGACTTTTATTCCACTCTGTCCAGTTAACGCTTCCTGAATTATTTGTTCAGAGTATATATTAAATAAGGTTGGAGAAAGAGCGTATAACTGACGTACTCTCCGACAACTCTCAATCTCACTGGATGTACTATCGTCCACTTTTACCACAGCTCGTTGTTTCAGTAAAGGTTACCAATTATTCTTATGTCTTGCTCATCTATTTCAGTCGATTTGAGTATTTCAATGAACTTATCGTGATGGACGTTATCAAAGGCTTTGGAGAAGTCGATAAAACCGATGAAAACGTCATGGCTCATGTCTCTACATCTCTGAATGAGCACTTGTAGAGAAAATGCTGCTTCTCTAGTGCCGAGGTAGTCACTAAAACCAAACTTGATTTCAGATATGTTATTTATTAAATTAATCAACTGAGTCGTCGCATTTCTTGGATGATGCTTTCTTCGGTATAGGTATAAAAGTATAGGTTAGCTATTTCTGAGATATTTTATTAGTCATAGATTATATTAAAAAGCCTCACCAAAAGATAAAGAAATTCTATACGGCCGGTTGTACAGTCTTATAATATTCATCACTATATACAGTTTTGTTTTAGGCTAGTTGCCACATCCTTTATTGCCTCTGCTATCGGAAAAAAATACGAAATTATTATTTTCTTTGCAATTTATACAATAACTTAATGCTTGCTGAATAGCTATTAGTTCAGGCGTGAATGAATAATTTATAAGTTCTTTGCATTAAAGTAAGTAAAAAAAATCTAGGCCCTTATATTTTAAACGTCACGTACTAAGTAACGTAATATAGTAAATACCAGTTACAAAACTGTAGTCTATTTTAACTAGTTGTTACATATTCATTGCTTGGTACATAAAATAAATAAAACATAAAAATATATTTATTCCTGCCAACAAATTATAGTCGTTACACTTTAAATTTAAACTTAATCCTACAAGAACCAATACGGGAAAAAACAATTTCCCTAGCAGTATTACAAATTACAAGGCAATAATACATTTTAAGCGATGCACAATTTTCTTAAAGAAGAATGTGCGTGTATCATCATTTCGTAATCTACTATTAGTGCTTATTACAAATGTACTAGAACCATCTTATTTTAAATACATACTTTATTTATTTTCTCAATAATGATATGTTTTGTTATCAAGCAACCAGTTAGTCAATTTATTTTTTACCAACCTATATGGCTTCACTTTCAGTTCGTGAGAAATTATATTAAAAATCCTCGGAATAGAAAAAGATAGGCACCTTTGAGTAGCACTAGAGGGGGTAGATGGTATATACACGTTGTTCAGGGTAATTAGTCTAGTATGAATAGAGTGATCGACTCTGTTTACCTTATGTTTGTTATTCAGTAAAATTCTTACCACCGATTTTATGTATAATTGCTTCAGCGACAAAACCCTAGCCAAATCATATAGTTGGTCCGTAGGAAATCTTCGCGGTTTAAACAGTATTATTTTTAGAACCCTTTTCTGGGGTATTACTAAAGACGAAGATACCGAATCACGCACGGACCCCAAACTACCAAGCCATAGCCTATCAATGACTCCACAAGTGCTTTATATACATATAACAAATATTTCTTGGGTAACAACTGCCTAATCTGATAAAACCTAAAATACATTTTTCGAATTTTACTTGTTATATAATCTATGTGAGAATCCCATCTTAAATGCGAATCTAGGTATACACCCAAATATTTAATGTTATCAGTGGAGCAGATTTTCAGATTGCAATCACAAGCAGCAAAGTTATTACAGCCAGGTTCATGAATTTTTATAAAATTCTTGTCGGGATAATTCCTTTTATTAAACGTAAAGGCTATGAATTTTGATTTAACAATATTTAAGGTTAATAAGTTCAAATCCAACCACAACTTTGCCTTACTCATAGCCAGTTCTGCCTTCTCAAAGACCCGGCCCCATATTTTATCCTGTAACATTATGACAGTATCGTTGGCATAACAAACCATAGATCCTTGAGATAAAATACGCAAAAGGGTATCTATGTATATTGTAAACAACAATGGCCCAAGCACTGTACCCTGCGGCATACCGCACTCAATTGAAAGTGATGAGCTCATTGATTCTCCTATTTTTACTTGTTGTGTACGTCCAATCAGATATGATTTTATTAGATCATACGGGATACCTCTAATTCCAACATGCTCAACTTTCTCCAACAGTATGCGGTGAGACACAGTGTCAAAAGCCTTTGTGAGGTCCAAGGATATCAAAAGTGATCTATTACCATTGTCGAGGTTCTCAAAAATATGGTTTACTACCCTTATAAGAGCATCTTCAGTGCCCAACTTCTGTCTAAAACCATACTGCGCATCGGATATTAATCTATTTTTATTTAAGTAATCGTCCAGGCGCAACTTGATACATTTCTCAATAATTTTACTCAGGTTGCTGATAATTGCAATGGGACGATAATTTGTAATTTCGTTACGCGAACCACCTTTATATATAGGCGTTATGGTACATTTCTTTAAACTGTTAGGAAATAATCCAGCTCGAAAAATTAAATTTACTATATGGGATATGGGGACATGTAATCAAAGAATTGTTCTTGCGTAATTAACTAAGACCATACAAGAACTAGTAATCTTAGACCGAACGTTTAATACCTATTTTACACAAACATCAAGTAATTTTTTACGAAAAATCATTTTTAGTAATACACACCCACATACGTGCTTTAAACAAATAATAATATATTTATTTAACGAGTGAATTACGATGTAGCTCAGTCGTCACGTGGCAAAGTTTGATGAAAAGCTTTCATTATAGAATAACAGGCTGCATTTTGGCAAACAGGTGGTTTTTTGGACGTAGACTATGATAAAAAAAAGTTTGCTGCTCTAAAGTGTATGATAAGCCTACAAAATCGAAAATAAAATTAGGCTTTTCGCAAATATCTCTAAAAACAAAAAAGATATCGAAAAAATAATAACACCACATGAAAGAATGGGAAATTTTACAAAAAAATAGTATATAGATTATTTTTTTTTAGTTTTACTATATTTTTAAAAAATTATTTAAAATGAAAAGGCTTGTTTAACCCCTCATTTGCCGGCCTATCTGGCGCAGTGGACTAAGGAGTCTGCTGTGAATCAGAAGGATAACGGTTCGATTTCGTGTGTCGACTGGGTATTTATGATTTGTCCCATTTATATATATATATATATATATATATATATATATATATATATATATATATATATATATATATATATATATATGTATAAATCTTTTTGATGTTCTTGGGTTTTGGTTCATCAAATGATTACCTTTGAGTTCTTTTGATTTTTTTTTTATTATTTTGACGTTTGGCCCCTGGTTTTGGGCATTTTAAAAGAAAGTTTCATTTTGCCATGTCTAGAATTAAAATTAAAAATACATCACAGTCTTGCTTTGAATTAAAACAATAACACTGGTTTACAAACATCACACGTATAATTATATAAATACAAGGAAAAACACTGTTTTAAAATTTTACATAACTTAGTTTAAATTTAATTTTCATTTACAAATTCCATATTTTTAGTACCTCGAAAATAAGTGACCGTGATTGATGTATTTCAGTCGATGGTTAGAGTTAAGACTGGCGAAAAATATGTGTGTGTATGCTGGCGGACGAACTATTTTTTAGCATGATACCATTTTTGATGATTTTTTATATTAATTTTGAAGTGTTTTTATTTGCTTTTTTTTTATTTACTTAATTGTTTATTTTTACTATTATTATTAAGTTTAAAGAGATTGGCACTAATTAGATAAGATGTTATTTTAAATTAAACTTAGATCTTTGATGTCAGTTCTGTCGTTTACCGCGTTTTTTTTCCATCCTTATTTCTATCATTTCTTTAATTATCAGTTAATGATAATTGTGGTCCTTATTTAGGATCTTGGTTTCTTTGTAATTAAAACTGTGATTTGTTTCGTTTTCATGTTTGTTGAGTGCAGTTGTAGCGTTTTTTTTTTGTGTATTTGTGGCCGTTTAATTTATTTTTTAGCAGTTTGCTAGTCATACCTATGTACTTTTTGGACAATTTTCGCATGGGATAGTATATACTACGTTGGAGTCTTTTGTTATGGGTGTTCTATCTTTCAGTTTAGTGAATATGGAATTTAATTTGTTGTAGGATTTGTGGCCGACAGATATGTCGTATTTGTTTAATGTGTATTTTAATTTTTCGGATAGGTCTCTTATATATGGTAATGATATGTCTTTTTTTTTGTTTGATTGTTTGGATCTGGTTTTGTGTTGTTATCTTTTGTATTATTATATAGTTGGTATGTGCGTTTTTTTATTATTTGATTTATGACTTTTATTTCGAAGCCATTTGATAATAGAGTTTCTTTTACTTTTTTAAGGATACCGGTCTAAATTGCGGAGAGGTCAATGTGATGGCACGATCGGTCAATCCCACTATTACACTTATTTTTTGAGATTTTGAGTGGTTTGAGTGGTAGTTCAGATATCTACCTGACCACGTTGGTTTAGTGTACTACTTAGTAAGAATTTTGTTGTTCTTTTTCCCGCGTATGAGAGCTATATCTAGAAAATTTATTACTTCATTTTTTTCTTTTTCTATAGTAAATTGGAGTTTGTGATGGAATCCGTTGAACTTTTCGTAGATTTCGTCGACCTTTTCTCTAGGTGCTGCTATGATGCAGTCGTCGACATAGCATTTGAAGAATGCAATTTCGGGGTTTAGTTGTTTCATCACATTTTCCTCTAGATATTCCATGGTAACCTGTGCGATGGTGGCAGATATGGGTGATCTCATAGCACAACCATCCAGTTGTTTGTAGAAGGAGTCATTAAATTTAAAATAATTTATCGTAAGCGTTGTATTAACTGCATCTATGAAATTTTCTTTTGATAAAGTGGTATGCTCTTTTATAAGATTCCATTTTTCATTAAAAATTTTTATTACTAGATCGTTGGGGATATTTGTATAGAGTCACACTACGTCGAAAGATAGAAGGATATAGTTTTGTGGTAAGTTTACGTTGTCGATGAATTTTTTGAACGTGAAGGAATCTTTGACAAAAAAAATTTTTTTTCATATTATATTGGAGATACAGGTTGAAAAATATTTTGACAAGTTATAGAACGGAGATTGAATACATGAGACGATAGGTCTTAGTGGAATACCTTGGTTATGGATTTTGGGTAGACCATAAATTTTTGGAGCAATAACATTATGTAGTGTAGTATTTAGCTAGTTCTATTTCTTTTTCGTTAAAATTTTTTTTTATTAGGGCATTATTTTTCTTTTTGTAAATAGTGGTGGGATCACATTTTATTTTTTTGTAAGTGTTAGTGTCTGCTAATAGGTTGTTCATTTTTGAGTCATAATCTGTCTTGTTCATTATGACTGTTTTATTGCTTTTGTCAGGTCTTTAGGGATTTTCTTAAATGAATTTCTTCGTTTGTAACAATTTTTTTATTATTAATGTCGTTTTGCAGTCTGTTAGTTTTTATATTGCTATGTCTGATTTTTTTTTTGGTGATTTGTGATTTTGTGATAATTCTAGACATGGCAAAATAAAACTGTTTTTTGAAAATGCCCAAAACCAGGGGCAAAACGTCAAAATAAAAAAAAAAATCAAAAGAACTCAAAGATATTCATTTGATGAACCAAAACCCAAGAAACATCAAAAAGATTTATTTACATAAAGGTTCAAGAAATCAAATCTATATATATATATATATATATATATATATATATATATATATATATATATATATATATATATATATTAGGGTGACCGCAAAAAATAGATGTCGGAATTTTGTTCGTCTGGACCCCACAAAACGATTCCCCTTTCCAGATATTGAGATAGCCGAAATTTGAGCTCAATTAAACGACGTTAACCCGTGCCGCTCGTCGCTCAACGTTTGAAAAAATCTAAATTTTTGGCCAAAAAGCTGACATATGGAGCCATAACTCCAGGACGGTAAATAATAGAAACACGCTTAATATCTCAAAAGAAAGCTAATGTTGTTCTTCAGAATTTATATTCTATACATAAGTGTTGTTATTTTAAGTCAAACCGAGTTACAACAGCCTTTAGCCCCAAAAACGTGACCTGGTACTAGTACGAGCCAGTTTGGGAGTATTCTAAGAATTTTACGGGTTTTTACATAATGTGTCTCGGAATTACCATTTTTTTGTTAAAAAGTATTTTGGAACTCAATTTTCAAACATAAAGAGCCTTTTGTTCAAATTTAATCTTTTATTATATGGGGATTACCTGACTAGTTTACCAAAGAAAGACCCGTTTGACAGGTAAAAAGGAGGGTAAATCTAATTTCTATTTTAGGGATGGTGATTTTACTTCAGCGTACAACCGACCTTTTATTTATTCAGTTTAGTTTCTAAAGTGCCTTTGAGCTGGTTGGATCGAACAATTATCTAGTGAAGATATTTTAACTTTTTTTTTTAATTTTCCAAGTGTGTGTGTTATTGTTTTTATAACTATTATAATATTATTTTAAAAGACATTTGAAAATATTTTATTGAAATTAAAGTTTGCAATATATTTTGTTTCATTTTCCAAGTTAACTGTTATTTACCTATTGGCCTCTGAAATGGCATCCACATCAGGTGTACAAAGCCGGACCAAGGATAAAATATTTCTTGTGGGCTATCCCATTCACCATATCACCGGTTGTAAATTACCCTCAAATCGTCAAGTTTTGTGTGCTTTATTTTATAATTTACGTACTGTGAAATTAACTGTAAGAGAATCAGCAAAACTTACAATACGAGAAGTGTTCATTTTTTAGGAGAAAGCTCGAATCCCGACTAAACATGAGCAAGATGCAATTACTAAGCTGGAAAAACTTCACGCCGAGTGGAGAATTCTTCAAAAAGACCGGAAGAAAACATCGAAAACGGCCAAGAACAAATTTAAACAGTTTGGTGAAAAGTTGGATGATCTCTTTGATATTGCTCAACAAGAGAGGCTCTGATGAAATCGGAAGAAGATAAGGCGTTTGTCGTGAAACAGAGGCAGAAGGGACGTCCAGGTTCCATGACTGGAGTGGATCTCAAGTTGTCTCGAGCTGAAGAAATCAAGGTGCAAAAGGAACTTGCAAAAATGAACCGACAAATCCCAGAAGCAACTTTTGATATTGGTGAGTTTTTTTTTTATTATTAGTATTCTAAAAAATAGATAAACAAATAAGTAAATAGTTTCATTATAATTGAAAAAAAATTGTACATGAGAGCATGATTTGGCATCTTTATGATTGAGTTCATATTTTTTAAATAATACCTTTTGATAATTAGAAGTAGGTAATTTCGTACCTATGTATTATTACTATTCTGCTAAAACGACAAGTTTTTATAGTCTTTTTTTTTCTCTTTCTTTTGTTACTTCTTAGAGACGGATGATGAAGACAAGTTCGAAGAAGGAGAAGAAGATACTGAAGAGGACAGCATCTACTAGGGACTTGAGAGCTTGGAGGAAACGGACATCCCTGAAGAAGCTGCAGAAGATCCAGGACCATCTGAGAGCAAGAGGATGAAAGTTTCTTTTGCAAGGGGCGTTAAAGAGATTTTAAACATGAAATTGTCCATTTTATTAGATCGATGTAAGGTATCCGACAGAAATGCCACGAGAATTTAAATAGCTACTCTAGAAGCACTAAACCTTGACCCTCTTGAGTACAAAGTCTCGAAAACTTTATTACATGAGAGAAGGCAAATGTTCAGAGAACAATATAATAAAAAAATTTTTGATAAAGTAAACATTCCTGAAAAAGAGCACGTGGTTGTCCATTGGGACGGTAAACTTTTACCGGGTGTTTTAAAAAATGAACAATGTGAGCGAATAGCTATAACTATTTCATATGGCGAAAAGGAACAGCTGCTGGGAGTTCCTGTAACAGCAAACAGCTCTGGAGAGGAGCAAGCCGTGGCCGTATATGAATGCCTACATGAATGGAGTCTTCTCAACACCGTCAAGGCGATGTGCTTCGACACTACAGCATCCAACACGGGAAGACTCAAAGGAGCATGCGTCATATTGGAGCAAATGTTAGGAAGAGAATTGTTATACCTAGCTTGCCGTCACCATATCTTGGAAATTCTGTTAAGAGGCGTATTCGACACAAAAATGGGATCAACCACTGGACCTCATCAAGACATTTTCAAGAGATTCCTCACTGCGTAGCCCAAGATAGATAAAGGAAAATACGGTACAGGTATCAGTGACAATCTAATACAAAAGCAGCTAACTCCAGAAGTAATTGCAAATGTTACTGCTGAATTCGAGACCAAATTAACTGAGAGCCACCCCAGTGATGACTACAAGGAGATATTGCAGTTGGTTCTCGTATTTGTTGGATCACTAGACGGCAATGTTGTGGGTTTTAGAACTCCAGGAGCCATTCATCACGCTAGGTGGACGGCAAAGGCTATTTACTGCATAAAAATGTTCATTTTTCGTCGTCAATTTAAGATGTCTAAAGAAGAAGAAAGTTCTGTGCGTGCCATTTCTGTTTTCCTAGTTAAAATTTATTGTAAAGCTTAGTTCAATGCTTCAAAAGCTCATCTTGCACCAAAGCAAGATTTAGGTATTTTGCATAGTCTGTTAGACTATAAAGAATGTGACAACGGCATTGCAGAAATATCCCTGACCAAATTTTCGAACCATTTGTGGTATTTGAATGCAAAGTTGGTGGGATTATCGTTTCTTGATCCCACCATTACAGATGATGAAAAGTTGTTAATGGCTAATAAATTGCTCAGTAGCACAGCACGCTAGGGTTGTAAATCCAAAAGTTAGGAAAGAAAACTTAAAAGAGGTAGTTGATTGAGGATTGGTAAATTTACTTTCCAAAGAAACGTTTACATTCTTTGACCAATTTAATATAAAAACAGATTTCCTAAGACAACATCCAAACACCTGGCCTCAAAATAATGACTTCCAAGAAGGATTGAAAATTGTCAAAACATTAAAAGTAGTTAATGATATGGCTGAACGTGGTGTTAAATTAATAACCGACTTTAACGACCTTCTGACAAAAGATGAAGACCAAAAGCAATATGTCCTGCAAGTTGTAAGTAAATGCCGAGCATTATATCCTGACGTTTCAAAAACTACTTTAACAAAAGCTTTAGAATAGATTAGATAACTATGTAAAATTATCAACTCATGTAGGTACTACGTCTGTATCTTTTCTGTGTCTGTTTTGTATGTATTATATACCTAATTTTTATATTTTAAAATGTCATTAGACTTATCAGTATTACTTGTTTTTTTTATTATATTTCTACTTTAAACTCAAAAATATACCAAAAAAAAGCAAAATTTATCACTTAATAACAAAATATACGAAGTATGCTCCTAGTGGTACCAGGTCACGTTTTTGGGGCTAAAGGCTGTAACTCGGTTTGACTTAAAATAACAACAATTATGTATAGAATATAAATTTTGAAGAACAACATTAGCTTTCTTTTGAGATATTAAGCGTGTTTCTATTATTTACCGTTCTGGAGTTATGGCTCCATATGTCAGCTTTTTGGCCAAAAATTCGGATTTTTTCAAACTTTGAGCGACGAGCGGCACGGGTTAACGTCGTTTAATCGAGCTCAAATTTCGGCTATCTCAATATCTGGAAAGGGGAATCATTTTGTGGGGTCGAGACGAACAAGATTCCGACATTTTTTTTTTCTCCTCTATGAGATCCGGTCACTCTGTAAAATAAGGACCCACTTAGAGAAAGCGCTTTTTTTATTAGGAGGTGCTTTAAAAATTAAATATAAAAATAATTATTCTTTTTATGTGGAAAATCCTCCAGGGAAGTAGTGAAAATATTTTTACGTGATATCGTTTGAAGGTAAGAGAGAAAAAGAGGCGGAGTCGTTAATTTTATAGTTTTAATACTCGTAGTAGTATGACAATTTTTCGGGGTTTTAGTTGGAATAGCTGACAAATATTAAGCATAATTATTTACAGTCAAACGTATAAGATATTAAAGAAGTGGTGAGAGGGATTGTTTCCCAAATATTATGTTGAATGTCAATTTCAGAGATATTGGAGTCAGAAAATCTGAAGATGATGTTATTTTTTCATTAACTTCAGTTGTACCAAAAGCCGTTCCTTGCATTAAAGAGTTTATCTTTTGGAAAAACTCGTTCTCTGGTCATCGATTTTTTTCTGAATTGACATCATCGATCCTGAGTTTACTGTATTGGAAAGAGTCTAACTTATTATGGTTTCAGAGCAATTTCATCAAATAACAATCAAGTCAATTACATATAAGAAAGGTATTTTTCTGAGACGCTCCGCCACATTCCTAAAAAATGGCTAAATTATTTAGATCCCAAGACATACCATTACCGGTAAAGAATAGGTTACTAAGATGATATGTTGTTCCCGTGTTGCTATGTGGGATGGAGTCGTGGACATTGACTGAGACGTCATGTAAAAAGATCGAAGCGTTTGAGATGTGGTTATACCGCAAAATTTTAAAAATACCTTGGACTGATCTTGTTAATCATGAAGAAGAGGGAAAAAGAATGGGGAGATAATGATGTGGATAAAGACAACAAAGTTGGAATATCTCGGATACGTCACGAGAAACAACGGAAGGTACGGCTTGCTGCAACAAATACTACAAGGGAAGGTGGAAGGAAGGCGAGGGCCTGGAAGAAGAAGAATATCATGGCTGAAGAACCTATGAACGTGGTTCAATAAATCCACAACATGTCTGTTTCGAACAGCTGTAAAGTAGAGATTGCTAGATTGATCGCCAATATCCACAAGAAGAAGATCTAAAATAGCTTGGAATTTTAAAATAATTTTAATTTAAATCTATAATTTGATGACTACTGACAAAAATGACAATAAAAAATTGTGACACCAGTTCGTTTTAAATCATGCATCCGAAATATTTTTGCCTTGCATCAAGGAAGTAACTTAGCAACAATGTTTTGTGCCGTTACAGTTAAAGTAGTTCCAAGTGCTACAAAATTTCGGAACCATTGACCAAATTTAATATTTTTAAGAAATACTTTTATAATTTTTTTGTCATTTTCCTTCCATATTTCCCCTTCTCTCCTCGAAATTTCATCAAATAAGTCTATAATATTGTTTTTATAGTAAATAATTATAATAATTGAAATTTTCGATGCAGTAATTACTACAGTGAAACTTGATAATACAACTTTAAATTCATACTGCTGAATTATCAGCCTTATTAATTCTCCAACTAGTAAGAAATAGAAAAGCAAATAATCAATCCTTATAAATACTTCAAACGCACGGTATATCTTTTGTAAAATTGGATTTTCTATTTTTCTGGGCCACATTCCTGACAAAATCATCGTTAATTTTACAATATTTATAAGTTCATCTTTATTGTTAGTGGACATCTTGCTCTACTGTTTAAGACTGATCGATCACAAACTAGAAAGTTACAACACACTACATTGATTAATACATATCTGCCTAATTCAATATTTCGAAACATTAATTGTTTCAATTTAATTAGATGGTATAAAGTAAACAACAGTAATTATTAAAAGTAAAATGTGTGTCTATTTAGCGTCTCGTAAAATATGCAGAAAAATATAATGGCTTATCGAAGGAATACCAACATTTATTTTCAGTTTACTTGCTAAAGGAAAAATTTATTGCTTTTCTTTACGTTTTTTGATTCCTCTTCTTTTTCTTCCGACTTATAGCTAAGCACTCTTGCCTGTTTTCTTTCTTTCCTGCTCTATAGATCGTCGCTCCATCTCTTTTTTGGGCGTCCCATTGATCTTCTTCCATTCGGTGACTTGTCTCTTGCTATCCGTACTATCCTGTTGTTTGTCATTCTTTCTATGTGTTGATCCCATTCCACTTTTCTTCCTCTTATCCACTGGTTGATATTTTCTATGTGCGTCTTATGTCTTCACTTCTTTCTCTATTCCTCAGTGTCTTATTGTACATCTCCTAAGTATTCTTATTTCAATTGATTCCAGCATATACTGACTTTATGTTATTATGTTTATTATTATTTTTATCTAGTTATCTAATGTTACAGTATGATGAGCTTCAAGGACATGTTCGGCAATACTAGACTTTTCTGTATTTTAAGTGTGCTAAATGTTCTTTAAATCGTGTTTTAATTGACCTTTTAGTTTGCCCAACATATTTTTTGTCGCAATCATTACAACTAATTTTATAAATTCTGCTCTTCTCACAATTAGGAATCTTATCTTTGGGATTTCCTAAGACATTCCTCAGATTGTCTGATGACTTATAGACTAAGATGAGGCCTACCTAGTTAAATACCTTATTGAGTCTCCTGCTATATTTCGGATTATATGGTATGAAGACACACTTGGTCTTATTTTCTTCGCGTGTAAAAAAGGTGCGATTCTGAATATTTAACCCGAACTTATGTCTGTTTATTAACTTGTTTACTAAATCATCGTCATAACCATTAACTCTAGTTATAGTTCGATTCCTTTCATTATTGAAGTTTACTCTATTCAGAGGAAAAGTGACCAAACGATGAACTAAAAAATGTTCTGCGGCTAATTTGTGTGGTTTGCAGTGAAATGACTTATTAGGAATATATCTATCTGTTACTGTGTCTTTCCTATAGATATTAAATCTAATCTATTATTATCTTTAATAATTAAAATATCTAGAGAAGGTAGTTGTCCTTTGTTCTCAATTTCGTAAGTGAATCTAATGGAATCATACCGGCTATTTAATTTGAAAACAAAATCATCTATATTTGCTTTCTTTGTATCAAAAATCGCGAAAACATCTTCCACATACCTATACCATACCCTTGGGAAATATTCAAATTTTTGGCTGGCTTCGGTTTCAAACTTACTCATGAATAAATTGGCTATGAAAGGTGATAAGCAATTACCCACAGCTGTTTCTTCTTTCTGAATATAAAATTGACTGTTATATTGAACATAATTTTGTTCCATGTAAAGTTTAGATAATGTTAAGTATTCATGAATAATTTCATCCTCAATGTCATTCATTCTAAGTAATTTTTCAAGATATTATAAAGTTTGTGGTATTGGCACACTTGGGAACAAAGAACTGACATCAAAAGTAATTAATATTTTACATTCATTAAGAACTAGATTTTTTGTTTTATTAATGAATCCTGAAGAATTCTCCTGCGAAAGTATTTAATGGTAAATTCTCAAGTTCTTTTGATAACCATTTGGCTATCAAATATGTGGGTGAACAATGGGTCGCATTGCTTTTCCAGGTTTGTGAATTTTGGCTAAGCAATACAACATTGATGTGGTCGGATTACTCACATTTAATTTAAATTTTAGCGAATCGGAGGTAAGGTTCTTACATTTCTTTAAAGAAGTTTTAACCTCTGCTATCATTCTTGGTAATGGATTTCTTATTACCTTTTCATAACGACCAGATTCGGTAAGATTATCTACACGTTCAAAGTAATCTTTCTTATCCAAAATAACAACCTTATTTTCTTTATTCGCTTTTAAGTAAAAGACATTCTTTCTCAATCCTTTACCTACTTTTATGTTTTTTTTTTTGGCGAATTAGAATTTGTGTTGTTAACCATGTTTTTTAATATTTGATTGCGACATGCTTCCCTAACAAATGGGGGTATGATATTGGGATGTGGATGATGTTTTCGCGATTTTTGATACAAAGAAAGCAAATATAGATGATTTTGTTTCCAAATTAAATTTTAATTATTAAAAATAATAATAGATTAGAATTTGATATTTATAGGAAAGACACACTAACATACAGATATATGTCTAATGATTCATATCATTGTAAACAAGACAAATTAGCTGCATTAGATTTTTTAGTTCATCGTTTGGTCACTTTTCCTCTGAATAGAGTAAACTTCAATAATGAAAGGTATCGTATTAGAAATATAACTAGAGTTAATGGTTATGACGATGACTTAGTAAACAAGTTAATAAATAGACATAAGTTCAAGTTAAATATTCAGAATTCCACCTTTTTTACATGTGAAGAAAATAAGACCAAGTATGTCTCCATACCATATATTTCAAAATATAGCAGGAGACCCAATAAGGTATATAATAAGGTAGGCCTCACCTTAGTTCATAAGTCATCAGACAATCTGAGGAATATTTTAGAAAATCCCAAAGATAAGATTCCTAATTGTGGAAAAAGCAGAATTTATGAAATTAGTTGTAATGATTGCGACAAAAGGTATGTTGGGCAAACTAAAAGGTCAATGAAAATACGATTTAAAGAACATGTAACACACTTAAAATACAGTAGAACAGAAAAGTCTGGTATTGCCGAACATGCCCTTGAAGCTGATCATACTGTAACATTAGATAATCTAAGATTAATTAAAAATGTAGCTGATAGGAGATTGTTGAACGCATACGAAAGTATGGAAATTATAAAACATAAAAGTAGTTTAAATACAGAGGGCCTATTCCTTATAGTCCGCTCTACTGGTTACTTGACCGGAACTGATTACCTCACCTATGCCGTCAGTTCCACCTGAGTAATTCAAGGGTTAGGCTAAGTATAAATAGGGTAGATGTTTAGTTTAGTTTTAAGGCAATCATAGCCCCTAATGAAGCTAACATAGTTAGCGAAACGCGCGTTTAGTGGAAAAATAAAGTGTTGATATAAACTGAGTAAAGAAGACATTGAGGTCTAATTAAAGAGTAACTTAAAAACTTGTTGAGTTCAGAAATACGTTTTTACGTTACGGAAATGTACTTATGACACAGCAGTTAAATTATTGTAAATAATTCTTTTGCTAACGGAAGTATTCTATTTGTGAAAAAAATACAATTGTTGGTTTTCTTCACGTCTTAGGATTTTTAGATCCCGAACAACACATTTTTCATTTTTGTCGGCCTGCCTATCTGACTGTCGGCACGATAATGATAATAGTTGACGTATGGATGAATCCTATAGAATTGAAAGATGTAGGAAATTTACTTATTATTTATTTCTTCTTCTTCTTGTGCCGATCTTCTATCGGATATTGGCGATCTTCTTGGCTGTTAGGGTTGTGTGTACACCTGCCCGGAATAGTCCCGTTGTTGAGAACCATGTTCGCAGATTTTTCAGCCACGGCCCTCTTCTTCCGCCCACTTTACCCTGCGGTATCCGCTGATATATCATTTCTCGTTTCTCATGATGTGGTCCAGATATTAGACTTTTCTCCTTTTAATTATATTAACAATTTCCAGGTCTTTGTTTAAAAGTTCTAGCACTCTCCTGTTGCTCTGTCCAAGATTAAGCATGCGCAGTATTTAGTTGAGAAGGTTAAATTCATTATTCTTTTTAAAACTATCTATAATATATATAAAATGCAACGTCTTGCTTTCTTTCTGTCTATCTGTCTGTCTGTCTGTCCGTTAGTGCGCTTATCACTGGAGAACCACTTATCCGATTTACGTACTTTTTTTTTTTAAACATACATATGTTCTCTGGCCAGGTTATAAGCTATATTTTATTACGATAGGTAGCATAACGAATGAGCAGTGACGATAATAGTGAATGAAGTCGAAAAAAAGTTTGCCGCTAGCGCGTTTCCTCGCAATACACAGCCTAAACCATTAAATGTAGAACAATATTATGTAGCAGAGAACATCTATAATCTATAATATATAATAAATATAAAATGCAATGTCTCTCTGTCTGTCTGTCTGTTCATTAGTGCGTTTATCACGCGAGAACTACTTATCTGATTTACGTGTCTTTTTTTAAATTCATACATATATTCTTTGGCCAGGTTATATCATAATAATAATAATCTATATCTATAATATATATAAAATGCAACGTCTCTCTGTCTGTCCGTTAGTGCGCTTATCCCTCGAGAACCACTTATCCTATTTACGTTATTTTTTAAATTCATACATATGTTCTCTGACCAGATTATAGATATATATTTTATTACATCTATAATATATATAAAATGCAACGTATCTCTGTCTATCTATCTGTCTGTCTGTCTGTCCGTTAGTGCACTCAACACTGTAGAATCACTTATCCGATTTACGTACTTCTTTTAAAAACATGCATATGTTCTCCGGCCAGGTTATAGGCTATATTTTATTACGATAGGTAGCATAAGGAATGAGCAGTGACGATAATAGTGAATGAAGTCGGAAAAAAGTTTGCTGCTAGCGCGTTCTCTTGCAATACATAGCCTAAACCATTAAATATAGAACGATATTATGCAGCAGAGAATATCTATAATCTATAATATATATATATATATATATATATATATATATATATATATATATATATATATATATATATATATATATATATATATATATATATATATATATATATATATATATATATATATATATATATATATATATATATATATATATATATATATATATATATATATATATATATATATATATATATATATATATATGAAATGTTTTCTGTCTGTCTGTCTGTCCATTAGTGCGTTTATCACGCGAGAACCACTTATCCGATTTACGTGTCTTTTTTTAAATTCATACATATATTCTTTGGCCAGGTTATATAATAATAATAATCTATATCTATAATATATATAAAATGCAACGTCTCTCTGTCTATCTGTCTGTCCGTTAGTGCGCTTATCACTGGCGAACCACTTATCCGATTTACGTGCTTTTTTTTTAAAACATACATATGGCCAGGTTATAGACTATATTTTATTACTTTAGGTAATATGAGGAATAAGCAATGACGATAATAGTGAATCAAATCGGAAAAAAGTTTGCCGCTAGCGCGTTCTCTTGCAATACACTGACTAGATCACTAAATATGGAACAATATCATATAGCAAAATATATATAAAATGCAACGTCTCTCTGTCTGCCTGTCTCTCTGCCTGTCTGTCTGTCTGTCTGTTCGTTAGTGCGCTTATCACTTGAGAACCACTTATCCGATTTACGTGTTTTTATAAATTTATACGATATAAGCCTAAATAATGGGAGATAAGGTAAGATAATAGGAAATAAGGAGAAATAATGGGAGTTAAGTCGAAATAAGCCTCGATAATGGGAAGTAAGGTGAGATAATGGGAGATAAGTATAAATAATGGGAGATAAGGAGAAATAATGGGAGATAAGCAGAGATAAATCTAGATAATCGGAGTTATGGAGAGATAATGGGAGATAAGGAGAAACAATGGGAGATAAGGAGAAATATTGAGAGATAAGGCGAGCTAAGTCTAGATAATGGGAGATAAGGTGAGATAATGGGAGCTAAGGAGAAATAACGGGAGATAAGAAGAAATAATGAGAGATGAGCAGAGATAAGCCTAGATAATGGAGATTATGTAGAGATAATGGGAGATAAGGAGAAATAATGGGAAATAAGGGGAAATAATGGGAGATATTTTATTACGTTGGGTAACATAAGGAAAAAGCAGTGACGATAGTAGTGATTCAAGTACACGCGAGCGGAGCCGCGGGCCCGGCTAGTATGTATATAAGAAAACTACTGAATAAAACGTGACCTGTTTTGCTAGATAACATTAATATTTAAATACATTTTACCAAAATTATAAAAAATTGATAAAGTGCTTGCTTACAATAAACAGTAAATTTAACTCTTCCCCCATTTAGAATAACTTACATACATGGGGTAAAAATTCTCAAGACTTTCGGAGAGATGGGAGTAAAAACAAAAAATCATATAATTTTCAATTAGCGTCGACTCTCAGAAGATTCGTGTAAAATTTCAAAATATTTTGTCAAGCGTTATCTAAAATAGCTCGGAATTTTAAAATAATTTTTATTTAAATCTACACTCCTGGACAAAATTAACGCAACAATATATGAAATCATACAAATCTCTATAATGAATTAATTTTAATAATTTCTTATGAACATTGGTTACACTTAAAGTTAGAAAAAATTTATTCGGATACTTTAAAAGTGAATTAGCTACCAAATTTCTCTATAAGATTCGAATTAAACTTATTCTTAAGACCTAATAACAAAATCGTTGAAATTATGTAATAATGAAAAAAATAATCTGGGACACTAGTAGCAAAATTAATAGTGTAACTGGGACACTAGTAGCGTGTGTTGCCTCCTCTACTTCGGGTGACAGCGTTTATGCGCCTAGGCATGCTTCTAATTAAATTTTGGAAAAAATCTTGAGGAATTTGCTCCCATTCTGTGATAACTGCATATTCAAGTTCCCTCAGGTTTCTAGGTGCAGGTATATGATGTTTCACATTTTTCTTAAGGTGATCCCATACATGTTCTATTGGATTCAGATTCGGGCTTTTTAGTGGCCATTGCATAATCGGTATATCAACTTGATTAAGATAATCGAATACCTCCCTAGCCACGTGAGGTCGAGCGTTGTCTTGCATAACCAGGAAATTGGGCACCACAAAATGACCGAAAGGCATCACATGTTCTATTACAATATTCTTAAGATAGTAGTCAGCATTCATGAATTTCGTATGGACAGGAACTAACTCGGTGCGAGCATCAAAGCAGATACCACCCCAGAATATGACAGAGCCACCGCCGAATGGAATCCTTGTAGAGATATCGCAAGGAGCAAACCTCTCTCCTCGTCTTCGCCATACTCGCTCAAGACCATCTGGATGTTTTAGACTAACCCTAGTTTAATCTGTGAAGAAAGCTTGTTTCCAATCATCCACAGACCAGTTTTCGTGATTTCGAGCAAAACGTAACCTGGCAACTCTGTTCTCTCTAGTAAGCAAGGACGCAGTGGCTGGTCTCCTACTGTTTAATCCAGCTTCATTTAACCGTCTTCTAACTGTTTTAGAATAAATTGTGACATTAGGAACAGCTTTGAGTTCGTTTCTTATTATAGAACTAGTGACAGTCCTGTTTCTTAAAGCATATTGTCTTTTAAAACATTCATCTAAGTCACTAGTGCATCGTTTTCGCCCTTGCCCTAGCCTTCTAAAATAAGTTCCTACTTCATTCAAGTGTCTTACCATACGACTTATTGTGGAACGATGTTTGCCTAACAAATTGGCAACATAACTCTGACAATATCCCGCGTCCAATAAAACTGAGGCTCGCACTACCTCGTGTTCAGTTAAATTCCTTGTTCGATTCATTTTTCTAATTCTTCGAGGTCAAAAATAAAACAGTCTACCACAAAAATGTATTACTTTGAAAAAGGGAACAATTTATAAGCTTACTTTTAAAAAAAATCTATCGCATTATTACAGAAAATTGTTTATCTTCTAAAAAATTCTTTAAGACTGTAAATCTAAACGAATTGTTTTGATTTCTGTCATGAACAACGAAACAAAATATGCATAGCCTACTATTCAAATACTCGATAAACTTTAAAACTGACATAAGAAAAAGATAAATTAATTTTCAGATTGTTGCGTTAATTTTGTCCACGAGTTTATAATTTTGTGATTATTGACAAAAGTGTCAATAGAAAATTGTGACACCAGTTCGTTTTAAATCACACATTAGGAATATTTGAAAAACTTTTGCCTTGCATCAAGGTGGTAACTTACCAATAATATTTATTGATGTTACAGTTAAAGTAGTTCCAAGTGCTACAACATTTCGGAACCACTGACCAAATTTAATATTTTTAAGAAATACTTTTATAATTCTATTGTCATTTTCCTTCCATATCTCCCCTTCTCTTCTGGAAATTTCATTAAATAAGCCTATAACATTATTTTTATCGTAAATAATTATAATGATTGAAATTTTTGAAGCAGTAATTACTACAGTGAAACTTGATAATACAACTTTAAATTCATACTGTTGAATTATCAGTCTTATTAATTCTCCAATTAGTAAGACATAGAACAGCAAATAAGTAATCCTTATGAATACTTCAAACACACGGTATATCTTTTGTAAATGTGGGTTTTCTATTTTTCTGTGCCACATTCCTGACAAAATCATACTTAATTTTACAATATTCATAAGTTCATCTTTATTGTTAGTGGACATCTTGCTATATTGCTTAAGACTGTTACCGCAAAATAGAAAATTAAAACGTACTACATTGATTAATGCATAACTGCCTAATTTACTATTTCCAAATATTAACTGTTTCGATTTAATTAGATGGTATAAAGTAAACAGTAATTATTGCTGTAAAATGTGTATTTAGCGTATGGGAGAATACGCAAAAAAATATAGCGGCTTATCGGGCGAACATCCACATTTATTTTCACTTTACTTGCTAAATAAAATATTTTTTACTACTCGTTACGTTTGAGGGTTCCTAACACGTTTGGTATAGCTACTTACAACAATTTTTTTTTGCAAAATTCGACTTTATTTATCAATATAGTCTCCTTCAAGAGCAAGTCCAATGCTCTTCTAACATTTTTATACCTTTCTTGTAGAAGGATTTGTTTTTGCTTTCAAAATAGGCCTCAGTTTCGGCGATAACCTTTTCATTGGCGCCAAATCTCTTTCCTGCGAGCATTTTTTTGAGGTCTACATATAGAGAATAGTCGTTGGAGGCCAAATCTAGAGAATGAGAAAGCAATTAGAACTTTAATTCATACAATTTTGCCATCGTAACCATTGACTTGTGACACGGCTTGATGAAAAAGCACCAATAACTTTATATAATATTCGCTATGATATCAGCATAGTCGATGAAAATTATTCCATGAGCATCCCAAAATACTGACCCGACTGTTGTGTCCTTGGTCCCTTCGCGCGGCTTTCACCGGCTGCTGTCCACTCAGTTAACCGCCGATTTGATTCCGATGTGTAGTGGTGGATCTAGGTTTCATCCATTGTCACATATCGCATGAAAAAATCCTTTTTAGTGCGCTTAAATAGGTCCGAACAGCGCTTAAAATCAACACGTTGTTGTTTTTGGTCCAATGTGAGCAAACTCCATTTCGAACAGAACTTTCTCATGCCCAGGTGTTCATGTAAAATATGACCAACACGTTCTTTTGATATCTTTAAAGTGTCAGCTATCTCACACAATTTCATTTTACGGTCATCCAAAACAATTTTGTGTGTTTCAAACTTTGGTATACAATTTTCGATCAAAAAATTTTTGTTTTATTAAGTATATATAAAAAATTGTCTATTAGAAAAATTAAAAAAAACCTCTGGACATTTTGTAAAAAAAGTAATTATTATCTGCACAAGTGCCGCTCCTCCGCACACGTGCCGCTTCTGGAGCGCCTTAGGGACTTCCCTGCAGCACGTGTACTAGACCCATAAAAAAGAATATTAAGATTAAGAAAAAAAAAGTTAAAACATATTAAAAATTGGCGTAATATTGCAGGCAGTGTCTGAAAACAGGTAGCAGTCCCAATCCGACGCCAGGTAACATTTAATGTTATAATTTTGTAATGGAATGCAATTTCCTTAAAAAATTTTTTTGAATAACTCTTAATATAGAGAATAAGATTCCGTAAAAAAACAAATTCGAATTTTTGAAAAGAAGGTTGATGGTTATGACTTAGTAAACAAGTTAATAAGTAGACATAAGTTCAGGTTAAATATTCAAAATTCTACCTTTTCTACACACGAAGAAGATAAGGCCAAGTATGTCTCCATACCATATAATCTGAAATATAGCAGGGGACTCAGTAAGGTATTTAATAAGGTAGGCCTCGCATTAGTCTATAAGTCATCAGACAATCTGACAAATATCTTAGGAAACCCCTAAGATAAGTTTCCTAATTACGAGAAAAGTGGAATTTATGAAATTAGTTGTAACGATCGCGACAAAAAGTATGTTGGGCAAAGTAAAAGGTCAATAAAAAACGATTTAAAGAACATTGAGCACATTTAAAATATAGTAGAACAGAAAAGTCTAGCATTGCCGAACATGCCCTTGAAGCTGATCATACTGTAACATTAGATAATCTAAGATTAATTAAAAATGTATCTGAGAGGAGATTGTTGAACGCATACGAAAGCATGAAAATTATAAAATGTATAAGTATTTTAAATAAAGACAGAGGGCCTATTCCTTATAGTCCCCTCTACTGGTTACTTGACCGAAACTGACAGCCTCGCCTGTGCCATTAGTTCAACCTGACTAATTCAGGTGTTAGGCTAAGTATAAATAGGGTAGATTTGTAGTTTAGCTTTAGTCAATCATCGCTCCTGATGAAGCTAACATGGTTAGCGAAACGTGCGTCGAGGGCAAAAATAAAGTGTTTGGTGTACTGGTGTTATATGCTGAGTAATGATAACAGTTATTAATGAGAAATGTTTGAAGAGTATGTCATCAAAATCTGTAGAATATTAAGCGAGTTGTGCCAAGAGAATTAAACTAAAAAAAGTTCTCGGAAATGGTACATTTGACTACAATTATAGATTAGGTTCAAAAGCCAAAACTTGAATTGTCTGATTATATTATCTGTATCTATACATTACAAGAAATAATTTATTGACTCGTAGTTTTAGTCTTAATTAGAACAATTTATTATTTACAATGTTTCTAACCCAGTAAAAGGCGAAACAATATTAAAAATTTTAATAACAGTCTCCCAGACATATTTAAGCACTAAATATTTTATTTGGTTTTGATTTACAATTGTGTGCTACGAAAGAGAAAATAGAATACTGAAACTCTTACGTTGCCATGAAGAGGGAAGGGGTAATTTTTCAGATGCAACGGATAATTGTATTGACAAAAGTGTCACGTCTCAACGTTTAAAAAATCTTGGTTGATAATCGTTTACAGGTATGCTTTTTCTAATATTAATGTTCCAATGTTTTTAGTCGCTTAAATTTTGGTCATGTCGTTGATTAAATCGGGTAACCCGTTACTGCGTCGTTACAGGATCTTCCGCTCCTGAATCCTTCTTTTTCTTTGAAAAGCTGTATAAGTGGAGTTATTTTATTGGTAACAATTTTTGTCGTCAGTTTTAAAGTTGTGCTCAAGAGGTTAATTCCTTCTATAATTATTCGGATCGGTTTTTTTTTTCCCTTTTTAAAAAGTGGTATCATTATGCTTGTTCTCCATTCTTCTGGTATTCATGATCCCTATATTATTTTGTTTATGAGCTTTGTCAATTCTTTAGTCAGTTTGACTCCTCCGTACTTTAAAGTTCATTTTATATTTCGTCCTCCTGGTCTTCAGTTTTTTAATTTTTTGAAAGCTTCTTCCACCTGTCTATCATCTATTTCTGATGTTTCCTTAATTACTATTGCTGGTGTTTCGGGTGCCAAATTTTCTGTTGTATTATACGATTGCTTTATATATTTTATTCATGTATCTTTTTCGATGTTGTAACATTCATTTTTTCCTAGATTTTAAGACCATGTAATGTTACTGATTTTTCGCTTTATAATTGTACTTCTTTTCATTTTTGTATGGAGCAGTATATTAATCAGAAATTGCCAGCCGCTCGTTATATAGTGTGCAGTGCGGGTTCCCGACCGAATCTATCGATACGCCGGGATTGGTCAAATTTTGTATCCGGAGTTTTGGTTCCGGCGTCGCCATATTACAGACAGAGTTCGCACGGTTTATTTAAGGGTCCGGAGAGCGCGAATCTCGGCTAATTTCCATCTAGCCGCCGAGAAGGCTAATTTCCACCAAGCCGCCGTGAAGGCTGACTTCCACCGAGCCGAGAGGCTTACTTCGACCGAGCCGAAGTAGAGGCTCATGACAATATTTACGAGAGCCAAGTTAAGCACAAGTTTTTTTTTAACGTAAAGCCGTAGTGGGCTTTGTGTGTTTTCTAAATGGAGTAGCCAAAGTAGGCTCTTCTCAAAAGTGTGAAATCGGTTTTGTGTTCCATCGAAGGCCTAGAAGCCCGTAGGAAAACCGTAAGTTACCAGAACATACATCAATAGATCTATTCCCGCAAATAAGTGTTTTAACAGCAATTTGAACTGACAAAACGTGAAGTGAAAATCACGATTCTTCGATTGCGGGTGTAGGCAAGTTTTAGAAGTAAAATGTCTGATTTAGGGACTCTAATAATAATAACTACTTGTTAGGCTAGAATCTTTTTTGTGATCCTTAAAACTGCAAAGGTTGGAACTTTTATTTTAAAATCATGAATAAATTTTCTTTTAGTTGATTAAAGCTAGTGTCTCACTGTATACCTATTTTTCTTTTCAGGATAAGAAAAGTTGTACTAGACTAATTCTTTTTAGTAATAACCATAAAACCCTTCAGTATTTTTTCATTTTTTTAACTGAAGTTAGATCCTTTCTATTTTAAAATGAATGGTGCCCAAAAATTTGTACAACTGAAGCTTTTTAAAAATAGAAAATAATTCCAAAAAGACGTATAACAATTATCTCTTACCCATATTTCTCTACCAAGAAAAACTGAGCTAGTGTGTGTTTAATTTCTTTAGTTCTTTTAAAATCAGGATTCACTCAATTCATTATCAGAAATTAAAGCGGGGCTGCAAGAAAATTACGCCCCAGCTTGGGGCAACAAAAATTCAAACGGTACAAAATTGCGCTCAAGCGTGGGGCAAACAACTTTTCACAGGGTACAAAAAAAGACGCCCCGCAAAAAGCGGGCGAGTTAACACCTTACAAAATAGCGCTGTCAACGCGGGGCTTTTGGAATTTTATTTTTTAAAGGGTTCAGTGTACTAGCTTTCGAACAAAGTAAAAGCTCTAACTTTTCAGATATTTTTATTTCATAAGGTTTATTAAACGAAACTACACTATAGCAATAAGACAAAAGCAGGAAATTTGTAGAATTATTTATTTCAATTTATCTGATGGTGGTATAGATATTTGAATTTTGTTAATCGACTCTAAGATAAGTGATTCCTACTTTTTTCTTAAAAGCTAGCTTTATAGTTCAGATTAGCAGATGTGCTGGTTTACTTTAATTTTTGCAGTGTTAGATTTATTTTGCGGTTAACCGAAGAAAAAACTGTACTTTTTTTCTCACCGATGTTTTGCATGAATATTAAAAATACTTTGCTGATACGAAACGGTATTTGGAGATTTTTTGTTGAAAATTCTTAACATATTTGGTAAAAGAATTTTAATAGAAGGCAATACTTAGAAATTTTTTTAGAAATTGTCGAAGATTTTTTAAATGTTTGGTAAAGAAGTTTACATATTTTAGTTGCCTTTACATGATTTTATTTTGACTATTCGGAGCACAGGAGAAATATTTTTACGACTTTTTAAACATTTCTTTTAAATTTTATAATCTAAATACATTTATCATGGAAGCCTTCAATTTTAAAGTCAATCACCTACTGGAATATGAGTTAGACTATGAACTGAAAATCCGTCGTACTTTCTCAGAACGTCCGTTCGCGGATAAAAGAAAGATTCTAACGAGGATCTTAAGTAAAGAAATTAATGAGCCCGGAAAAACGATAAAAATAGGGGATGACACTCTGTTTATTAAAGAAGAAACGGCTGGTATCGAAAAGAGTTTAAATTCTATCCAAAACTTAATCGATAGTTATGACGGCGATCCAAATGATTCACTTGTACACCGGGTTAAGTCACGTTTATCGCATGTAGCGAGTCGCGTACAAAGAATTCCCATGCCGGATGACGAAGAGGAAGCGTCAAAGTTTTCCAGATATGTTCAGGAAACAATAGCTACGTGTGTACTCATGGAAGCAAATCTTGCAGAAAAGATAGCTCCTGGCCATGAGTTACCACAGTTGCCTATTACAACCCCAGTCATAAACGTACCAGCTCCAATCGTGAATTGCGCAGCCAGAAATATTCCTGTCAGCGAATGGCAATTGAAATTTAATGGAGACTCAAAGAGACTCTATCCTTTTTTGGAGAGGCTGACTGAAATAGCTCAAGCTAGGAAAGTATCGGAAGATGAACTTTTCGGCTCTGCTGTTGAATTCTTCACTGGCGATGCCTTCACTTGGTTCAGAAGCATAAAATCAAGTGTCAACGACGGGCATTCCTTGGTAGATAGGCTAAAGAAGGACTTCTTGCACTGTGATGAGGATGAAGAATTGTGGTCGGAAATAAAGAGGAGGCGACAAAAGAAGAATGAGTCCACTGTGATTTTTATTGCCCACATGGAATCTTTATTTGGTAGATTATCCACCAAGCCTTTGGAAAGTACCAAAGTTAAATTTATATGGAGGAATATTCTGCCTAGCTTCGTCAATCGGTTAGCTCTACTAGATATTAATTCGGTAGCCGAACCCGCCGGGTTATGTAGAAAACTTGAAGAGTCCGATTATTTGTGGGAAAAGAGCAGACCAAAAGGCGAAACTAATATACATCAAGTAGAGTATAATCCAAATGGCCGAAGTGGAGTCTCGACAAATAAAGTTGGGAATGTAAATCGGAACTCTAGGAGTAACCAGAAAACGGGTAAAAGAAAAGATAGTGATTCTAAAATTAGCGACACTGCAGCTAAAGTGAATGACAAGTCGGTTTTACCTAAGGCAATTTCCACGTGTTGGAATTGCGAAGGTCCGAATCACCCTTACCAAAGTTGTACAGCACCTAAGAGGGTATTTTGTTTCAAATGTGGAACAACTGGTGTGAGACTAGCATCATGCCCCAAATGTACAAAAAACGAGTAAGGACGGTATATTACCGAGGCGGATATACTAAGTCCAACAAAAAAGCCTCTAATCATTCGGCTAAGTCACAAGCTCACGTTCGCAGTAAAGCCCCTAATCCAAAACGTTCTAGAAACACGGATGGACAAAAATATTCCAATAGATCAGATTGGACTAAATGGTTACAAAAAGTTTCTGATTTTTTTAAGTCTAATAAAAATTCTCCTTCTCAAGTTAAAACTCCTGCCTCTCCAAATGGTCACATGTCTCCTTTATTCGTGCATAAATATTCAGATAACAGACCGCATATCAAGATAAATCTATTAGGTGCCCATTTCTCGGCTTTATTTGACTCTGGTGCGAATGCCTCCGTTGTAGGTCAGAATGGTATTAAAATTTTAAGTCGTTTAAGTATAAAAATATGCCATGTCAAAAATAGAAGTGTTACCACTGCAGATGGCAGCCGTCTAAAAGTTTTAGGTACGGTTGAGTTGCCGCTAGTCTGCAATGGTCATTGTTTAGTAATCTCTGCTCTAGTAGCTCTAGTAGTACCTTCTCTATCACATACTTTGGTTTTAGGATGTGATTTTGCACAAAAATTCGGAATTTTAGTAAATTTTAAAGATAATTCGTGGTATCCACAGTCCCTAGAAGTCAATTCTCATACAAGTTTTAAAGATTGTTATTCAGAAAGTTCTTTAGAAAACCTTTTCTCACGTCTATGTACCCTAGATGATCTCTCGCAGACGGGACGCTTAAAAGCAGAAAAAGTAATAAGCTCTTTCAATGAAATAAGTAGTAAAGATAGGTTAGGCCGAACGAATAAAATCACCATGTCTATAGATACGGCTGATGCCAGTCCTGTAAAGACAAGGCCCTTCGCCATGTCTCCTTATATGTCAAAAGTATTAAATAAAGAGTTAGACGAAATGTTGAAACTCGGAGTGATTGAAGAATCAAACAGTCCCTGGTGTTCTCCAATCTTATTGGTGAAAAAGGCCGATGGACAGTATCGTCTATGCTTTGACGGAAGAAAGCTCAACGAGGTCAGCAAATTTGATAACTATCCATTACCGAACATCGACAGAATTTTGACATCACTCAGGAATGCTAAGTATGTATCTTCGATAGATCTTAGAAAGGCTTTCTGGCAAATTCCTTTAGACAAATCCTCTAAGGAAAAGACCGCTTTTGCAGTAGTAGGCCGAGGTCTATTTCAGTTCGTCACTATGCCGTTTGGTCTAAAGAACGCTGCTCAAACTCAGCAACGTTTAGTGTACGCTATATTTGGTCCGAAATATGAGCCACATATTTTTACCTATCTCGATGATATTTTAGTAACATCGGAAGACTTCGAATCGCATATTCGCTTACTTAAAGAAGTAAAAGATAAATTGAAAGAGGCCGGACTGACGATAAATTTGAGCAAATTTGATTTTTTCAAAACTTCTCTAAAGTTTTTAGGCTATATTGTAGGCTCAAATTCCTTGCGTACCGATCCGGATAAAGTAGCAAGCATGGTTAATTATGCGAGACCTACTAATACTACGGAAGTTAAGCGTTTCGTAGGAATGTGTTCATGGTATAGACGTTTTATTGAGAATTTTTCTACCCTGTTGTCGCCTATTAATGATCTTTTGAAAGGACGAAAAAAAGGACAATCGCTAGATTGGACAAAAGCAGCAGAAGAATCTTTTATAAAGATTAAAGAGCTATTGGTTTCAGCTCCAATTTTATCCCAACCAGATTTTTCCCAACAGTTTTATATTTCTAGTGATGCTTCTAATACCGGTTTAGGGGGCGTCCTAACACAGAAAATCAATGGTGAGGAAAGAGTGATAGCGTATGCCAGTAGAACTGTATCAAAGGCTGAACGTAACTATTCGGTTGTTGAAAAAGAATGTTTAGCAGTACTCTTTAACATCGAAAAGTTTCGACCTTACAAAGAAGGTGTTCCTTTCACGGTCATAACAGATCATTATAGTTTATTGTGGCTTAATTCTATTAAAAACCCTAGTGGCAAACTAGCGCGTTGGGCGATTAGGCTGAGACAACATACATTTAATTTAATTCATAGAAAAGGAGTCCACAATATTATTCCTGACGCTTTGTCAAGAATCCCAGATCATACAGCGGACGAAAACAGTCTTAATGCACAGATTGGCGTAAGAATTGATACAGTTGATATAGATTGCATTGATCCATGGTACGACAATTTACGGCAGCAAATCAAAGAATTTCCTGAAAATTTTCCGCAGTGGAAAGTGGAAAATGATTTCGTGTACAAGTTTATCCCAAACCAGTTGCCTTTAAAAGTTAATGTACCCGAGTGGAAAATACTAGTTCCTAAACCACAGAGAGAGGAAATTATAGACATGTGTCACACTCCTCCTACTTCTGGTCATTTTGGTTTTTATAAAACTCTTCACAGGATTCAGGAACAGTATTATTGGCCAAAAATGCGTTTTGATATCTTAAAGTTTGTGAGGACTTGTGAAGTATGTGGAGCGCAGAAATCTCCAAATGCACTACCTATGGGACTGATGGGAAAAGAGAAAACGGTTAATTACCCTTTTCAAGTCATAGCAGCTGATCTAGTAGGCCCATTCCCACGTTCAAAAAAGGGAAATAAATGGCTTCTCGTGGTTTCTTGCTGGTTTACAAAGTATACCATGCTATTTCCTTTGAAAAGCTCTAAAGGTGGATATATAGAGAGAATTTTGGAAAATAATGTCTTTCTAATCCACGGTGTTCCATCGCTCTTGATATGCGATAACGGTACTCAGTTTACCTCTAAAAGTTTTAAGAGCCTAAGTGAAACTTATGGTTTTAATATCCGTTTTAATCCCGTGTACTCTCCACAATGTAATTTTGTCGAACGTAATAACCGAACAATCGGGACCGCTTTAAGAAGTTACGTTGATTCACATGACACTTGGGATGGCAATATTTCCAAAATCCAACAAGCAATAAATACCGCAAGACACGAAGTAACGGGGTTCACACCGTCTTTCTTAGTTTACGGCAGACATATACCTCTATCCGGATCGTATTATAAAAATTTAGATTTGGATGTCAATGTTGACAGCGAAATAATTCCGGGTAACAGGGGTGCGTACGCCGAAAATTTGAAGGGTTTAAAAGATATTTTCACCGACGTGCGTAGTAGGATACATAAGGCTTATGAAAGGAACAGTAAGTCTTACAACCTTAGGAAAAGGGATTTTTCCTTTAAGATAGGTGATCACGTTTGGCGAAAAAATAAAATTCTTTCCAGTGCAGCTGATAAATTCACATCTAAGTTGGTACCTAAGTATGTGCATTGCGTGATAAGAGAAAAGATTTCAGATTTAGTTTATGGTTTAGTTAATTTAGATGGGACTAAAGTAGGACGATGGCATATTAAAGACTTAAAACCATTCAATGAACCTAACCCTAATGAAAGTTTGTCAGAAGAAGAATAATTTATATTTACATTATCTTAATTGCTTTACTTTATTTTTTTTGATGTTGCTCTGTAGAGGTGACGACCCCGTTTTTTGACTGTTATAAAAGTTGAGCAGAGAATAGCTTACTTTTATTGTTTAATGCTAAGGTTTTGGGTATTGGCCATATCCCAAACTTAGGTTGATTGTGGTTGATGTTTAGCATCGACTCAGTTTTAGCGAGCTTGCGAAGGAGTCACACTCAGGATATTTCATAAGACTGGTATGTCGGTGGTCGCGGGATTTGATTTGCTTATGACCCCAAATAATATCCAGTTCTTGACACTTGGAAGCGAAATTTTGATTAGAGGCAATCCAAGGTGATCTTGAGTTAGGACAAGCGCAAGATGTAGCTCGTGTAGTGTGATGTAGAGTCAAAAATTTTTATGAGCAATTTCAAAGTTTGTTACCCGAGTGGGTGTATTTCTATTACCTTAGTGGTATATGTTGGGTGCAATTAAGAGTAAATTGATTTTGGTTTATCCAGTAAGTCTAAGACTTGGATTATTTTGATTTAGATCTTCTTCTGAATTGACAAACTGAGGGTATACTTTATTCTTTTCAGAGCCGTTTAAACGTTACCGTTGAGTCACTAATTTTTTAAAAATTTTTTTTGCATGGACTCATAGGCGTATGTTGAGTTTTTTCGGTATACTATCAGATTGATAGGAAATTGAAGTCCTGCAGGAGAACTAAAGGCTGATCATTTCCAAGAGATGAGAGCAGAGTAAGACAGTCGTTTCACAAAGAAATGATCAAAATCTGATACCGAGATGAGAACCTTGTCAAGAGAGGCTAAGCGCAGTGAAGGAAGATTCCTAACCGAATTTTTAGATTTCCAAGAGGTAATCTAGAAGTTTGGGCTGACAGAAAACGGTTATGCCTGATACCTGTAGCAGTTTCTTCTAGAGGCTATTGTCTAGGGAGACGATTAACACCATGATCGAATATTTTAGCTGTCAACGATGTTTTCATCTTGTTTCTGATTAAGCTGGAAAAGCTCTTGTCGTCTTCAAAAGTTTTGTTGCGTTGCCACCGAAAAATTGAGAAATTTTTGCTTCATGTAGCTTTTTAAGCTCATTTTCGTTTTTTGGAAATTTCCGTTAGAAGCTTGGTTAAGTCAACCTTGTAAACCTTTTAGGTTGTATCCCATGAGTTATCTGTTTTTACAGGCTGTGATGCACCGGGTGCTAACAGATGCCGTTACGACGTTTGGCAGGGAGTTAGTCTTCCTGAGGAACAGACTGATTGGAAGGGTAGTCTATGGGGGGTGAACGTTTGACCTTTGGGACCTTTAGGGGTTTTGTTACTCAATGGTTATTTCTATTTGAGCCAAAGGAGAGCCTAGCTACTGTAGTCGACCTCAGCTCCAATTAGCCTATTAGTGGTGACAGGCTGTTGGCAGTAGTGTGTTTCGGAACACCCTATTGATTAATTTTTTTGACTTATGGTGGTGTGGTAGACACCGTTTCAGTTTAGTGGATGCTATAATCTACTCCCTTTTGTTGGTGGACACCAGGGTCACTATTTCCGTATTTTATTGTCTCCACCTTTCAGTATATCGTGGTGAGGTGTTTGTCTCCTGTTATGTGGGATGGATTAAATTCTTTTCGTTGTTGTTCTAGGGCGAGACCAGTACACGAGGGTTCTTCATGCAACTTGGAGAAGCGCAATGCTGGTTAAATTTTATATCTCTGTGTAGCCACCCTGAAGAATGATGGAGGGCGTTTTTTTTCTGACTCATGTTTCTAGGCAGATTTGTCACTTTGGTGCGATGTGCCGAAGATTTGATTAGCTTTTGCTAAGAGCTTTCACCAACCTCAGTATGGAGTTATCATAACCAAGGGTTTGGGATTTGAACTCCTGTATGTATTTCTGTATATATTTCTGTATATATTTCTGTATATATTTCTGTATATATTTCTGTATATATTTCGGTGTATGTTGGTTGCCTGAGGGCATGTGCTCAAAATGCGTGATTTTGAGTCGTTTTGCTTATGGACTCCTATATATAGGATTATGACTTTAGGGAGGTCCTATTTCGAGACTTGCTGTCTCACATAGTTATGTTAGGAATGTTTTCTTGAATGTTAGTTGCGCGTGGACTAATCATTCTGTTCTTTGTGAACATTGCTTTTTGAAGCAGGATCATTCAGTTTGCTTTTATAGCTATTCACTGTGTTTAGGGTGAACTTTAGCTTTTATAGCTATTCACTGTGCTTATAGTGTTAAGGTTAGCTTTTATAGCTGCTCACTATGTTAATGGCGAGATTGTTCTTTTAGAACGCAGACTTTGTGTAGTCAAGGACTATTTACAGAGTGTTTTCTTGGCGAGGAGCCGAGGCTTTTTTCTGGCGATGTACCAGAATGTTTTCTTGGCGAGGAGCCGAGGCTTTTTTCTGGCGATATACCAGAGTGTTTTGTTGGCGATGACCTGACGTGTTTTCTGGCGATTAACCAGAGCGTTTTCCCTGGCGATTTTTGCATGTCTGGATGTCTCAGGACGTCGACATTGCGCGATGTAGCGTTTTCCCTGGCGATTTTAGCATGTCTGGATGTCTTAGGACGTCGACATTGCGATGTAGAGTGCGATTATTTTCTGAGTGCGACTAGTAGTGATACTAGATTTGGAATGTTCTCTTAGCGATGAGCTAGAGCATTGATAGCGATTTTTCCCGAGCGTTTGTCTGGATATTTATCCAGATATTTTTTTTTGGCCTTGTGCTGAATGGTCTGACAAGACTTTTTCCTTTTAGTGTTAGTATTTGCACTAGAATCAGTTTTTTATTTTTCTTTATTTAAGAATTTTTCTAAATTTCTTTTGCTGAAATAGAAAATTTTCTGACAATCCTTAAACTATTTTAAGGGGGGTGTTCATATTTTGTTTCAGTTCACTTTTTTGATTTAGACAAGAGTCTAGACAAAGATATAATTTTTTTGTTTTGGTAACAATAATAGAGCTGATTCTTTTATATAAGAATACCGCTATTGTTACTCTGGACAGGTATTTCTTATGTTCATGCAAGGATTTTTATTTACCTTTTGATGTACTTAACCTTAGTGCTTAATTAAGTTAAGTCTAGTTATAAGATTCTTGTGTACATGCAAAGATTTTCATTTGGTTTTCATTGTACTTAATATTAGTGCTTAATTGAATTAAGTCTAGTAGTAAGGTCCGAAGTTTGTAATTTTGTTTTAAGTTCTGACCTTAGTATTAAGTGATAGTGTACCACTTTGTACCTTTTCATAAGTAGCCTTAGTTTAATAGACTAGTGTAGTCTATTTCTTTTTGGAAGGGGGTAAATGTAACATTCATTTTTTCCTAGATTTTAAGACCATGTAATGTTACTGATTTTTCGCTTTAAAATTGTACTTCTTTTCATTTTTGTATGGAGCAGTATATTAATCAGAAATTGCCAGCCGCTCGTTATATAGTGTGCAGTGCGGGTTCCCGACCGAATCTATCGATACGCCGGGATTGGTCAAATGTTTGTATCCGGAGTTTTGGTTCCGGCGTCGCCATATTACAGACAGAGTTCGCACGGTTTATTTAAGGGTCCGGAGAGCGCGAATCTAGGCTAATTTCCATCTAGCTGCCGAGAAGGCTAATTTCCACCAAGCCGCCGTGAAGGCTGACTTCCACCGAGCCGAGAGGCTTACTTCGACCGAGCGAGTTAACACCTTACAATGTATCTTACTTCTATTAATTCTTTCATTTTCTTTCGTTGTCCACTCTAAATCTCCTTTGCATACCATAAAAGTCATGTTTCATTTCATTAGAGACTCTGTCCCAGTGTTCCATTTTCATTTTTCGCACTAGTGCGATTGTTTCATTGCGGACTTCCTTATATTCTTCATATATTTCTCTGGTTTTTCTTGATTTATATTTGTTTTTTCTTGGCATTTTAATTTCACTTCCTCGCAGAACCAAGGTGTATTATTCGGTATTTTTGATGTTCTGTTTCTTTTACGTTCTTCAAGTGCTTCCTTTGCTGCGTTTATAATGTTATCGTTTATCCTTCTTTAACTATCCTCTATGTCTTCTTCCTCTACCACTGGGTTTTTATTTATTTCGTTCTCCAATTTTGTCAGGTAAAGATTTTTTATTAATTCATCTTGTAGGCTTTCTACGTTTGTCTTCGTTTCGTAAACTCTTATGTTTGTTTTTTGAGATCTCTTTATTGTCATTCAATACAAGACTGTGATCACTTCCTACAGCTGCAGAACATAAACATCTTAGGTCTAATATTTGTATATAATGTATTTCTCTATTTGTTAGAATGTAATCTATGATTGATCTATCGCATGTATATTTTTGTTGCTCTTAATGTTTAAAGAAGATGTTATTTATTCATAACTCATTTTGTGCGGAGAAGTTTATCAAAAATTCCGCATTCTCATTTGTCACATTTTCATTGAACCTCTGTTTCACTGCCGGTACTATCATGTTCTCTACTGGTACATTAAAGTCCCCCATTATGATAATTACTTCTCTTTTTGGGACTGCATCAATTGTCTTTTGTAGTTTTTCCGTAGAATTTTGTTCTCTCGTTTTCCGGTTTGCAGTTTTCTGGACTGTATGTTCCAATGATGTTAATTTTTTGATTCTCTGATTTTTGTTACTATTATTTCTTTTATTACATTGTTGGATGTTCTGAGTTAGCTTTCTGTGGATCATCAGTACTACGTCCTCTTTGGCTCTGTTATTCCTTTCGACTCCCCTGCATATTAAAAGGTATTCGCCGAGCGACACTTGCCCTTTGCCTTTCTTTCTTGTTCCCCGTAATGCGCATGTTTCTATATTTTTATCTTTTAATTTCCTGATCTTTATTATTTAGTGTTTTTATGTTCCACGCTGCTACTCGTATTATATTTCTTTTTTTAGTGTTCCGTACGGAACACTTATAAGATGACTTCGGTGTCTGTCCGTCTGTCTGTCACACCCAATTTTCTCCGAAATTATTCGTCATCAGAGCCATCTAGTTTTAAAAGTTAAATTTTGACTTAAGGGGTTAGTTTTGGGGGGTGAAATCGGAAGTGAAAAAAAATTTTTTTATTAGGTCATCGAGTGTGGTGTCAAATGAAAGCTTGTGAAAACACGAGTTATATATATATATATATATATACATATATATATATATATATATATATATATATATATATATATATGTATATATATATATATATATATATATATATATATATATATATATATATATATATATATATATATATATATATATATATATATATATATATATATATATATATATATATATATATATATATATATATATATATATATATATATATATATATATATATATATATATATATATATATATATATATATATATATATATATATATATATATATATATATATATATATATATATATATATATATATATATATATATATATATATATATATATATATATACTCGTATATATATATATATATATATATATATATATATATATATATATATATATATATATATATATATATATATATATATATATATATATATATATATATATATATATATATATATATATATATATATGTATATATATATATATATATATATATATATATATATATATATATATATATATATATATATATATATATATATATATATATATATATAATGTAATACTTGCGCGCACTTTTCTTTGTATTATTTTTAAAAAATCGCGAAAAATCGTTGTCCACCCGCCTTATCTCGAAAAGTATTTTTCAAAAAATTTTGAGTGCATTATCTTTAATAATTTATCTGGTATATAAAAAAAAACAAAAATTTCAAGGCCATCAGTTTTCAGTAAAGATTGGAAACAAACTTGTAAACTCATTTGGGGTGTGTTTTGTGAAGTCACTGATCATTTTATACCTCCGTAACAAAATTTTCTATTTTGAAAGCAATCAACGATGAACAGTAAAGATAATAGTGAATGAAGTCGGAAAAAAGTTTGCCGCTAGCGCATTCTCTTGCAATACATAGTCTAAACCATTAAATACGGAACAATATTATGTAGCAGAGAATATCTATAATCTATAATATATATAAAATGCAATGTCCCTCTGTCTGTCTGTCTGTACGTTAGTGCGTTTATCACGCGAGAACCACTTATCCGATTTACGTGTCTTTTTTTAAATTCATACAAATATACTTTGGCCAGGTTATATAATAATAATCTATACCTATAATATATATAAAATGCAACGTCTCTCTGTCCGTCTGTCTGTCCGTCCGTTAGTGCGCTTATCACTGGAGAACCACTTATCCGATTTACGTGCTTTTTTTTTAAAACATGCATATGTTCTCTGGCCAGGTTATAGACTATATTTTATTACGTTAGGTAACATGAGGAATAAGCAGTGACGATCATAGTGGATCAAGTCGGAGAAAAGTTTGCTGCTAGCTCGTTCTCTTGCAATACACTGCCTAAAGCATTAAATATGGAACAATATCACGTAGCAAAGACTATAATATATATAAAATGCAACGTCTCTCTGTCTGTCTGTCTGTCCAATTTAGTGTTTTTATAAATTTATACATATGATCTATATAATTCGATATAAGCCTAGATAATGGGAGATAAGGTGAGATAATGGGAGATAAGGAGAAATAATGGGAGATAAGTCGAGATAAGCCTAGATAATGGGAAATAAGGTGAGATAAGTATAAATAATGGGAGATAAGGAGAAATAATGGGAGATAAGCAGAGATAAGTCTAGATAATGGTAGTTATGGTGAGATAATAGGAGATAAGGAGAAATAATGGGAGATAAGGAAAAATATTGCGAGATAAGTCGAGATAAGCCTAGATAATGGGAAATAAGGTGAGATAATGGGATATAAGGAGAAATAATGGGAGATAAGGAGAAATAATGGGAGATGAGCAGAGATAAACCTAGATAATGGACATTATGTGCAAGTTCAACTTACACTTGAGCGGTTACTTATTATTATTCAGTGTCCGTTTCCTTGCCGTTTTCGTTAACCCATTGTCCGTCCTGTTCCGAGGCTTTACATTAGTTCTGTGAACCATGTGTGGTTTTTCCTGGGAGTAGGTTGCTAGCCTTGCCCACAAACCCTCCTCCTTTGTCCGGGCTTGTGACCGGCAACAGAACCGTCAGGCTACCCAATCCACCCTTGGTGGATTGGGTAGCCGATGCTGCAGGCGAAGTTTTTATTTTATCTTACCTTTTACCTGGATATATTTGATCAACAAAATATCTTTGTAATCCTAAAGAACTGTTGCCATAACCTTTTCTGCTGATGGAACCGTTTTTGCCTTCTTTGGTGCACTTCCACCGGCTTCAATCCATTGTGTCGACTGTTCTTTTCACTCTGGTGTATAGTAGTATATCCATGTTGCATCAACAGTTATGAAACGACGCTTAAGATCCATCTCATTTTGCTTAAAATGATCCATACACACTTGAGAATTCGTTTTTGGTCAGCAAATGCCCATCTTGTCCAAAGCTTTTTTATATATAATTCTTCATGCAAAATATTTTCAATTCATTCTTTTGAGACGTCTATGGCCTCAGCTATATACCGCATATAATACAAAAATACGTATAGTACAACACAAGATTGTGTAAAAGACAATATTTGACGATAATATAAATATAGTATATCACATACACAATTGGAAGATACTTTTTTAATATGCTTATCATAATAAAGAGCAAAAATCACATAATTAAAAATTCGGAATTCCCGACCATATGTGTACATTAGGAACACCTCAAATTACCATATCGTTCGTTTCAGAAATCGTGACTCTTTTGACGTTTTTCCTATGATTGCTTCTCGCATCTTCAGGGATCCTTATTCTTACAGATTAGAACCCAGAATTCAGTGCGATTAGATTATAATTATGTTTTGGAACTTTGGTCTACGACTGCTCGAAGCATCTCCGAGTATCTTAAATTTCCAGTATTAGAAAATTAAATATTCAATGGTCTAATCACAAAAAGTAAAAAGTCTTGTAGATGTCTCGTGCAATCGTAGGCGACACGTAGAAAAATGATTTCTATTTGACCCAAAATGTGAAAGAAATCATTTTACCAAAGCTATGACAACTTGCATGGATTCTCTATTTTCTGAAATAGATTTTCAAGAAATGAATTTCATCATGTAGCAAATGATATCTATAATATATATAAAATGCGACGTCTTTCTATCTGTTTGTCCGTTTGTGCGCTTATCACTGGAGAACCACTTATCCAATTTTAGTGCTTTTTTTTAAACATGCTATACTATTAAATATGGAACAATATCACGTAGCAAAGAATATCTATAATATATATAAAATGCAACGTATCTCTCTCTGTCTGTCAGTGCGCTACCACTGGAAAACCACTTATCCGATTTACGTGCTTTTTTTTAAAACACACATATGCTCGCTAGCCAGGTTACAAGATATATTTTATTACGTTAGGTAACATAAAGAATAAGCAGTGACGATAATAGTGAATCAAATCGGAAAAAAGGTTACCGTTAGCGCGTTCTCTTGCAATACACTGCCTAAACTATTAAATATGAAACAATATCATGTTGCAAAAAATATAATATATATAAAATGCAACGTCTCTCTGTCTGTCTGTCCGTCAGTGCGCATATCACTTGAGAACCACTTATCCGATTTACGTGTTTTTTTAAATTTATACATATGTTCTATCTAATTCGATATAAGCCTAGATAATGGGAGATATGTATAAATAATGGGAGGTAAGGAGAAATAATGAGAGATAAGCAAAGATAAGTCAAGATAATGGGAGTTATGGTGAGATAATGGGGGATAAGGAGAGATAAGGAGAAATATTGCGAGATAAGTTGAGATAAGCCTAGATAATGGGAGATAAGGTGAGATAATGGGAGATAAGGCGAAATAGTGGGAGATTAGCAGAGATAAGCCTAGATAATGAAAATTATGTAGAGATAATGGGAGATAAGGAGAAATAATGGAAGATAAGGGGAAATAATGGCAGATATTTTATTACGTTAAGTAACATAAGGAATAAGCAGTGACGATAGTAGTGAATCAAGTCCACGCGAGCGGAGCCGTGAGCACGGCTAGTTTTTAAAATAAAGTTAAATTATTTAATAATTTGAGCCAAAATCCATATCAGATAATTTACCTTATTCATACTCTTTATCGACGTTATCGGGAATAATTTCTTTTATATTAGGTAGCGTGATATATTTTGCAATTGTATCGAAATTTACAATTCACTCACATTTGCAGGTTGCTAATATTATACGAGAAAGCTCTAGAGCATTTTGCTATATATTACAGTATTATGTTTTTACCTTTTTGCTGAAACTTTCTTTTAAGGATTTCTATGTAACAACATTTTTTATTTTTTTTTATTTTTATGGGCCTAGCACACGTGCTGCAGGGAAGTCCCTAAAGCGGTACAGGAGTGACACACGATTGCTTGAAAATGTACGAGGAGTAACAAGCTGAACCTCATACGGATGTGAAGTATTAGCGCGACGTGTATCTCTAACATGCACCGCTCTGGAAGGAATTAAGTGGACCATATCCTTCGAACACTTTCAATGAAAATACTTGTAGAATAGGCTCAAGTCTTCAACCGTTCTTCGATGTTCCAGCGAGTCAAGGCCGCCGGTCAGTTTCAGGTCTCCAATCAGACGAACAGCTCTTCTCTGAATAGAATCCAACAAATGCAGAGTATGTTTGGGAGCGGAGCCCTAAACATGGGAGCAGTATTCCATAGTTAGTCGAATTTGAACTTTATAAAGAATTAACAGTTCTTGTGGAGTGTAAAGCTTTCTGGTTCGAAATAATATTCCCAACTTTTGAGAAGCTCTCCTTGTATGCCTGCAACATGTTCATGCCAGGACATATTTGCTCCCAAATTAACGCCCAACAAATTGAGTGACGATGTTAGAGGAATGGAGTGCTCCGACATAACTATGTCAGGTTCAGCAACGTTAATTTTTTTAGAAAAAACTGCCGCCTGGGTTTTTGTAGCGTTAAATTCCACTTGGTTACTGTCACCCCAAGATAGAATTTCTTCCAGGTCTTTGTTAAGTTGAATGACTTCCTGCTGTCTGCGGATATTTGTCTGAGTAGCCGATATCCGAGCCTTCAAGGTGAATAAAGAGATAAGCGTACTGTCATCTGCAAAGCTGTAAATTGGATCCTCGGTCTTTTCCAGCAGATCGTTAACGTAAATTAGAAAGAGAGAAGGAGATAGTATGGAGCCTTGAGGTACACCGGCGTTGATAGTGGAGGTGTTAGAAAGAAATCCAACGACTGCTACTCGTAAAGAATGCTCTCCGAGGAGATATGAGAGCCACAAATAGAACTTTTCAGACATACCATAAGAGCGTAGCTTAGCCAACAGCCCATCATGCCAAACACAGTCGAATGCCTTGGATATGTCAAAAGCAATAGCTCGAGATTCTCCAAAGTGTTCAATTGCGTTGTTCCAAACGTGTGTTACGTAAGACGGAAGATCTCCTGTTGATCTATTTTTACGAAAGCCATATTGGTAATCGCTAATAATAAAATATAATGGAATATGAGCATGTTTTTACATTTCTTGACTACAAAGTTCTACAAAGAACATATGTATTCTTGTGTGGATTTCTTTAATTTAAACTTGTTACCAGCATCCGGACACATCTTCAATTTTACTATTTTTTCTTAGAAGCTCAAGAGGTCCCATTTATCTAAAACCAAGTACTACAGTCACACCTTGTAAAACCATAAAAACCAAGTAATGTTCAAAACAAATGATAATTAAATTTTTTGGATAGCTCTGTAGGATTTATACGATCTATTATATTCAGTCGTGATATGTACGGCATTCGAAGAACTTTTATTCAGCATATTATTTGTTAGAAATTTTCTGTTACTACAGCAGCGAACAACTTTCATAACCATTCTTGTTCAGGAAGAGCGAGGACGGCCTTGTAGATATCATTCAACTACATTTTACGTTTTTCATACAATGCAGTACCACGATATATAAACCTATTGGTAATTGGCAATAATTTTAAAAATAAAAAAATCCGCGCACTTTTTCCCACTTTAAAAAACGCGAAAATTGCAACAATGTTCTCGTACCTTTCTCAATCTATAGAGGAAACAACAATTCAGCTGGATTTTGTGCATTGTCTACGTATTCACAAATGTGAAAATAACACGTCTGCAGTGGTACCACCAGCTTGCATTTTAGGTTTTCAAGTGCAATATGCAATTGCTTCAATTGGGTTTTTGAATAAAAGATAATTATAGATTTTTTTACTTTATTTTAAACCTTTATCAGAAATAATATTGATACCCGATGCGAAAAACTTTTTTACAATTAATTATAAATAAATTTAAATTTACCAAATTTTTAAAAAAAATCACATGACTGTGAAAGTGCCACGATTGGCTGCCATGTTTGTGACGTCATTATGTTAAAGTGTTTCCACGTAAATACTGTCAACAGCTTCTTCCGTGTATATACTGTCAAAATTAATGAAGTTTTGTGCAAAAAAAAAATATTGTTGGTTACTAATTTAATTTAATTGAATCTAATTTAATTCAGTAATATGTGACAATTTACGCTGTCCATTTGGTCCAGTGTTTAACCTAGCTGGATATATAAATTTTGAAACAGAAATCATTCGCTAACATTATTCTGATATGAATGATTATTAAATACATTATTATATTAAAATACTTACATCGAAGTGAAAAAATTTGATGTTTTAAGATTAATACGTCGTGCTGCTTGAAACCATTGATTTCGACGTTTAATATCTTGTGGCACATTTAAAAACATTTTTTGGGAGTTGTTTTTGTAGTATTCGTACAAAAGGTTATGAAACATGCATGATAACTTTTTAGACTAGACATTTTCAATAAATTTATCAATACACTGATGATAATAACAAGAATAAATTGATTGAAAACTAAAACATTCGTATCAGCTGTCGGTGATGTCGAGGAGAAACAACCTTTTTTACTATGATTGTCTTTTTTATTAATTTTAAAATGATTTTGTAATCGATACAATCAGTCGATCGTTTTTCTAACATTTCTATATTTTTCTTGTAGAAGGCTTCAGTTTTGGCAATAACGTCTTCATTTTTTTGAAGTCTGCGAATAGATAATAGTCGCTGAGGGCAAATCTGGAGAATATGGTGGATGAAGAATCAATTAAAACTTTAATTAATGCAATTTTGCCATGGCAACCATTGACTTGTGACACGGTGTATTGTCTTGATAAAAAGCACTTTTTTTTGTTCATTTGGGGCCTTTTTTTTGCGATTTTTGCCTTCAAACGCACCAATAACTTTATATAATATTCGCTATTGATGGTTGTTCCCTTCTCAGCATAATCGATGTAACTTATTCCATGCGCATCCCAAAATACAGAGGCCAAAACCTTCCGAGCCGACTGTTGTGTCTTTGGTCGCTTCGGGTGACTTTCACCGGCTGCTGTCCACTGATTTCGGGGTGTAGTAGTGGATCTATGTTTCATCCATTGTCACATATCGCATGAAAACATCCTTTTTATTTCATTTAAACAGATCTCAACCGCGCTCAAAAGCATCAACGCGTTGTTGTTTTTGGTCCACTGTGAGCAAACGCGGCATCCATTTCGTACAGAGCTTTCTTATGCCCAGATGTTCATGCAAAATATGACCAATATATTCTTTTGATAGTTTTACAGTCATCCAAAACAATTTCGTGGATTTATTGATGTTTTCCGGTGTAACCACCTCATGTGGCCGTCCAGAGCGTTCAGCTTCATTTATGTCTGTACGACCGCGTTTAAATTCAGCATACCAGTAAATGATAAGTGATTTTCCAGGGGCAGAGTCTCCGTAACACTTATCAAGCTATTGCTTTGCTTGAACGGTGTTTTTTTCCATCAAAAAACAGTGTTTAATCAACACGCGAAATTCGATTTTTTTCATTGTTTTAAAAATATCAATAGTAGCGTCACTAAAACCACCGTAACTTGTAAATTAATCGTCGAAATATCATGAAATTGTGACACGTATCATTTGAAGGTTGATACTTCCTAAAAATCGTATGGATTTTTTTGAAAACGGCGACATCTGTGTGTCAACTTACGTGTTATATGATCTTTCCATTTCTGACAAAAAATTTTTTTTTTCGAAACTCCAATTTGTGGCTAGACTAAGAACTACGCAATTGAACATTATGGAGATTATCGAACGATAAATCCTACTTATCTTAAATATTTTTCAAATAAGGCTCTTTCCGTCCTAATAATATTAACCTTCATTTTCAGTGACGTATTTGGTACACATTTACAAAAACTTTAGTACGTTGTTTTAATAATGACGTATCGTTTTCAGCAAAACACCCCTTTATTCGGTTAATATCGACCCGCTTAAAACTGGTTGATTTATTTTTATTAATGAAAAATCCCTGGCTAAACAAATGATTAAATCGGGCATAATATTGGCCGTTTGCGACAGTCGTTCCAGACATGTAGAGAGCCCCATTCCGGAGGTAACCAGATAATGTGTGCGGCTGGAACTAATGACCGGAGAGTCCGGTGATTTATCCGGGCCACAGATTCCGGTATCTCTGTTTATAGCCGGCGCGCCGCACACTTTGATATATACGAGGGCCTTATTAGCTTTAATGCTGTGCTAACTCAATTACAACTGCTAACTCAGGTATAATTTATGCTGCAACTACTATCTCAATAAACACTACTGCTTCTTTGTATTCGATCGTCTTTGATTTATTTGAATCATCGATTCCAATTATTTGATTAAGATTACGGTCGAGAATTTCCAGTTATTTGCTAATATTTGAATTATTATTCGGGGAACTATTGCTTGAGGATTGTTTTAAAGGGATTAGAGACAGAATGAGTTAACTGCAATTATTATTAGGATAATGAATTATTTATTTGCAACTGAAGGCTTCAATATTTTCTCTTCGATTAAAAAATACTACGATTTTGAAAAATACTTTCATCTGTAGAAGCAACCTGGTTGTCAAACAATAATTACTTTCCTGCATTTTGCCAATTTCTTTCAGTTCAGTTCGAAGGAATGAGGTTTTTAGTATAACAGAAGACTTGAAGTTGGGACTACTAAGAGCGACGAGCTGAATGTATTTTATATAGTAATGTATTCGTGCTACGCGTTTTCGTAGTATGCGCTCCGTGGCAAGATTCACGCTGCCTACATCCCCTAAAAGCTTTTCACCAAAGAATTTATAGTTCCTGGTGGGTTCCAAGTCAGGTTAGATAACTACTAGGGTGGATTGAATAGTAAGGCAAATAACATTTTTTTGCAAAAACAAAAATTTATTTCCCACCATAATCTCCATTGATGTCAATACATTGGGTCTAGAGACAATACAATGGAAAAAAAATTGTTTCGAACTAAACATAATACTCATTTACAGTACTCGTTTACAGTTCGTTCGACGAAAATTTTTCCTTCAAGCTAATTTTTGAGGTTAGGATACAAAAAAATTCACTTGGAGCCAAATCAGGGGAATAGGTTGGGAAATTACTTTGGAGCCCAGCTCGAGTATTTTGGCTATTGCAATGGTTGATGTGTGAGGGTACATTGTCCTCATGAAGAAGCCCTTTTTTGTGTGCTAATCTTGGTCGTTTCTACTTTAATTCGCTCTTCAAATGGTCCAATAATATTGCACAATAAGATTCAGTCACTGTGTTACCCTTTTCGAAATAGTAAATCATGATGCTGATAGCCTCTGACTCCCAAAAAAGTTGCTATCATTTGCCCCGCCGATTCAACTGTTTTTGCTTTTTTTGCACTACCATTTTCGTCAAGCCACAATTTTTGACTGCCATTTTGTCTCCGGAAGGTAATGGTGGATCCATATTTCGTCTACAGTCATGAAATGACGTCAGAAGTGTTTCGCATTAGGGTGCAACTTTTCCAAACACGATTTTGTCGTGATCATGACTGCAAAAATAACAAAAAAAGATCTAAATATGCGAGGAATAACAGGGATTTAGAGAAAATAGATCAGTGGTTGCTATATTTACAATTCGACAATTAATTGAAAAATTATTAAAATTCAATAAACCTATATTTCTGTGCTTAGTTGATCTAAAAAAAGAACATTCGACAGGGTACGGTTGAGAGACGTGTTACAAATTTAAAAAAATGATGACTTCAACAACAACTATATTAAAGTCATAGAATAGCTGAACATTCGTCATTCTAGCAACACCGCACTAATTTCAAATATATATATATATATATATATATATATATATATATATATATATATATATATATATATATTTTATATATATATATATATATATATATATATATATATATATATATATATATATATATATATATATATATCATATCACAACATGTAATGGACGACCTCCTCAAAGAATCCATCCCTAAACTCTCCTTCAACTTACCATTCATAAAAAAATTTGCTGATGTTATCATTACCTCGATACCTCACAACAAAATGGATAAGGTTCTCAGAATCTTTAATGACTTTCATCCCAAACTACAGTTCACCATTGAAGAGGAAATAAACAACAGTTTCCCCTTTTTAGACACTCTTCTAATCAGAAAAGAAGATAAATCCGTTATAGTAGATTAGTATACCAAACCAACCTACTCAGGAAGATACATTGACTTCCATTCCTCTCATACCACTAAAATAAAAATAAACATGATACTGGGCTTGAAGTCAAGAATAGAGAGAATCTTTCATCCCTCCCTCAGACTGAAAAATCTAAATAAACTACGAGATACTCTACGCACCAACTCCTATCCAATCCAATTAATAAATAAATTATTATTTTTAACTCAACCACACCCCCTGTACAACAAAACAACAATCTTACACCAGATATTAGTGCTTTCCTCTCTGAAAATCGAATCAAATCTTATTTTTCATTTCCATACATAAAAGAAATCTCCACAAAAACAACTAAACTCTTCAACCTATTACCTAATTTAAAAATTGCTTTTAAAACACAAGAAAACTATCAACAATATTTTTACTTGTCTAAAAGACAAAGATGAAGCCACAAAAGTTTCAGAAGTAGTTTACAGCATCCCTTGCTCTCAGTGTGAAAAAATCTATATAGGACAAACATCATCAGCCCTAAAGGACAGAATCACTTCCCACAAAAGTGATTGCAGATTAAAGAAAAACTCTTGTGCGCTTGCCCAGCATAGTAGCCAATTTTCACATGAATTTAATTTTGCTGAAACCAAAATCCTATGTAAAGAGAGAAATCTCGGCAGGAGAATCTTTAGGGAGATGGTGGAAATCCACCTTCAACCGAACTCGATCAATAAAAAAAACTGACCATGAGGATCTGAGTCTAATTTTCTCCAATTTATTACAAATAGGCAGTCAAAGTGAAAACTCTTACAATATATCTGACATATCTCTTTGATAATAATCCCACTAAATTTCACTAACTTTTCAACTTTAAAACGATCAAACAAAAATGTCAACGTCATTCTATTTTCAAATATAAATTAACCACAACTTAACTAAGAGATAGAAACACACTGCCCTTAGCAAAATGACAAGAAAACATAACAAAAAAATCCTTTATAAATTAAAATTATTTTACGACCACACAATTCTCTGTACTCTTCCAACAAAATGAAGTAAAAATTTATTATATTTCCCAGAGATGAATATGTCGAGTTTTCTTGTCCCGTTTAGTGTTACATATAATCAATTACCCACATACATATCTAGATCATTAATAACATACAATTCCTATTGGCTCTAAGAAAGTCGACGAAGCCCATTTTAACATACCGACCGTATTCAGCTGGCTTCATTTTGCGGCGACGCGACGCACAGTGGGGAAAAACGAAAAATCGTGTTTCAAAATTGTCTAGAGTCTTCAATTTTGGTTCGATTTGGACGATTTTTTTTTAAAATTGAAGCTTATTAAATTCCAAACAAAGTTGTCGGAGCCGATTTTTCAATTAAACTTTTGTTTCAAAATGGCGGACGTTGGTTTCTGATTATATAGCGACTGAGACACAGAAAACGCTTACAGTTTCAAACCAAGTTGTGCTAAAATGCGTGTATGTATGTTTTTTTATGTCGCAGATAATATATCTAATATCACAGTTACAAGATTAATGATACTGAACCCAAAATGGCTGCCATGAACAATAAAAGTATTATAAATATGAATAAACGTACCATTATTATTTTATATCCATAACATTTGCATAAATAATTTCTTTAAGGTTGTTAATTATAAATATGTTTCAAGAATTGACTTAAAATGACAAATCAAATATGGCGGATGCCAAAATTGAATCGAGCAAGAAAGTTTCTCTGTGGCAGTCAGATCATTCAAGTTATTCAAGTTTAGTTGCGGGATTTAAATTTTCATGCAGTTATTGCTAGAATATTGCTGCTGTAAATTTTAAGTATCGTAGACAATTTTCTAGCAGATACAAAAAACAGCGGTACACGCAGAAAAGGACAGCTCACACAGCTAGAAAATGGCTACAACAGCTAAAACGTTTTGTTAAAATAGGGACAGCTAAATATTTTGCTGCACTAGCCACATTGTTTGCTGTTATAGCAAAAAAGTGGCTGCTGTTGCTAAACAGTGGCTAATGCAGCAAAATATTTAACTGTCCCTATTTTAGCATTTCTCTGCGTGAATTTTGTAAGAGTAATAATAATCTTTATTAACGAGAAAACCCTTTAGTACATATACAGAACTACTAAATTATAGGAATAGACTAGAAAAATAAGAAAATGAATATGTCTAACCTTAACTTTCTCTTACATAAAATGTTGTCTATATATAAGAAATCTCATCTGTGCCACGAATATCAACCGGTTTTAACTACGCTGAATATGTTGACATTACAACAGAGCAGAGTTGTCTCTGATCTGACCCTTGTTTACAACATCTCACAATAACATCATATATTGTCCTGAGCTCATGGAGCTAACAAAACTTAATATTCCACCGCGACCGCTAAGACAATGTCCTTTACTTCACGTATCTCAACATAGGACATTGTATGGCAGTAATTCTACCGGTAATCGACTATGCATTTACGCCAACCTATTTTCTAATTCTGTAAACTATTTTCAAACGTCTCCTGCGGCATTCAAAACATCTTTTCTACGTTGTTCTCTTCTAGACACACATTGTATATTTTATAGACATAATCGTTACCGCTAAACATTTAGTAATACCTTATTTGCCGTTGGTGACAATGTTATCTTGTTTTCCGATATGTAGGAGAATAGATTTTAAGATTTCATATCAAATAGCGGTAAAGTTTATTGGTTACTGCTGCCTTTAGATTTTTGCTTTCTAAATCTTGGCTTCTGTTTTCGTTGTGTTGCGATTACTTCTTCACTTAGGCTAGCTGATGAGCTCTGTAATGGAGTAAGACATAGCATATTTTAGTTTGGTGATTAACAGACTTGAACTGCCGTACTTTTCACGCCAGAGCAAAATCTACTCACACTCTATGTTCAATAAATCATTACAGTTTTTTCTCGAATGCTAAACACATAATTCCATTACTATTAAAACCTAATAAAAATAATATTACTATAATAAGAAATTCAAAATAACCTTTTGTTTTTGTCTGTTCTATAACTAGTCTAATACGTGTTAGAAGTTGATAAGGTCAAGCTTGCGTGTCCAACAAAGAACGGCTCCGTTTCCGGTCGACTAGATTTGTCGCCAAAGGGGCGAGGGGAAAGCAGGAAAGGGGTGACGAGGGGCAGCAAAGGGGGAGGGGAGAGCTAAGTGGAACAATTAAAAAGCAACGTTGTGTTGCACGAGACTGACCAGAACTCGAATAATATGCAAATTGCTTGAGAGGCATTAAGCATTTTGCGGAAATTTATTCTTGTTTGCTCTTGGCTGGATGTTTGCTTTTGCAGGTAACAAATAGGAAATCGATATCGCATGTTGTAAATTGTATTTAATTTACCAGTATATACACACACACATATATGGATATACACACATATATATATATATATATATATATATATATATATATATATATATATATATATATATATATTTATATGTATATATATATATATATATATATATATATATATATATATATATATATATATATATATATTATATATATATATATATATACAACAGAGGTTTCTGGGTATATATATATATCGTTTGGCTTTTTCATATATATATATATATATATATATATATATATATATATATATATATTATATATATATATATATATATATATATATATATATATACGAGGCAACAGAGGTTTCTGGGTTTTAATCCGAATTTGCACGACGTTTCGCCAAAATCTCGTTTGGCTTTTTCAGTTAGCTCAGTTAGCTTCGAGTGGCAGCAGCAGCAAGATCACAGTATCGAGCAGCTGCGGTAGCAAGAGCACTTGAAAATGCCAAACGTCGTGCAAATTCGTTGTTAGACGAATGGATTGAAACCCGGAATATATATATATATATATAAAAACTATTATATATATATATATATGTAAAAATATATCTTTGCACGTCTATAAAACGGTACTTACTTAAAAAACATGCCTCGACTATATTATATATCCTCGATATATATATATATCGATATATATATATATATATATATATATATATATATATATATATATATATATATATATATATATAAATATGTATATATATATATATATATATATATATATATATATATATATATATATATATATATATATATATATATATATATATATATATATATATACAGACATACAACGCGTGGTCCAGATTCACTATTATCGTCACTGCTTATTAATTATGTTACCTAACGTAATAAAATATATCCTATAACATGGCTATAAAACATATATATAAATTTATAAAAAAATACGTAAATCGGATAAATGGTTCTTGTGTTAAGCGCACTAACGGATAGATAGACAGAGAGACGTTGCGTTTTACATATTTTTTTGATACATATTATGTTTAGAATTAAAAGACACACACGTAACTCGCATAAGTGGTTCTTGAATAATAAGCACACTAACGGACAGACAAACAGACAGAGAGACGTTGCGCTTTATATATATTTTATAGATTAGTATTATTATATAACCTGGCCAGAGAACTTATTAAAGAATTAAAAAAAACCGGTCAAGTGCAAGTTGAACTTGCACAATTAGTGTTCCGTACGTTGATTGTTTTTAAAATAAAAATTTTTGTTAGGATGGTATAAAATGATCAGTGACTTCACAAAACACACCCCAAATGAGTTTTTAACAAAGTTTGTTTCCAATCTTTACTGAAAACTGGTGACCTTGAAATTTTGTTTTTTTTATATACCAAATAAATTATTAAAGGTAATGCACTCGTGATAATTTTCGTTCAATCTATATCCCGTGGAGAATATTCCAGAATTCTTTCAAAATTTTTTGATCAGTACTTTTTGAGATAAGGTAGGGGACAGCGATTTTTCGCTATTTTTTAAAAGTAATACGAAGAAAAGTGTGCGCAAGTATTACATTATATATATATTTTTTACTCGTGTTTTCACAAGCTTTCATTTGACACCACACTCGATGAGATAGTAAAAACATTTTTTTTTTCACTTCCGACTTCACCCCCCAAAACTAACCCCTTAAGTCAAAATTTAATTCTCAAAACTACATGGCTCTGATGAGGCCATCAATTCCTATATTATTACCAAATTTCACCTTTCTATGTCAAATAGTTTCGGAGAAAATCGGGTGTGACAGACAGACAGAGAGACAGACAGACAGACAGACAGACACCGAAGTGATCTTATAAGTGTTCCATAAGGAACACTATAAAAGACGTAAATCTGTGGTTCTCGAGTGATAAGCGTACTAACGGACAGACAGACAGAGAGACGTTTCATTTTATATTTATTGTATGTTCTTGAATCGCTGTAAATTGTACTCGGTGGGAAACACGGCCCTGGACAAATTATTCCAAAGGGATGATGTTCTCCATATAAAGGACTGCTGAAGAAGCGTTGTACACGGAGTAACAAGCTGAACCTCATACCGATGTGAAGTAGTAGCGTGACGTGTATTTCTAACATGCAGTGCTCTTGGAGGAATTAAGCAGGTTACATCCTTCAAACACTTTCCATGAAAACACTTGTAGAACAGACTCAAGTCGCCAACCGTTCTTCGATGTTCCAGCGAATCAAGGCCGCCGCGCCAGTCAGTTTCGGGTCTCCAATTAGACGAATAACTCTTCTCTGAACAGAATCCAACAAAGGCAGTGTGTGTTTGGGAGCGGAGCCCCAAACATGGTAGCAGTATTCCATAGTTGGTCGAATTTGAGCTTTGTAAAGAATTAACAGTTGTTTTGGAGTGTAAAGCTTTCTGGTTCGAAATAATATTCCCAACTTTTGAGGAGCTTACCTTGCTATGCCTGCAACATGTTCATGCCAGGACATATTTGCTCCCAAATTAACGCCCAACAAATTGAGTTGCGATGCTAAGGGAATGGAGTGCCGCGATATGACTATGTCGGGTTCAGCAACGTTAACTTTCTTAGAAAAAACTGCCGCTTGGGTTTTTGTAGCGTTAAATTCCACTTGGTTACTGTCATCCCAAGATAGAATTTCTTCCATGTCTTTATTAAGTTGAACGACCTTCTACTGTCTGTGGATATTCGCCTGAGTAGTCGATGCCTGAGCGTTCAAAGTAAATGAAGGAATAAGCGTACTGTCATCTGCAAAGCTGTAGATTGGATTCTTGGTCTTTCCCAGCAGATCGTTAATGTAAATGAGAAAGAGAGTAGGAGACAGTATGGAGCCTTGGGGCACACCGGCGTTGATAGCGAAGGGGTTAGAAAGAAATCCGTGTACCACCACTTGTAAAGATCGCTCTTTGAGGAAACATGAGCGCCACAAGCAGAACTTTTCAGAGACACCATAAGAGCATAGCTTAGCCAACAGTTAATCGTGCCAAACACGGTCGAATGCCTTGGATATGTCAAGAGCAACCACTCGAGATTCTCCAAAGTGTTCAATTACGTTGTTCCAAACATGTGTTACATAAGTCAGAAAATCTCCTGTCGATCTATGCTTATGAAACCATATTGGTGATCGCTAATAATTTTGTATGTTGTGTTGATAAGCTAATGTTTTAGCGAAACACGTGTCAACTATAAAAATCAATAAAAGTGTACATTTTACTAACAATTTAGTTATTTATTCTCACTGAAGTGTTTATGTTATTACTAAGATTTGGGCTTATTAAAGTTATTCAATATTTTTCGATACCATCGTAACGTTGAAATTATTAAGTTGATAAATACTTTTTCGACGTAATATGAAAATAAAAATAAATCAAAAAACAACACATTATGCAATTGGAGGTAGATATATACATGTAGTACGTGGGCTTTTAATGACCATTATCTCATAACTGCCGCGGCGTTTAACCCGTGAAATATTGAACACTAGATGGCCGACATGCATGTTTTACCAATACATTCACATTTGTTAAACTGGTTTTGTTTATATTCCCATTTCCCACGTTCATTATCTTTTTATCTTTTCCGATTAAAGCGTTGATCTTTGGTTCATTGATATTAAAACTTTTTTATTTTGCGTCGAATTAAATAAAAACTATTTTTTTAATTTTTATTATTGACACAGAGTGTTGTTTAATAGGTTGACTGCCGACCACTCCGATCGGAGTGCGTCGGGTCTCTTCGCCAACGCCGTCTACTCCGATCGGAGTTCGACATGCGTTCTTACGAAACGTTTTAGTATTCCATCGGCGTTGTATATGAAACGTGTTTCTAGTGGTGGCGTTGCTTAAAAACGCAAGTTCTAACAGGTGCTTAAGTGGTTCCGCGGATTTGCTTTTGGTTTGGTTGTAATCTGCCGTACAATATGGACAATCAACCTGGGCCTTCTGGTATTAAAAAAAGACATTGTAGTGATTAAAAAAAGGTATATGATAAGAAAAAGAAGCTAACTGACACTGAATTATTGCAGCTATTGGAAGAAAGCGGAGGTAGTAGTGACGAACATTACGTACCAGACACAGACGATAGTGATGTAAATTCAAGCTCCGAGTCCGAAGAAGAGAATTTTATAGACCCTATTCGGCCACATCAAACACTTCCTAGCCTTGATGAGATAAAATGGAACGACAGAGGTGCGTTAAAACAAATTTTGTTCCAGAAAACCCAGGAATTATTGGTGCAAATTCCAGGACAGGGTGCACCTATCGATTTTTTCGAAATGATCATTGATGATTTTTTACAAACTATTGTAGAACGAACGAACTCTTACGCAGTCGAGGTTTTGCTGCGCCCAGAAACAAATACAAAATCACGTATTACTAATTTTAAAGATCTTACTCTTGACGAACTAAAAATTTTTTTGGCCCTGTTACTTCACACTGGCACAATATCCTTGAGCCGTCTTAACGATTATTGGAAAACTGATCCGCTATTTAATCTACCTGTTTTTAGAAAATATATGTCAAGGAATAGATTTTTGCTTATCTTGAGGTGTTTTTTTACATCTCCAGATGTGGATCCGGCAGATCGGCTAGGAAAGATTAGATTTGTGGCAGATTTTTTTAACAACAAGATGGGAGAAATTTACTATCCTGGAAGAGAGTTAGTTGTCTTTGGATGAAGCTAGGGTACTTTATCGGGGTCGTCTCCAGTTTAAACAGTATATCAAGAATAAGCGTCATAAGTATGGTATGAAGTTATACATGCTGACAGAGCCTAATGGACTTATTTTGAAATTTCGTGTCTACGAAGGTGCGACAGATGTTTATGGTGGAAGCGGACATACTGAAAAGATTGTTTTACATTTATTGGAGGAAAAATTGGGTGTGGGACATGCTGTTTATCTAGACAATTTTTACAATAGTGTTAATTTAGCTAGGAAATTACTTCAACAAAATACATATTGCACTGGTACGCTGAGAGCTGAGAGGAAAGATAATCCGAAAGAGGTAATGAGTGCAAACTTAAAACGTGGTGAGAATAAATCTATGTTTTGCAATGGAGTGCATGTCGGAAAATGGCGCGATAAACGCAATGTTCAATACATTTCAACAGAATTTGGAAGCGAAATGGGCATTTTTAAAAACAAAAGAAATCAAGAATCTGAAAAACCTTCCGCAATCATTGGATATAATGCTTTTATGTCCGGTATAGATAGACAGGATCAAATGATGGCATATTATCATTGCAGCCGTAAAACCATTCGGTGGTACAAAAAGTTATTCATGCATGTGCTGCAAATGAGCATGATAAACGCCTATTTTTTGTACAATAAATATTCGTCGTCTGACCAGTTACGATTATATGACTTCCGATTGGATGTCATAAGAAATTTACTAGCCAGACGACCAATTACTAATTTGCCGCAAATTCCTCCAGGCCAAATAAATGTCCACAGCATTAGCAAAGTAGAAAAAATTGTTAGTGAAAAAAAAGGAACTAAAGAAACAAAACGGGTAAGCAGAAAGGAATGCAAAGAATGCAGGAAAAATAAAATAAGAAAGCAAACAGTGTATGAATGCAAAATGTGCCCTGGACAACCAGGTTTTTGCCTTAATTGCTTTGAGGATTACCATAAAAATGTACAAAAATGATTTAGAAATAAATGTTTTGAGTTCATGAGTTCGATTTATTATTTCTTTTTACTTATTTAATTGGACACTCCGATCGGAGTGTTCGGCTTCTAGTAAAAATTTTCACTTGCAATGCCGATTACTCCGATCGAAGTGAAATTTTTTTTTTCTAATATTTTGAATGGCACATAAAAAAAACACATCCAAGACTCATTTTAATTCATATTTACCACAATAAAATAAAAATATTTGGAAAAATCTTACCGGCGTCAACCACAAACTCAAAAATATAGATCGGCAGTCAACCTGTTAAACTGAAGCATTATTTTTCCACAATTTTTTTTTTTTTATGATTCCAGCACAGGGAAGTCCCTAAAGCGCTACAGGAGCGACACGTGTGCAGAAAAAGCAATTCACGTTGTTCACAAATCATGATGTTCTCCACATAAAAGACTGCTTGACAAGCGTTGTACGCGGAGTAACAAGCTGAACCTTATACAGACGAGAAGTATTAGCGCGACGTGTACTTCTAACATGCACCGCTCTGAGAGGAATTAAGCGGGCTACATCCTTCAAACACCCTCCATGAAAATACTTGTAGAATATACTCAAGTCAGTTCTGGGTCTCCAATCAGACGAACAGCCCTTCTCTGTACAGAGAACTGGTCAAAGAGAGAGAGAAATGGTCAATTTCAATCAGGATCTTTTAAAAAGTGACAGGCTAGTTCCCCGTCACTTGTAAAATCTCAACTTACTAAAAAGCCTAACAAATGCCTCGGTACGGACGGATCTCACGGAACACGACAAAAGCTACGAAAAAGGATTATGAATAGTGGTACTTGGAATGTACAAGGAATCAAGGGAAAGGCAGAGGAAATAACACAAGAATTACTCAACATGAACATGGAATTGGTGGTGCTAACAGAGACAAAGAAGAAGGGAACTGGTACAGAAGTTATTAACAACTATGTACATCTATTCACTGGAGTGCCAAAACATGAAAGAGCGAAAAGAGGCGTCTCGATCATGCTACATAAAAAATATAAAAATAAAATATCAGATTTCGATGCAGTGAGTGAAAATATTATTCGGATTAATTTGACTGTAAACCAACAGCCAATAACAATTCTTGGGTTATATGCAATATCTGATGATGAACCAATAACGAAAAAGGACGAATTTTTTGAACGGGTCAGCGATGAAATTCTAAAAATTGGAACATCAAGAGAAGTAATAATACTTGGAGACCTGAATAGTAGAGTTGGTCAAAGAAATGATGACGACGTAGTAGGGCCCCATGGAGAAATTACTACAAACGACAACGGCCAGAGATTAATTGCATTGTGCCAACAACATCAGCTAAAAATAACCAATGGATTCTACAAACATAAAAAAATTCATACATACACCTGGGTTCAACACACAAGAAGCCTTAAATCTGTAATTGACTATGTAATGGTTAAACAGAAGACAAATTTAAAAATTAATGATTTAAGATCCTATAGAGGTGTGACATGTGGATCAGACCATTATATGGTCAAGGCAAAGTTTATAGTCCCATTTAGATCCAAACAACGTGCATATAAGAGAGAAGAAACTGACCAGACAGGAGAAGTATCAACAAAACAATATAAAATAGATAGCTTAATTAATGAAAGTACACAAAAGTTATACCAACGTAGACTGAACGAAAAACTCTTCGGAACAAGAAACCGACAGCCACTAGAAATTGTATATGAAAATATAGTAAACAGTATTAGAACCGCTGCAGAAGAGGCAGTTGGATTAAAAACTAAAAAGCATAGTTACAAACTCTGGTGGAATAACGAGATTGAAGAATTAATAAGTCGGAAAAAACAACTATATCATAAATGGTTAAACACCCAACAACAAGAAGACAAAGAGCAATATTTAGACTTAAAAAGGACAACAAGGAGAATAATAAACGTAGCAAAGAAGGAGATATGGGACAAAAAGTGTATGGAAATCAACACATATTTAGGAGGAAAAAAGTGTTCAGAATCATGGAAGTTCATAAAAAACGTAACATCGAACTCTAAAAATAAAGCAAATATTCAAACTGTATCAATAAATAAATGGATGGACCACTACAAGATACTATTACTACTAGAACTATCAACAGAGATGAATACCTGGTGAATACATCAACGGATATACTCATAGAGGGAGAACCAATCGTGGTTGACGTTGATACAGTTAAAAAAGCAGTTAGTAAATTGAAGAATGGTCGAGCTGCAGGACCAGGAGGAATTCCCGCTGAACTGATTAAATGTGGGTAAGGAAGGCTGTTTGATCAGCTTACCTGGTGTATAAATCAGTATATAAATGGCGCGAGTGTGCCTGAGGAATGGAAAGAGGCTTACATATCATCCATTCATAAAAAGGGAAACAAGCTTGACTGTTCTAACTATAGAGGAATATCAGTGACCAGTACTCTGAGCCGTCTTTATGGAAGAATTATTCGGGATCTCATTGAAGAGGAATATAGAGCTAAAGAAGAAGAAGAGCAATCTGGATTTCGAGCTGGAAGAACCTGTACCGATAATGTCTTCACCCTAAAACAAATAATAGAAAAAAGGTCAGCTACCAACCAAGAAACCCACCTTAAGTTCATAGATCTTCAGAAAGCCTACGATACAGTCCCGGTGAAAAAATTGTGGAAAGTCTTACAGGAAACCAATGTTAACCAGACAATTATAAGAGCTCTTAAGAATTTATATATAGGAGCCTCATCACAAATAAAGGTTGGCAACAGAGTGTCAAAGAAATTCCTAGTGGATAAAGGTTTGCGTCAGGGATGTTGTATATCACCTACATTATTTAAAATATATGTAGCGAGGGCCTTATACCAATGGAAGAGGAAATGTAATGGGATGGGTATTGACATTGGCAGAACATGCCTATACACTCTTCAGTTTGCTGACGATCAAGTCATCATAGCAAATGATAGGGACGATTTAGAGTATATGGCTCGAAATTGCATACTGAATATAAGAACTGGGGACTAGAGCTTAACACGCAGAAAAAACTAACTACCTCCCTATAGGAACGGAACCATCGAATATCCAGCTAGACAATCAAGAAGAAATAACCAGCTGCCTCTCATACACGTATCTGGGTGTAGAATTCGACACGTCATGCAAAGATGATAGCGAGATTAACAAACGAATAACACAAGCTAGAAGAGCAATAGTATGCCTAAACGGTATACTATGGAGCGATAACATCGGAAAGAGACGCAAATATAACATATATGAAACTCTCATTAAAAATAGTCTAACCTACGGCTCAGAGACGTGGAGAATATCAGACCAGAATAGCAGGAAACTTGAGGCAACTGAAATGGACGTATTTAGAAGAATATCACGGTATATCACGAAGAAATAGAATTCGAAATGACGAAGTAAGACAGCGAATGGGGATAGATGGATCCATTATAACAGACATCGAACAGAAACAGCTGATATGGTACGGGCATGTACAACGGATGGAAGAAACCAGATTACCCAAAATCGCCATGCAATGGATACCACCGAATCACAAAAAACGAGGACGACCTAAAAAAACATGGAAGGAGAGCATTAATAAAGCTATGAGTGCTCGAGACCTGAGAGAAGATCAATGGATGGATCGGAAAGAATGGAAGTTAGGCATCGGACAACGACGAAAGACGTTTTAAACCGATATATTATTATTATTATCTTTTAAAATATTTAGAAGGATTTAATAATACTAGCGATTATTACTATTGTTTTTATAAGCAAAGACCAAGAGATCTTATAACTTACGTAAGATGTTTGGAACAACGCCATTTTGAAGAATCTCAAGCGGTTGCACTGGATATATCCAAGGCGTTCGACCGTGTTTGGCATGACAGATTGTTGGATAAGTTATCTTCTTATCTATATCTGAACGGTTTTACTTATTGCTCTCAGGATTCCTCATAGAGCGTTCCTTGCGAGTCTAAAACCTTAACCTGTCCTCTCTTTCTTATTTATACTAACAATCTGCTGGAAAGGATTAGAAATCTAATCTACACCTTTGCAGATAATAGTAAGTTTATTTCTTCATTTACTTTGAAAGTCCGAACATCGGCAGACAGCAGGAAGTTGTTCAACTTAACAAAGATGTGGAAGAAATTTTATCTTATTCTCTTAAAATGATTGACTTGAGAAATGTCGAAAAATATATATTTTTTTATCTTTTATCTAACTCGGCGAAAAAGTCGAATTATTTCTTTATATATTCTCATTAAATTATATAATGTCATTAAATAATTTCCACTCATTGTGTGCTACCTACAATTTAGTAACTTCTTTTAGTGATCCGTACGGAACACTTATGGAATCACTTCGGTGTCAGTCTGTCTCTCTGTCTGTCACACCCGATTTTCTCCGAAACTATTTGACATAGAGAGGTGAAATTTAGCACTAATATAGGAATCGATGGCCTCATAAGAGCCGCATACCCATACAAACTTTGTTTGATAACCAGGTGTACAAGTATGAAATGCGGATTTCAGACAACAGTTGGTACACCAATGCAGTTTGTGCTATAAAGATTTGACACTGCGCCATTTTGTTGTGTAATCAACAAGTATCGGACGCGCAAGAGTGATAAATTGGAAAAGTGTGTGCATAGTGTTGTATTGTTGTGTTCAATATGTCGAAATTTATACCGAACAAAGAGCATTCGCGAACAGCATTAATTTTTTGTTTTCATTTGAAGAAAACTGCTGTTGAATCATACCGATTACTTCGAGAAGCTGATGGTGAACATGCTCCATCGCAAGATACGTGTGAACGATGGTTTCGGCGTTTCAAAAGTGGTGACTTCGATGTTGCAGACAAGAAACATGGAAAACCGCCAAAAAAAAACGAAGATGTGGAATTGCAAGCACTGTTGGACGAAGATGACTCGCAAACACAAAAATAACTCGCCGAGCAATTGGGCGTTATTCAACAAGCTGTTTCCAATCGGCTACGAGAGATGAGAAAGATTCAGAAGACCGGTTGATGGGTACCACATGAGTTGAACGACAGGCAAATGGAATAGCGCAAAAACACGTGTGACATTTCGCTTGCTCGGTACAAAAGGAAGTCGTTTTTGGATCGTATAGTTACAGGGGATAAAAAGTGGATTTATTTTGAGAATCCCAAGCGCAAAAAATCATGGGCAGACCCAGGCCCACCATCCACATCAACCGCAAGACCGAATCGCTTTGGCAGAAAGACGATGCTCTGTGTTTGGTCGGGACCAGAGGGGCGTGATCTATTATGAACTGTTAAAACCTGGGGAAACGGTTAATACTACACGTTACCAAAAACAATTAACCTATATGCTGCTTGAAAAAAGGCCAGAATACCGAAAGAGGCAACACAAAGTTATTTTTCTTCATGACAATGCTCCATCACATACGGCAAAACCAGTTCGAGATACGTTGGAGGCACTCAGCTAGGAAGTTCTACCCCATGCGGTTTACTCACCAGACTTGGTTCCTTTCGGTTACCACTTGTTTGCATTGATGGGTCACGCACTTGCTGAGCAGCGCTTTGGTTCGTACGAAGATGTGAAAAAATGGCTCGATGAATGGTTCCCAGCAAAAGGGGAAGATTTTTACTGGCGTGGTATTCATAAATTGCCCGAAATATGGGAAAAATGTATAACAAGCGATGGAGCCTACTTTGAATAAAGCACTTTTTATCATTCTTCCGAATTTAACATGTTTTTTTAGAAAAAAAAGTCCGCATTTGATACTTGTACACCTGGTAGTTTCAAAAGTTAAATTTTAATTCAAGGGGTTGGTTTTAGGGAGTGAAATCGGAAGTGAAAAAAAATTACCGGGTCATCGAGCAGAGTGTCAAATGAAAGCTTGTGAAAACATGAGTTCAAAAACATATATAATGTAATACTCACAATTTTTCTTCATAATATTTTAAAAAAACTGCTGCCCCCTTGTTATCTCGAAATGTACTAATCAAAAAATTTTGAAAAAATTCTAGAACATTCTTCATAAAGTGCAAATTGTATGAAAATTATCACGAGTGCGTTACCTTTGATGATTTATATGGTATATAAAAAAACAAATTTTTCAAGGTCATCAGTTTTCAACGAAGATCGGAAAAAAACTTTGTTAAAAACTCATTTAGGGTATGTTTTGTGAAGTCACTGATCATTTTATAACTTCGTAACAATTTTTTTTGATTTCAAAAGCAATAACCGTACATGACACTAATAGCGCAAGTTCAACTTTCACTTGGCTGGTTTTTATATTTAAATAATGACTACAATTTCTCCCATCTGAAATAGTTATTTATACAGTAACAATATCATAAAAAAAAGTTATATACATAACAAAACAAATATAATATCATAATACCATGCAAATGATAATTTGATATTCACTTAAATGCCAAATCTGACACAAAAGAAAACTACAACCGAAGAAAAAAACACTTTTCTTCGGTTGTTGGAGTCTTTTCTGTTATTGTTATTAATATTACTCAAATAAAATTAAATTTATGAATTTAATTTTCAAATTTAACGTGTCTGTCCTCGCTTGCGATTGCTATTATGGTATTAGCTTTACTTTCAAATTACTTTGATAGCTTTATTGCTTTATTCCACTGTTTTATTAGTTTTGACGTTTTCTAATGGTTTCCTCTTTATGAATCAACTTTTTCTTTGCAGGTTTATAAAAGAAGACGCCTTACCAATAAAATTTTACGTGTATTTCGTTTCATTTTTTACGACGATGAGTTCATTTTTACGGCCAAATTTAAAAGTTTGGATTCTTGGGAAAAACGATTTGTTTTGGAGAGTCTGGAGCAGGGGTGCTCAAACGGTCGATCACGATCGACAAGTCGATGGCGACTGCTTTTTGAGTCGATCTCGAGAAAAAAATTCCGAAATAGAACTATTCACAGATTTTGTTTTAGGTAACTAAAACAAAATGTAATAAATAAACTACTAAAATTTATTCGATCCACAATTAGGCCAGAATAACCCCCTCATCACTTTCTTTTATCGTAATAACCCCCTGCTAGCGGCAAAAGGCGGCTTTATCAAAGGAACGCGCGGTACTTGTCAAAGAAAAGCCGCGTTTTTGATTCCCACCGATTTTTCTAGAAACTTCGGGCGACGGGAACATTCGAGACTTCGTTCGCGCCGATATAAATCTTGCCCCTGCAGGAATAGGAGTCAGTCTGAGTAGTAATTTGAACGCGATACATCGATACAAAGTTTATTAATAAATAGTCCAAAATGAGTGCGGCGAAGAAAAGTAAAACTTATCATTTTAATAACGATTGGGAAGAAGAATTTTTCTTTTGTATGGTAAAGGATAAGTGCATTTGTTTCATTTACCATGCGTCAGTTGCAATACCTAAGCGTGGGAACTTAGAGAGACATCATAAAACGGTTCATAAAAACTATGAAAAGGATTTTCCATCACAGAGTGAATTAAGAAAACGAAAAGTACGTGATTTGATAACTTGTTTGAAAAAAGAACAAACCATGTTCACAAGACCAGCTAAACAATCAAAAGCTGCAACGATCGCGTCATTTAAAATATCTCATATATTGGCGAAACACAAGAAACCATTTGATGATGGATTGGTTGTGAAGGAAGCGGGTGAGACTTTATTTGGAGATTTTAAAAATAAAACAGAGATTATGTCTGCTATTAGAGAACTTCAGTTATCTCGTCCGACTGTCACAAGGCGTGTTGAAATCATGAGTCAGGACATGGCAGATAAATGAAAAAATGATATCATGGAATGTACATACTTTTCTTTATAGTTCGACGAATCCACCGATATGACAGACACTGCCCAGCTGTGTATTTTTATTCGAATGGCATTCAATGACATGTCGGCTAAGGAAGAGTTTTTGACAATGATTCCTCTGAAAGGAAAGACCCGTGGCGAAGATATATATGACGTTTTCTTCAATTTTGTAACAAACTACAAGCTACCAATATATAAACTAGTGTGCATTATAACCGATGGAGCACCAGCAATGACTGGAAACAAAAACGGTTTTGTGGCATTGCGTCGAGCTAATGATGATTTCCCTTCATTTTTCTCCTTCTATTGCATTATACATCAACAACTTTTGTGTTCAAAAGTTCTAAACATGGAGGAGATTATGGACATTGCAATAAAAATTGTGAATTCTATCCGTGCACGTAGCTTGCAACGACGGCTCTTTAAATTGCAGTTGGAAGATAGTGAGTCAGCTGAACACACTGATTTAGTTCTTCACACGGACGTCAGGTGGTTGAGTCGCGGATAATTCGTACAAAGGTTTCAAGAATTATTGCCTGAAATAACAGTTTTTCTGGACGAAAGAGGTGATGACATTCAGATGCTGAAAAACGGAAAATGGCTGACTGATTTGGCATTTTTGACAGACATCACAATGCATTTAAACACCATTAATTTGGAGCTTCAAGGTAAAGGAAAAACTATTATTGAGATGATTAGCGCAATAAACGCATTCAAAAGTAAATTGAAACTTATGATAGATCAACTGAAAAGAAAGGATCTGAAAAATTTTCCGTCTTTGAAAGCAAGGATTCCTCAGTTGAATTATGATATTTATGAGGCAGAATTATCAAATATTTTGGGCCAATTCGAAATACGTTTTTAAGATTTCAGTAAATTTTTCGTGTAAAAACATTGAGGAATTAGCTACTGAAATAGCAAGTCAGTTTAACATGGACTCATGTTCTGTTGAAAATGAGTTATTGCAGATTATATCAGATATACATTTCAAAGCCACAGCATCTGATACAAAATTCTGGTGTTTTATATCTGAAGATAAATATCCGAATCTAAGGCAAATCGCCCTTCAACTGACGGCAATGTTTGGGTCAACTTACTTGTGCGAGTCTGCATTTTCTGAAATGAAGATAATTAAGTCAAAATATCGCAATTGACTAACTGACACAAACATATGTCATCATGCTTGCGATTAGCACTCGGTAATTACGTACCATCTTATGAAAAGTATGCTGAGGACATGCAGTGCCACGCTTCAACATCCAAAGTCACTCTTTAGTTAAGTTTAGACACTAGAACTCGTTTGTTTTGTAAGAACAAATAAACTCGCAATTTTGAATAATTATGAGTTTTTTCATTGACATTTTAGAGCAGACCTACACTTACCTTGACTAAAAAAATGCATATTGTGCGGAAAACTAATATCTATGCCACGATACACCCTACCTAGACGACAATCCTGCATCACACTTACTTGCAGCCTCTCAGAGTCGATCGATCGTAGTCTAACAATATTGAGGTAGATCGCCAGCAGTTTAAGTTTGAGCACCCCTGGTCTAGAGAGTAAAACACATTATATACACTGCCGTCTAAAAGATCGAATACACTAAGAACATTTTAATTAAAACTAAAAATATCATTTAAAAAAAAGGTTTTTATTATTATAAAATAAATATCTGTTTTTACAATAAGAATAAAATCAGTCATAAATATAGCGATTTACTAGTATTTACTTTAAGAGGTTATATATATCCTTAATTTTCAAAAATTCGATTTTTTTACGGATTTTTATTCTCTATACTTCCAAGAATTATTCAAAAAGAAAAAAAAATTAAGAAAATTTCATTTCATTCAGTGACGGCTCGTTATGGAATTTCGTGGAGGTTCACATACCTCACAGGCTACGTTGTATGTAACATTATGAGCCAATAAGAGTGTGAAAACACGAATTCCAGATACCTACTTAATTTAAATTTTATGTATCTATTCATACCTAGAAGACATTTTAAAATTATCTAAGGTCCATGGTCACAAATGAAAATACCTTACCAATAGGTTAAACATAATATCAAATATAAAATCACTTACCAATACAAAAGGTTCAACTATAACAGGCAAATGGGCGCGGTGTATTGACATATATGTATAAACGCGAACATAAATAATATACAACACTTGACGAAAGAAAATGCAGTACATATTACAAATATAGCAAAATTCATTGTTTTGTTTAAAACATCTAACTATAAGCTGAACATTCCAAACACAATGTTTAAACGAAAAGTCCATACGGCGATTTTTTAAAATTGCCAATCACTAATTGATTAAAATCACTAATATCTTCTATCATTTTCTTTTCTATTGACAACGTTCCCAATGCTGAAAGTCTTTCTTCATTCATGGTACTTCTTAAAAACGACTTAATTCTTTTTAAAGTGGAGAAATTTCTTCCAGCTTCAGCAGTTGTCATCGGAATGGTAATAATTAGCTGCAGTAAAGGCTACGTTGCGGAAAATACATTTTGTAAATTATTTTTGATTATAAATGGCAAACAGTGCACCCCTCCTGGAAAATTTCTAAAATCTGGCAGTTTACAAATAAGTTCAAGTTCAGTTTGTAATCTAATTTTGTCCAAAAATGGATATGCCTGAACTATATCATTTAAATAGTGCGATGGGAATTTATTTTCAAACTCCGAGAACTTAGAAGACCTAAACAGAAGCGAACCACTTATGTAGATGACTATTAAATGAAAACCTTTCCTGAATTTGAATTAATATATAATCACACACTTCTTTTGCTGCAAATACTTCCGTTAAATAAGGATCTTCCTTACGTCTTTTATTCTGAAAATGAACTACATCTTCAATTAAAGCAGGAATTTCTTCAGCATTTTGTTTTTCAGTCGCTATATATTTTTCAAATATATTAATTGCTGTGGCTACCTGTGCAGGATCAGAAGTTGATTTTTGCTAACTGTTATATAGAATATCGGCGTGTGGCATAATTTTATGAAAAAATGTTAGCCAGAATACAAATTATGCATCGTATAACATTCTACGGATCGCAGAGGCTTGATTAATTGTGGTAGATTGTTTCGAAGTATTTTCTACCTTCTCCATATATTCGATAAGTGTTTCTCTGTTTTCAAAAATAATATTTATAGCTTTCATTTTAAAAAACCACCGTGTCCTAGAAGTTTTTGGAATATGGCAGCGTACAACTTCATTTAATATTTCAACCAGCTGAGGAGAATTTGAAAAAAAAAAAAATCGTAATATCTGTTATATTAGAAACGACAATACGTACTTCTGCATTCTGGCTAGTTGCATGAGCTAAAATTAAATTTAGTGGATGAGAACAGTGAACAAAATAGCCGTATTTATAATCATCTTGAATAAAATTTTGCAAAAGGAATTACTCCAGCTTCTTGAAGAAGTTGATAACTTCGAAAGAGAACAAATGTGGATTCAACAAGACGGACCTCCTGCTCATTACCACCGAGAAGTTCGAGAATTTTTAAACTATCGTCACCCACAAAAATAGATCGGTAGGGATGGATTCATTCAGTGATTCCCTCGATCATGTGAGTTAACACCTTTAGACCTCTTTTTGTGGGGCTACATTAAAGATCGTTTTTATGTGAATCCCCCTACAACACCAGTAGATATGGAAAAAAGGAAACGGGAAGCGTGCAGGACCATAACGCCCTTTATGCTAAGGAAAGTGAAGGAAAATATAGTAAAACGACTAAACATGTGTATTCAAGTAGACGATCATATTTCTGAACATTTATTACGTCATAATAACTAATCATTAGATAAGTTAAATTATATTAAAATTATTATTATCTATTTGTTTATGTTTTCACAATAGCGTAAGTATATTAAAAACAAGGCTAAAAATTGAAAAATTCAAAATAAATCGAAAACTATTAGAAATAGGTATATGACATACTTAATTTTTTTACATATATCTTTTTTTCATCTCTATAGAACGCTCATACCAGTTATGAGTATTCAACTTTCAGAAACAATGGCGCTACTGCCAATTTTTACAAAACAGAAAACTAGTATTTTTTTAAAAATTGAAATATTAGAAAAACTACTAGGTTTAGGCATACAACATTATTAATAAGTTACAAAATTTTACGCAGAATTTAAAAATAAATTAGAAAATAGGATATTCCATTTAAAAAAAACATGTTATATCGGCCACACTTTTTTGAAGTACCCTGTATACTCAAAAATAATTTTAGACTGTGCACCTTAACATTCCCTAAAACTATTGTACTTGACATTTTTTCGTCATTCCCGAAACAAATGAGATAATGAATTTTACTCTATTGTTGGCTCACCCTGTACTATTTACTTCTCTCGGTAGGAGAACTATTATATTCGTTAGTATAATAAAATACCACACACCAGGCACATTTTAAAGTTAACTCGACAATCAAAAAAATCAATTTTATTTAAATTATTTAAACGATTATGACCGGTCTCACATAAAGGTGGATGTAAAGTTGGTAACAAAACAACAAATATGTACCGCGTAATATTCACGTAATACGTGATAGGCAGGATTTTAATGGCCATTATCTCATAACGACGCCATTTAACTTGTGAATTATTAAACTGTAGATGGCCTATAAGCTTGTGTACCTGCACGTTGCTATTCATTTGGTCAACCGTTATGTTTAAAATCATTGTCAACTTTTATACCCTGTTCATTTTTTTTACATGATAATTGTGACGTATTGTATTAATGAAAAAATTTTCCACTGAGATTTTTGCTTTTCTTCATTTTTCCGGTCCTATCGATCAGAAAAATAAAACATTATTTCCCATTTCCGTCGGTTTGTCTGTCTGTGAGTTCGTTGGGATAACAACGCTCGAACGATGTGGGATATCAGTTTCGATTACGATTTATCTATAACACTTAAAATAGAAAAAAAAATATTAGTTTTTGGGCTATATCGCTTCAGGCGAAGCAGGTAAAAGACGTAAAGGCCGATAATCTTTTAGAGTTTTAATAGTATAAGGCAGGAGTGCTCAAACGGTCGATCGCGATCGACAAGTCGATCGCGAGTACTTTTTGAGTCGATCTCGAGAAACAAATTCCGAAATAGAACTATTCACAGATTTTGTTTTAGGTAACTAAAACAAAATGTAATGAATAAACTACTAAAATTTATTCGATCCACAATTAGGCCAGAATAACCCCCTCATCACTTTCTTTTATCGTAATAACCCCCTGCTAGCGGCAAAAGGCGGCTTTATCAAAGGAACGCGCTGTACTTGTCAAAGAAAAGCCGCGTTTTTGATTCCCGCCGATTTTTCTAGAAACTTCGGGCGGCGTGTTTGACGGGAACATTCGAGAGTTCGTTCGCGCCAATATAAATGTTGCTCCTGCAGGAATAGGAGTCAGTCTGAGTTGTAACTTGAACACGATACATCGATACAAAGTTTATTAATAAATAGTCCAAAATGAGTGCGGCGAAGAAAAGTAAAACTTATCATTTTAATAACGATTGGGAAGAAGAATTTTTCTTTTGTATGGTAAAGGATAAGTGCATTTGTTTCATTTGCCGTGCGTCAGTTGCAATACCTAAGCGTGGGAACTTAGAGAGGCATCATAAAACGGTTCATAAAAACTATGAAAAGGATTTTCCATCACAGAGTGAATTAAGAAAACAAAAAGTACGTGATTTGATAACTTGTTTGAAAAAAGAACAAACCATGTTCACAAGACCAGCCAAACAATCAAAAGCTGCAACGATCGCGTCATTTAAAATATCTCATATATTGGCGAAACACAAGAAACCATTTGATGATGGATTGGTTGTGCGCGTGTGAAGCGGGTGAGACTTTATTTGGAGATTTTAAAAATAAAACAGAGATTATGTCTGCTATTAGAGAACTTCAGTTATCTCGTCCGACTGTCACAAGGCGTGTTGAAGTCATGAGTCAGGACATGGCAGATAAACTAAAACATGATATCATGGAATGTACATACTTTTCTTTACAGTTCGACGAATCCACCGATATGACAGACACTGCCCAGCTGTGTATTTTTATTCGAATGGTATTCAATGACATGTCGGCTAAGGAAGAGTTTTTGACAATATTTCCTCTGAAAGGAAAGACCCGTGGCGAAGATATATATGACATTTTCTTCAATTTTGTAACAAACTACAAGCTACCAATATATAAACTAGTGTGCATTACAACCGATGGAGCACCAGCAATGACTGGAAACAAAAACGGTTTTGTGGCATTGTGTCGAGCTAATGGTGATTTCCCTTCATTTTTCTCCTTCTATTGCATTATACATCAGCAAGTTTTGTGTTCAAAAGTTCTAAACATGGAGAAGATTATGGGAATTGCAATAAAAATTGTGAATTCTATCCGTGCACGTAGCTTGCAACGACGGCTCTTTAAATTGCAGGTGGAAGATAGTGAGTCAGCTGAACACACTAATTTAGTTCTTCACTCGGACGTCAGGTGGTTGAGTCGCGGAAAATTCCTACAAAAGTTTCAAGAATTATTGCCTGAAATAACAGCTTTTTTGGACGAAAGAGGTGATGACATTCAGATGCTGAAAAACGGAAAATGGCTGACTGATTTAGCATTTTTGACAGACATCACAATGCATTTAAACACCATTAATTTGAAGCTTCAAGGTAAAGAAAAAACTATTATTGAGATGATTAGCGCAATAAACACATTCAAAAGTAAATTGAAACTTATGATAGATCAACTGAAAAGAAAGGATCCGAAAAATTTTCCGTCTTTGAAAGCAAGGATTCCTCAGTTGAATTATGATATTTATGAGGCAGAATTATCAAATATTTTGGGCCAGTTCGAAATACGTTTTTATGATTTCAGTAAATTGGCAAATATCGCATCATTTATGAGTTTTCCTTTTTCGTGTAAAAACATTGAGGAATTGGAACATATGTCATCATGCTTGCGATTAGCACTCGGTAATTTTAGTTGTAATGATTGTGACAAAAAGTATGTTGGGCAAACTAAAAGGTCAATTAAAACAAGTTTTAAAGAACACTTAGCACACTTAAAATACAATAGAACAGAAAAGTCTAGCATTGCCGATCATGCCCTTGAAGCTGATCATATTGTAACATTCGATAATCTAAGATTAATAAAAAATGTATCTGATAGGAAATTGTTGAACGCATATGAAAGTATGGAATTCATAAAATGTAAATGTAGTTTAAATAAAGACAGAGGACCTATTCCTTATAGTCCCCCCTACTGGTTACTTGACCGGAACTGATGGCCTTGTCTATGTCATTAGTTCCGCTTCAAGGGTTAGACTAAGTATAAATAGGGTAGATTACACACACACAAAACACACACTAAATGATTTTTCAACAAAGTTTGTTTCCGATCTTTGTTGAAAACTGATGATCTTGAAATTTTTGTTTTTTATATACCAGGCGAATTATTAAAGGTAATGTACTCCTGATAATTTTGGTTGAATCTACATCCTGTGGAGATTATCCCAGATTTTTTCCAAATTTTTTGATTAGTACTTTTCGAGATAAGGGGTGAGCAGCGATTTTTGGAAATTTTTTAAAAATGAAACAATGGAAAGTGTGCACAAGTATTACACTATATTTATTTTTGAACTCGTATTTTCAAAAGCCATCCCACTCGATGACCTGGTAAATTTTTTTTTGTCACTTCCTATTTCACCTCCCAAAACTAACCCTTTAATTCAAAATTTAACTTTCAAAGCTATTTATTGAAACCCGGAATTTTAATGTACTACATTCCATCATATACATATATATATATATATATATATATATATATATATATATATATATATATATATATATAGTCAAACAATCATCAACGTATCTGTAAAAAAATGGAAGTTTAATTTTGGTATGACATCAGTTTCTAAGTCTTCCATTACTAATTGTGCAATCACGCTGGAAATAGATGCTCCCATTGCACACCCATCTATTTGTTCGTAAATTTTATTTTCGTATTGGAAATTCATCGATTTTAGAATAAGTTCTGTTGCGTTAATAAATTAAACAATTCACCGACGTCCCTATAAGTGAATTTATTAAGGAAACAGAACTTATTCTAAAATCGATGTATTTCCAATACGAAAATAAAATTTACGAAAAAATAGATGGGTGTGCAATGGGAGCATCTATTTCCAGCGTTATTGCACTATTAGTAATGGAAGTCTTAGAAACTGATGTCATACCAAAATTAAACTTCAACATTCCATTTTTTTACAGATACGTTGATGATTGTTTGACTGCTATACCTAAAAACCAAATTAATTATATTCTACAAAAATTCAACGGATACCACAAAAATATTCAATTCACATTCGGAACAGAAGACAACAATAAGATAAATTTCTTAGATGTTACTTTACACCACAATAATGAAAATATAAAAACTGAATGGTATACTAAAAATACATGGTCTTCTAGATACCTTAATTTTGAATCACACCACCCGAATTCACAAAAAAAATCTGTAATCATAGGTTTAGCAGATAGAACAATCAAGCTTTCTGACACAGAATACAGAGATAGTGCAATAACCAAAGCTAAAGAAGCATTAACACTTAGTAAATATCCGATGTACCTTATAAACAAAATCTTCAAACAACGAATACATAACTTTTACAATACCATAATAAGTAAAAAACCAACCATAAAACATATATTGCTTTACCGTTTATAAATGGACTATCCCAACCACTCAAAAAACTTTTTGAAAACTACAAAATTCGGTTATGTCACAAATCATATAATCTGCTCTCATCCTATTTTTCCAGACTTAAAACCAAAACCCCAAATAATAAAAAAAGTAACATAGTCTGCGAAATCAAATGTAATAACTGCGAAGGAATCTACGTCGGACAAACAAGCCAATATCTAAAAAATAGAATCAAAGGCCATAAATACGACAAAAAAAAACAGTACAGCCCTTACGAATCATGAAATAAATAAAAGTCATACCTTTGATTTCAAAAACATCAAAATTATCAACACCGAAATAAATACAAAAAAAGAGAAATACTCGAATCCGTACATATTCGGTTGACGCCCACTACAATAAACGAAAAAACATATGTAAATAACCTAAACCGTATCTACCTACCAGTCATATAAAGTCCCTTAAGTTAAGTGGTTTGTTTGTAGAAAGTAAAAAAATGTGGTTTTAACAGTGATTTAAATTTAACACCTCACAAAATGAACTACTTTCCAAGGTAAGACCCTCATTAATGTATACAGTTAAGTGTCTTAAATTAAAAACTACGAAAAGATACAAATATTTTAACCCCGAAACACACAACAAACTGATTAAATTACTTATCTATATTTAACTCTTATAATGTAATCTTTTAGAGCAAATTTTGAAGAAGACCTCTTCCGAAGGTCGAAACGTCAATAAATATATAACAGATCCAAGAATAGTTTTAATGATCTAATTCCAAGAACACGTAAAATATAAAAATACATATATATATATATATATATATATATATATATATATATATATATATATATATATATATATATATATATATATATATATATATATATATATATATATATATATATATATATATATATATATATATATATATATATATATATATATATATATATATATATATATATATATATATATATATATATATATATATATATATATATATATATATATATATATATATATATATATATATATATATATATATATATATATATATATATATATATATATATATATATATATATATATATATATATATATGTTTATATATATATATATATATACCTATATATATTTTTTAGTTTTCTCGTCACTACGTTGATTATTTAGTTAAAATGCGTTTTGGACAAAAACAAGAAAAACAGGTCTGTCTATCTACGTGACAATCAGGTTGGCAGTAAAAGCGTTTTTTTACATATTTAGCGAATTTCTTGTTGACGGTGTGACTAAACCTAAAATATTTGACAACTCTGTGACTAGATGGGTACTAGAAAAAGTATACCATTTTAATTTTAAATTTAATTAATCTACAGATATAAGCAAGTTGAATAAATAAAGAGGAAGGGTCAATATATACCGGTTTACGAATACTCAACGAGACATGCCTGTTATTCCTTGGTTTAGATTATAAACCGAACAATGTTATTAATTAGTTAATTAGTGAGAGAAGCATTTTGACTGACAGGCATAACGTGCAGATCCGAGACAAGGTTATGCGCATCCGACCACATTTTCATAACATGTCTATTTGGCATTCCAGCGCGGTTATTCCTGAATGTGAAATGAATGGTTTCTGGATACAATGCACTAATTTTATACTAGTGGATGTTGCGGTAATATCTGGGAAACATATTGATACGGTGGGAATGTTAAATTGTGATCGAAACGGAATGTCTATATTTAGTGAACTTTATTGAAAATATAGAGGATTATTGGGACCCTAAAATAGACCGAATTGCCTCTATTTTAACTGTAAAGTTTAGTGTAACTTTCTCCTTAATTACGCATATGTTACGGTAACGTAGTAAGAAAATTGCGAGTGTCCTCTACCGATAATCATGGATACCAAGACTACGCGACCATTTTTACTTAATACATGGTATTTCTAAGTTAGGGCATTATTCTTACTTGCTTATGATATTAATTTAAGTAAGCTATTTTTCCATATATGTACAGGGTGAGTCAACGATAGGGTAAAGTTCATTATCTCATTTGTTTCGGGAATGACGAAAAAATGTTAAATACAATAGTTTTAGAGAATATTAAGGTGCACAGTTTAAAATTATTTTTGAGTATATAGGGTACTTCAAAAAAGTGTGGCAGATATAAAATATGTTTTTTTTTAAATAAAACATTCTATTTTCTATTTTATTTTTAAATTCTGCGTAAAATTTTATCACTTTTTTATTTATAATGTTGTATACCTAAACCTAGTAGTTTTTCTAATATTTCAATTTTTTTAAAAAAAAAAATACTAGTTTTCAGTTTTGTAAAAAATTGCCAGTAGCGCCTTTGTTTCTGAAGGTGAAATAGTCAAAATTGGTACGAGCGTTCTATAGAGATGAAAAAAAAAGATATATGTAAAGAAATTTGAGTGAAAATATAAACAAATAGTTAGTAATAATTTTAATATAGTTTATCTTATGTGATGATTAATTATTATGATGTAATAAATGTTCAAAAATATGCCCCTCTACTTGAATACATATGTTTAGTCGTTTTACTATATTTTCCTTCTTTTTCCTTAGTATAAAGAGCGTTATTGTCCTGCACACATCCCGTATCCTATTTTCCATATCTACTGGTATTGTAGGGGGATTCACATAGACACGATCTTTAATGTAGCCCCACAAAAAGAAGTCTAAAGGTGTTAAGTCACATGATCGACGGGGCCACTGAATGAATCCATCCATCCATTTTTGTGGGTTCTGGTCATTTAAAAATTCCCGAACTTCCCGGTGATAATGAGTAGGAGCTCCATCTTGTTGAATCCACATTTGTTCCCTTTCAAAGTTATCAACTTCTTCAAGAAGCTGGGAATAAAGGAAAACTGCCTCGAACCGACGCGCAAACAAGTGACTCATTTTGGATTTTATATGTTTTCGACGAAAGTTCGAAATCGACTAATACTTTTACTAAAATGCGCCGTAGACAAAAGTTCCCTTTACCGATTTTTGTTAAATCGCTAGAATCGCATCTACCAAAAATGAATTATCGCGGACACGTTCTTACTTGACAGACTAGTAATAGAAATTTTATACGAGTAGTAAGTAGAATGGTATAATTATGCATCCAGCATATGGAAATAGAATAGGCCTATAGGACATTGCGAGTTTTGATTTCGGAGAAGCAAGAGATATGCAGCATTGTATTTCAAATTGTAGAATGGAATCAAATTATAATATCAAACTTTTCAGAAAAATTAAATCACATGGACAATTGCTGATTAATTTGCAACATTTATTAAGTTTAAATTCCATTGATATCCATAGGATTATTCTATCATCATGTTATGGACACTAGAATTAAGGTTTAAAAAACAACAAGAAGGGAAAAAAAGGAAGGAAAAAGGAAAAATGAAAAAAGGAAGGGAAAAAAGAGAAGGAGAAAAAAAAAGGGAAAAATCGTGTTTTTTTATTAAAAAAAATTAGTCAGTTGGCTATAGTCAGTGCTAAACACACACACACGCACACATGCACACACACACACACACATATACACATACATATCATAAAGATACAAAGTTAAAGTCCAGAATGTTAATGGCTTCGTGGATTTGTTCACGAGTCATTGTTCGGCTAGTTATGTGAGAGAGAACTGTGACTTTTCAGCCTGTAATATTGATAACGTATTGGACGTGAACGTTGTGAGGGTCTCATTGGCCGAAGTATTTGAAGGCATTAATCAGCTTAAGATGAGTTATTCTCATGGCCCAGATGGGATTCCATCAGCATTCCTGAGACAATGTGTGTTTTCCCTGAGCAGACCACTGCACTATATCTTCTGTTTGTCGTTGGACTCCTGCGTTTTTCCGCAATATTGGAAGACTAGCTTCTTGGTACCCATTTATAAATCGGGAAATCGTGAGGATATAACCAATTACAGGGGTATTTGTATTCAGTCGGCTATATCGAAGCTCTTTGATAAGCTTATCGCGGATCAACTTTCATGGATTTGTGAGATACGAGCAGCACGGCTTTTCTCGGAGAAGATCCACAGTCACAAACTTACTAAGTTATGAGCAGTATCTGTTGGGAGAGGTATGCAGGTGGATGCTGTATACACTGATTTCTCGAAGGCGTTGGACAGGCTTAATCATGAGCTTTTGGTGCGAAAGCCCTGGGATTCGACACGAGCGTGACTAGGTGGATCAAGAGTTTTTTGATTGAACGTAGCCAGTGTATACGTTAAATCATATTTAAACATCGATATGTTCAGGTGTCCCGCAGGGTTCACGCTGTGAGCCTCTCCTTTTTAATTTGTTCATTAATGATATTGGTGAGATGTTCAACCATTCTGAATATCTTTTATTTGCGGATGACCTCAAATTGTACAGAGGAATAGAAAGTGTAAACGATGTTACGTGTCTGCAGGAAGATCTGAATCGACTCTATCACTGGTCAGAAAGAAATGGCTTAAGTCTAAATGTTAAAAAGTGTTTCTGCATTTCCTTTGGTAGGTAGCGGAATGTTGAGCGTCATTGGTATAGTTTGAACGGCGCTCTGCTTGAGTCGGTGTCGGAGATTCGTGACTTGGGTGTGCTTTTAAACAGCCAACTTAATTTTCGAGGCCATATTAATAATATTCTGAGACTGGGTCTCAGAAATCTTGGTTTTGTTACCAAATATAGTAAGCAATTTTCGGCTGAGACGTTTAGAGTGTTGTATTTTTCAATGATCCGCTCTGGTTTGGAGTATGCTTCGGTAGTGTGGTCACCATCTTACCAGTGCCATATTGCTGAGATTGAGTCAATGCAGCGTAGATTTCTACGAACTTTAGCTTTTAAAGCTGGAATAAATATTTATAAGGATGCAAGTTTTCATATTGACTATGGGGTGATTATAAACGCTTTTGGTGTGGCTACTTTGGAGAAACGTAGGGATCTTGCAGATGTTTTATTCCTATATCAACTCCTGAATGGCTTTGTTTCCTGTCCACCACTTTTGGAGAGCGTCAAACTTAATACTATTCATAGGACTCGTGGCAGTGTACTGCTCAGTATTCCATTTCACAGTGCTAATTATGGCTATTACAGTCCTCTCACGAGAATGTGCCGATTACACAGGTCTGCAACAAAAATGCTGTCTGGATGTTTTCAACTGATTTCTATGTATTTAGGTGTTCTGAAAACTAATTCGTCTGACAGTTTCTGTTATATTTGTGGCGAATATATGGTATTAAAGCAACAACTTAATATTACGGACTTTGTAAAAAAAGTATACTTCACGTATTTTGGCTTAAAACTTGGAGATCAGGATAAAGTTTGGGCACCTCATAAAGTCTGCAAACGATGTGTTGAAGACCTTCGAAATTGGTTTAAGGGCAAGAAAAAAGCTTTCCGATATGCGATTCCTTTGGTATGGCGCAAGCAAAAGAACCATAGTGATGATTGTTACTTTTGTTCGTGTAATGTGAAAGGGTGTAATTCAAAATGGAAGCAGTCCATTTCATACCCCAATCTGCAATCAGCAATTCGTCCCATCCCTCATGGAACCGAAATACCAGTGCCCAAGGCCCCTGCTACCTTGGAAGAGATTCCAAGTTCTGACGAAGATGGTGCTGTACCTGAACCCGATGACAAGTCAAGTTTTCAATTTGAAGATGACAGCAGTCCGAAATTGTTTTCCCAGGGCGAGCTAAATAATTTGGTAAGAGACTTGAATCTTTCCAAAAACGCTGCTGAGTTGTTTGAATCAAAGCTCAAAAGCAGGAACTTACTTTTGCCGGGAGTGTCTTCCTCCTGGTTTAGATATCGTGAGAAGCAGTTCACTTCCTACTTTGCCCAAGAGGATGAGTTGGCTTATTGTACCAATATTGAAGGTTTGATGGATACATTTAAGATCTCATACGACCCAACACAGTGGAGTATTTTCATAGTTTCTTCAAAAAGAAGCCTTAAAGCAGTTCTGCTTCACAATGGCGGTTTCTATGCTTCCATTCCTGTCGGTCATTCCGTACACTTCAAGGAAACCTTCAAGAACTTGGAATTGGTTCTTTGCAAATTAAAATATAAAAACCACGGTTGGCAAGTGTGCGGTGATTTAAAAATCTTGGGCATGTTGCTTGGACAACAATCTGGGTTTACCAAATTGCCTTGCTTTTTGGGTCTATGGGATAGTAGAGACCGAGCAAATCACTGGACCAAAAAGTGTTGGCCTCCGAGGGAGCTTAAAGTTGACGAAAAGAACGTCCTGCATGAAACTTTGGTGCCTCCTCATAAAGTTCTTCTACCACCGCTTCACATAAAGCTGGGATTGATGAAGCAATTTGTAAAGTCACTTCCAAGAGATGGAAATTGCTTCAAATACTTAATATCAAAGTTTCCAGGCCTCTCGGAGGCAAAGTTGAAGGAAGGTGTTTTCGTTGGACCAGATATTAGACGGCTTATGGCTGATCCACAATTCATCACAACCATGGCGGATCCTCAAAGAGAAGGGTGCATTGCCTTTAAAGAGGCCATAGAGAAATTTTTAGGCAATAACAAAGACCCTAACTACAAACAAATCGTCAAAAGAATGTTAAAAGCATTTCAAGCTTTAGGTTGCCTAATGAGTTTAAAAGTACATTTTCTTCATTCCCACCTCGACTACTTTTCAGAAAATTTAGGAGATCTGAGTGAAGAGCAAGGTGAACGATTTGCCCAAGATATTAAGGAGATGGAAAAAAGATACCAGGGAAGATGGAGCGTCTCAATGATGGCAGACTACTGTTGGACGCTTCAGAGAGACCTTCCAGATGCTTCCTACAAGCGAAAATGTACCAAAAGGAGTCTCACTGGGAAAAAGAAATGTGTTTAGTGCTTACTAATGAATGTATTTTAGATAACAAAAAAATAAGCTTTGTTACGCAATTATAAATTAAAAAAAAATTTTTTAGTCTTTTATCTTTTATTTTAAGATGATAACTTGTTTAACATAGATACCTACATTGTCAGAAAACATGACGTTCTATGACAAAATGAAAGTCATTTTCGGATTCAGTACACCCAAAAACATAAGAATTACGCAAAAAAAACCAAAACAGCTCTCAATTTTTTTTTTTTTTGCAGACTTGTGTTATTTACCTTGATCCCTTCAGTTGTAGTGTTAGCGAATTTAAAACGCTCGTAAGCGCGATCGGGATCTGAGGTGTTAGACTGTTGTAATGCTTGTTTTTTTTTTCTTTTTCACGTTATGAATTGTATATGTGCATTGTGTTTTAATATTATTTTGTTTTTATATTACTATTGTAATTTTGTTTTTATATTACTATTGTAATTGGCTTGTCCGTTAAAATAAATAAATAAATATCCAATATCTAAAATGATGTAAACTTTTTAGACAATAGATCTACGTAATATGAGATAACTGTTCTTCTAATTTTCGTTCTTATTTAGTAGACGATTAAAAAAATAAAACCCCTCTTCGCCTTAACTTCGAAGTATTAAAAATGTAGGGACCTAATCGACTTGTCCATTAAGAAAATTTAAATTGCCACTTATTAAAATCTTCTTAACGGTATATTTTTAAAGATTAATTCTTTAAAGATGAGGATAAAAGACTAATCGCTGATTATAAGAAATTTTGAGGGTTTTACACCCGGTCTGTATTTTTAGTAGGAATTATACTTCGGGTTGCCGTATTGAGATAATATAAAGTTGGGTGTAGTGGTACAAAAGTTTTTTCTAAGGCAACAGTTTTTTTTTTTTTTTTAGTGTTTCGTATCAAAATTGAAAAAGGGAACACTTATGGAATCACTTCGGTGTCTGTCTGTCTGTCCGTAAGAGGCAATTTCCTCTGAAACTATTTTACATAGAACGTTGAAATTACAAATATAAAAACTGATGGCCGAATGACAGCCATGTAGTTCTGAAAGTTAAATTTTCAGTTTTGAGGGTAAAGTAGGAAACGAAAAAATAACCGGTTAAGTGCAAGTTGAACTTGCGCAATTAGTGTTCCGTACGTTGATTGCTTTTAAAATAAAAAATTTTGTAACGGAGGTATAAAATGATCAGTGACTTCACAAAACACACCCCTAAATGAGTTTTTAACAAAGTTTGTTTCCAATCTTTACTGAAAATTGATGACCTTGAAATTTTTGTTTTTTTTTTTTATACCAGATAAATTATTAAAGGTAATGCAATCGTGATAATTTTCGTTTAAGCTACACCCCGTGGAGAATATCCCAGAATTTTTTCAAAATTTTTTGATAAGTACTTTTCGAGATAAGGCGGGTGGACAGCGATTTTTCGCGATTTTTTGAAAATAATACAAAGAAAACTGCGCTCAAGTATTACATTATATATATATTTTTTACTCGTGTTTTCACAAGCTTTCATTTGATACCACACTCGAAAACCTAGTAATTTTTTTTTTTCACTTCCGATTTCACCCCTCAAAACTAATCCCTTAAGTCAAAATTTAACTTTCAAAACTACATGGCTCTGACGAGGCCATCAATTCCTATATTATTACCAAATTTCAACTTTCTATGATAAATAGTTTCGGAGAAAATCTGGTGTGACAGACAGAAGGACAGACAGACAGACAGACGGACAGACACCGAAATCATCTTATAAGTGTTCCGTACAGAACACTAAAAAGATTTTCAAAGTCATTGAGTGGGGTGTCAAATGAAAGCTTGTGAAATCACGAGTTCAAAAATATACATGATCACTCCCGCAAATTTTTCTTTATATTACACAGGTCGACAAAATTGGACAAACCTCCAGACCCTGAGATCAGAGCACCAAAGGTTTTTGGTGCAAATCTGACCTCAGAATTGCTCCGTCACATCAGGTTCTCGGGATCTTCTCTAACACGGTTTTTCGCTATATTCGGGATTATATTACACCACGAATTAATTTTTCTCCACAAAACTTGTTGCGGCATATAAAAGTACAGGGTGAGTCGACGATAGAGTAAAGTTCATTATCTCATTTGTTTCGGGAATGATGAAAAAATGCTAAATACAGTAGTTTTAAGGAATGTTAAGGTGCACACTTTAAAATTATTTTTGAGTATAAAGGGTACTTCAAGAAAGTGTGGCCGATATAACATACGTTTTTTTTAAGTGGAACATCGTATTTTCTAATTTATTTTTAAATTCTGCGTAAAATTTCATCACTTTTTCATTAATAATTTTATAATACCTAAACCTAGTAGTTTTTCTAATATTTCAATTTTTAAAAGAAAATACTAGTTTTCAGTTTTGTAAAAAATTGCCAGTAGCGCCAAAAAAGAAATATGTAAAGAAATTTGAGTTAGATGCTACAGGATGTTCAAAATAAATTTATACATTTCGACTATTTTAAATTAAAAAAATCTCAAATTTTTTAAAAAGCACATCCTGTATATTATTTTTTTTTTGATAGATTTTACAAAACCCTCCAACTTTTATTAAGTATGTCATATACCTATTTCTAATTGTTTTTGATTTATTTTAAATTTTTCAATTTTTACCTTTGTTTTTAATAATAATAATAATAATAATAGCTTTATTTCCAACAGTAAGAACCATTTACAGGGAAAACAAAAAAGAATATGAATAAAATTTTCTCTTAAAACTAAGGTACTAAAGTAACAACAAAAATAGACAAAAACAACAAAAGAAAAGAAGAAGAGACAAAGAAATAAAAATGAATAAAGAAATTAAATGAATCAGTGCAGTACAAATTAGAATAAAAGTGAAATAAAACAAATATTAGTCACATACATGCAACAAGCAAAACAAGTTTCTAAAAGAATTTTTATAAATGTCCTATCAAGTGAAATGATCTAAACATATTGACCGAATCTTATTTTCGGTGTCTGCAAAAATGTCACATACATTACTAATTAAGTTAAATTTATTGCACATAACCCTGATTGGTTCAATTAACCTGAGATTAGTCCTAGCACGTGAACAAACAAAAGTAGCAGTATTTCGTGAATTAATTCTAGGCACCAATATAGCCACCTCCGATAGCAGCTGAGGACAGTCGATGACTCCGTGCAACAATCTATACAAAAAAATTATAGACGAACATTCTCTACGAGCTTCAAGTGATTGAAAATTAAATCTCTTCAATAACAAAGACTACTCTATTCCTCTCATTGGATAGACATCATCTACCTTATATAATAAATATTTTAGAAATCTTTTTTGAACTCGTTCTAGCATTAGTTTGTAGCATAAATAATATGGGCTCCAAATAAGAGAGGCATACTCTAGTTTGGATCTCACATAAGACTCATATAGCAGTATTAAAGATCGTTCACTATTAAAGCTTCTACAGTTGCGCACTATAAAACCATATAGACGATTGGCTTCCAGCGTTACGTTATTAATGTGATTAGAAAAATTCATATTGATATCGAATACTACTCCCAAGTCCCTTACACTGTTGATGCGCCTGAGAGTTGACGTTCCTAGTGAATATTGATATGTTATTATATGGTTTCTCCTCGTCACCGACATAATTTTACATTTAGAAATATTCAAATCTAATTTATTGTGCTTACACCAATCCTCGAGCATACAAAGCTCAGTTTGAAGCATTTTACAGTCCTGAATACATGAGACGGGCGCATACAGCTGGAGATCATCAGCGAAAAGTAGCCTGCCACAATTCAGAGTATCACAGAGGTCATTAATATATAGCAAAAACAGTAGGGGACCAAGATTGGATCCCTGTGGCACGCCCGAGGTTGCGGTATAGGAATCAGAAATATATCCATTATAGTGTACTGACAGAGAGCGACCCCCCAAATATGAAGAAAATAAACTGCACGCATCCACACCAAAACCCATACGCCAAAGCTTTTGCAGCAAAACGAAATGAGATATTCTATCAAAGGCTTTAGAAAAGTCCGTGTATATTACGTCAACCTGCTCTCCTGAGTCTAATATGTTCTCTGTAAAGTTTGTATAAACTCCCAAGTTTGTTACGGTGGATCTACCATCAATAAATCCATGTTGATGGGTTGACAGAATACCTCTAACCTGAGTATAAATGCGATTATACAGAATTACTTCAAATAGCTTCGAAAAATTGTTGAGAATAGAAATAGGTCGATAATTGTTTACCTCGCTACGTTCGCCGGACTTGAAAATGGTGCACACCCTCGTTTCCTTCCAGCTCCCCGGAAGTGTTAACGTCCTTAACGTCAGATTAAATATGTATTTTCGAGGCACCATAAGTGCACCCACACAATCTTTAACCATAAAAGATGGAATACCATCAGGTCCTGCGGTCAGCCTATTCTTTAATTTTTTAGCAGCGTGTTGAATCTCACTGTTACAAAAGCCAATGAAACGTCAACACTACCGAAAAGCTGATAAGCACTCTCCGGAACAAAATGGATTTCATTCTCGTTAGGCAAGAATACACTTTGAAAATAAGAAGCGAACACATTTACTGTGTCTTGCAGCTTTTCATACCAAGCACCGCGCAAATGAATTGCTCCGGGAATCCTTGATTCTCGATTCTTCTGATTAATAAAGGACCAAAACTTTCCTGAATTACTGTTAATTGCTTCCTGGACACCAAGTATGTACCTATCAAAAGCTGACTTGCACTAACCTTGAATACACTTACGCTATTGTGAAAACATAAACAAATAGTTAATAATAGATTTAATATAGTTTAACTTATCTAATGATTAATTACTATGACGTAATAAATGTTCAAAAATATGCTCATGTACTTGAATACACATGCTTAGTCGTTTTACTATATTTTATTACTATTACTATATATACACATTAGAAAATAAGATTTAAAAAAATTTTAAAAAAAACATATGTTATATCGGCCACACTTTTTTGAGGTATCCTCTTTACTCAAAAATAATTTTAAATTGCTCACTTAACATTCTCTAAAACTATTTTATTTAACATTTTTTCGTCATTGCCGAAACAAATGAGATAATGAACTTTAGTCTATCGTTGACCCTGTACTATTCCTCCCCATCAAAATGCATTTTGAATTTTTCAGATATCTTTTTTCTTGTTGGAGAAATAATCTTTCTAGTTGCAACATTATTTATTTGTTATCATACATGGTGTCCCATTTTAATGTACTAAGCTTCTTAATTTTTTTATGTCAATTTTTAGTAAAAAAAGTTTCAGATCAAAATTGCAGGGTTTTCAAGGGGAAAAATTGACCTTGGAAGATCGTTTTGAAGGTAATTTCAAGGTAAACTTTTTTAAATAGGAACCTTAGTCCTACCCGTCATTTGAATTTTTTAAGGTTAGGGACAAACTATGACTCGATAGGGTTAAATCGACAACGAATTCGGATTCAGCGTCCCAAAAATCATCTAATTACTTTACTCTGCCGGATCAACAGCGGAGGATTTCTTCGAGAAGAAATAAACTGTTTGAAAAATTCAAAATACATTTTGAAGGAGAAGAGTAGTACTTTCAGATGCCGCAACGAGTTTTGTGGAGAAAAATTAATTCGCAGTGTAATATAGCGAAAAATCATGTTTTTGCATTTTTAGGTTAGGATATTTTGAAAACCTGATGGGATGGAGCAATTCTGAGGTCGAATTTGGATAAAATGCACGAATAGTTAGGTCTCAGGGTTTGAAAAATGTTGGCCTGTATTATTTTAAAAAAATTGTCAAAAATCTCTTTCCCACTATCTCTAAGAGAACTCTTCAAAAAATTTTGAAAAACAAATTATAAAATATTCTTCACAAGTGTGTTACCTTTGATAATTTATCTGGTATATAAATTTTTTGAAATGGGTTAATAATAGTCTATCCCTCTATTTGAATAGCATTTTGCTCATACAGGATGAGTCGACGATAGAGTAAAGGTCATTATCTCATTATCTCATTTGTTTCTGGAATGACGAAAAAATGTTAAATACAATAGTTTTAGCGAATGTTAAGGTACACAGTTTAAAATTATCTTCGAGTATACAGGGTACTTCAAAAAAAGTGTGGCTGATATAACATATGTTTTTTTAAATGGAACATCCTATTTTCTATTTTATTTTTAAATTCTGCATAAAATTTTATAACTTTTTTTAATAATGTTATATACCTAAATCTAGTAATTTTTCTTATATTTCAATTAAAAAAAAAAAATACTAGTTTTCAGTTTTGTAAAAAATTGCCAGTAGTGCCATTGTTTCTGAAGGTGCAATACTCATAATTGGTACGAGCGTTCTATAGAGATGAAAAAAAGATATATGTAAAGAAATTTGAGTTGGATGCTACAGGGTGTTCAAAATAAATTTATGCATTTCGATTATTTTAAATTGAAAAATCTCAAATTTCTGAAATGGCACACCTTGGAAGGAATCAAGTGGGCTACATTCATCGAATACTTCCATGAAGATATTACGTTTCTACGATATTTAAAAGAATTAGAGTTTTTGATGAGTTTCGGGTCTCCAAACAAGTGGATCTGAATTGTATTACTTCTGGATAGTAATCACTAAATATGGAGTATGTTTGCATAGAATTTTTGTCCTCATCCACTCTCATATAAAATGTAATAAATATTAGAAGAATGGATATCTACGAAGATGGATTAAAAAGTCTTGTAAAAAAATAAAGCAAATAACATTTTTTTGCAAAAAAAAAAATTAGTTGTCAACATAATTTCAATTAAACTCAATTTATTTGGTCCATCGAGGTTCCTTTTCTGTTTATTCCCACAGAATAGACATTCTTTCGAATTGTGCATAATACTTATTTACAGTACAAATATCCTCGTCATTCGACGAAAAATTTTCCTCCTAAGCCAATTGTGCACCTTAACATTCCCTAAAACTATTGTATTTAACATTTTATCGTCATTCCCGAAACAAATGAGATAATGAACTTTACTCTATCGTTGACTCACCCTGTACTACCCCTCCGCATCAAAATGCATTTTGAATTTTTCAGATATCTTATTTCTTGTTGGAGAAATAATCTTTCTAGTAGCAACATTGTTTATTTGTTATCATACGTGGTGTCCCATTTTAATTTACTTAATTTTTTTATGTCAACTTTTAGTAAAAAAAGTTTTAGATAAAAATTGAAGGGCTTTCAAGGGGAGAAAATGACCTTGGAAGATCGTTTTGAAGATAATTTCAAGGTCAACTTTTTTAATAGGAACCTAAATTTTTCTCTATAGTAATTTAAACTCTTCAGAATTCCTACCCGTCATTTGAATTTTTTAAGGTTAGACACAAACTATGACTCGATAGTGTTAAATTGACAACAAATTCGGATTCAGCGTCCCAAAAATCATATAATTACTCTACTCTGCCGGATCAACGGCGGAGGATTTCTCCGAGAAGAAATAAACTATTTGAAAAATTCAAAATACATTTTGAAGGAGAAGAATAGTACTTTCAGATGCCGCAACGAGTTTTGTGGAGAAAAATTAATTCGCAGTGTAATATAGCGAAAAACCATGTTTTTGCATTTTTAGGTTAGGATATCTTGAAAACCTGATGGGATTATTTTTAAAAAATTGTCAAAAAATCTCTTTCCCCCTATCTTTAAGAGAACTCTTCAAGAAATTTCGAAAAAAACTCTAAAATATTCTCCCTAAGGTGTAAATTAAATGAAAATTATCACAAGTGATAATTTATCTGGTATATAAATTTTTTGAAATGGGTTAATAATAGTCTGTCCCTCTATTTGAATAGCATTTTGCTCATACAAGGTGAGTCGATGATAGAGTAAAGTTCATTATTTCATTTGTTTCGGGAATGACGAAAAAATGTTAAATACAATAGTTTTAGCGAATGTTAAGGTTCACAGTTTAAAATTATCTTTGAGTATACAGGGTACTTCAAAAAAAGTGTGGCCGATATAACATCCTATTGTCTATTTTATTTTTAAATTCTGCGGAAAATTTTATAACTTTTTTTAATAATGTTATATACCTAAACCTAGTAGTTTTTCTAATATTACATTTTTTTTTTAAAAAAATACTAGTTTTCAGTTTTGTAAAAAATTGCCAGCAGTGCCATTGTTTCTGAAGGTGCAATACTCATAATTGGTACGAGCATTCTATAGAGATGAAAAAAAGATATATGTAAAGAAATTTGAGTTGGATGCTACAGGGTGTTCAAAATAAATTTATTCATTTCGACTATTTTAAACTGAAAAATCTAAAATTTTTGAAATGGCACACCCTGGAAGGAATCAAGTGGGCTACATTCATCGAATACTTCCATGAAGATATTTATAGAATAGACTTACACTACGATATTAAAAAAAAAATAGAGTTTTTGATGAGTTTCGGGTCTCCAAACAAGTGGATCTGAATAGTATCACTTCTGGATAGTAATCTAGTAAATATGGAGCATAGAATTTTTGTCCTCATCCACTCTCATATAAAATATAATAAATATTAGAAGAATGGATACCTACAAAGATGGATTAAAAAGTCTTGTAAAAAAACAAAGCAAATTAAATATTAGTTGTCACCCCTAATTTCAATTAAACTCAATTTATTTGGTCCAGCAAGGTTCTTTTTCTGTTTATTCCCACAGAACAGACATTGTTTCAAATTGTGCATAATACCTATCTACAGCACAAATAACCTCGTCATTCGACGAAAATTTTCCCCTCCAAGCCAATTTTTGAGGTTAGGAAACAAGAAAAGTCACTTGGGGCTAAATCTGAGAAATAGGGTAGGTGGGTAACTATTTCGAAGCCCAACTTATGACATTTTGACATTGCAACGGCCGATGTTTGTACAGATTTTTTGTACTGGTGGAGAAGCACTTTTTTGCAAGTTTTTCTTGATCGCCTCTGTTTCAGCTCACTATACAAAAGACTCAATATCGTTGTATAATAATAGCCAGTCACTGTTCCACCTTTATTAATACTTCTCATGAAAAAATTTAAACTTAGAACAAATTCCAAATTTTTATTCTCTGCCATAGAAAAGGTTACTTGCTTAAACTATTGATTAACAAGCTGTTACTAAACTACTTTGCAGTTCCTATTTTTAGTTAATAAACACTAAATATTCCAGTTCTTGACTTAAAAAGAAACGCTCCTTTTTAAAACGCTCAGATGTATTGAACAACTCACCGTTACTAAAAGCGAGACACACATAAGGAACTCATCAAATAAAATGAGATATATTTTTCAGACAAATGATCATTCTCTAATCAAGACCTTACACGACATAATACCGAAACAAATATTCAACACAATTGTGGTTAAGTCCTAAAATACATACTAGAGTCACTAGCCAGACATGACAATATTAATACTGTTTGACTTTAAACTATTAACAACGTATGGATTACCACGCGGACAATCGCGCAGCATATAATTACCAATTGTTCAGCCATTTCGAGCACACGAATTGCAGGAAAATCATGTTTTGGCAACGATTTTAACACCAAGAAACCTTTCCATACACTTTCCTTTACTTTGAATGTCGTTTAAACTGCGAAACAAATTTCGAACTTTCTCCGACCCAGACCGTCAAAACAAACAATTAAGCTCAATTGTATAGGTTGGCTACCTATTCATGGGGGTGAAAATAATAAGTCTGCAGTGGTATCACCGGCTTGCAAGTAAGGTTGCCGAACGCAATCCACGATTGACAGATTTTATGAGTAGATTAGATACAAATTCTAATAAAGTTTGTACAGTACATTGTGGCGTGCCAGCTTCGCCCGCATATTGAGGCCCCATTTTGCAGCCCCTTATAATTTCTAAGAATGGATTGAGTGAGATACTAATATTAAAAGAACTAAAGAAATTAAACATACGCTAGCTCAGTTTTTCTTGGTGCAGTAATATGGGTAAGAGATAATTTTTGTACGTCTTTTTGGAAATAGTCTCTATAGTTGTTTAAAATTTTTGGTTGTACAAATTTTGGGCACCATTCATTTTAAAATAAAAAGGATCTAACTTCAGCTAAAAAAATGAAAACATACTGAAAGGTTATGTAGTTGTTAAGGAAAATTTTGAAATGGTACAACCCTTTTGTCCTGAAAAGTAAGATAGGTGGTACAGTGAAACATTAGCCTTAAACAAGAAAAAAAGGTTTATTTAATAGATTAACTTAAAAGTTCTAACTTTTGCGGTTCTGTTATTACAAAAAACCTTAGCCTAATAGGTGGTATTGCTAATTAAAGTCCTTAAATCAGGATTAAAACTTTTCTACACACGATGTTGATGGTTCGTGAGGTTCACTTCACGAGTTATTAGTTCAGTACTATGTGAAACACACTTATCTGCGGGAAAATAGGTCTACGGATGGATATTCTGGTGACTTATGGTTTTCCTAAGAGCTTCTAGGCCTTGAATTGAGCACCAAAACCGTTTTCACACTACTCCATCACTAATCTATCAGTACGGCTACATGATGAGAAGAGCCTATGACGGCTATTTGTTAGAAAAAAGCCTACTACGGCTTCATGTTGAAAAAAGCCCACTACGGCTTCACGTTGGAAAAAGCCTAGTACTCGACTTGGCTCTATGATGGAAAAAAGCCATGATCCGTGTCATCCGGACCCCTAAATATGTTTCTCCCCTCCGTATAAATCACGTCTTCAAGATGGCTGCTTCCCGGATACAAATGTCCAGCCAATCGACGCATTAGAAACGAATTAAATAAATCCGGCAACCAGCAATGCACACTGTAATATAAACGGCTTAGAAATCCGAGCGAACTACACTGCTTAAATATATAAAAATGAAAAAAATGTAAATTATAATGAGAGAACAGTAACATAACATGATCTTAAAATCTAGGAAAAAATGAATGTTACAATATATCAAAGAGAATTTTTTTTAGTCAAATTTTATTAAATACTTCTTTTATGGTATACACACAATTTAATTTCATTCTTACCACCCAGTTCTATCCTGTAAATTTAACAGCATTAACAGACTTGAAAAGGCATAGTCGCAACAAATAAAAAAAGTTGGCACATATTTTCCGCCCAATTTGCCTTCGGCTCATCTCTCTAACGACTTTAAGGTACTTTTTTAAATTTATCAGACCTCTCTGAAGACCTAGTTAACTACGTGAGCAGCTTTGAGATTTGATAACTTAATTCTTGTCATAATATTTACCTGCCTTAAGCGATTTTTAACTTAATACCATTATTCTAAAACCGCAGTAAAAGGGCAATTCGAAAAGGTTTGTTCCTGGATTAAAATGTAAAAACTGTGGGACATTTTTAATAAAATATCGATTTAGTATTTTCTGTTGGTTGATATTGTAATAACTAGAGATCGGATTATATGCATTTGCATATTTTCATATGCATTTGCATATTTTCATATGCATTTGCATATTTTCATATGCATTTGCATATTTAGACCATTCTCACTGATTATTGCATATTTTACCCAAAATCTCGTAATGATGCATATTTTTACAATATTTCTCGGTATTACTAGGCAATTGAATTGCTCAGGGTATTGTTAATGTCGCCATCTGGAACCGATCTTATCGCCGGGACATTACCTGCAATAGTCTAAACACCGATTAGGTTATAGTGCCAAGGGAATACCCAAAATTACGACGGTATTTTATTCCTTTGTTTCTTGGTCGGGATATTAAGTGATAAGTAGTTAGTTTCTAAGAATATTTGTTTGAGCGTGGATCAAATAAACAATTTTCTCGAAGAGGAATTTTTATTTTAAAACAAGATATCAGTTTTAACATTATTGTTGACGCGCTTGCATCAGTGTAGTCTTTTTGCAATTTTTAACGTGTTGTGTTAAAGTTTAACGTGTACCATGCCACCCGCAAAAAAAGTGTCTCTTCGTGGGTAGCTAATTATCCTGGAACATTTACATACGACGGAAATGTTTTATATTGTCGAGTTTGCGAGAAAAATGTTTCGTGCACAAAAAAGTTTCAAATTGACCAGCATGTCAAGACAAGTCCATATCGCAGGATTGCAAAAAAAGGCCCACGACAACAACTTATAACAACAGCAAGTAGCAGTGATTCCACTTCTATAGGCAAACAAAAAAACCACTTTAGCATGGATTTATGTGAAGCATTGCTTGCAAGTAATATTCCTCTCCATAAACTTACAAATCCTACATTCAAAAATTTTCTGCGCAAATATTGCTTAAATCAAAAAATACCAGACAAATCAACACTGCGTAAAAATTAGATACCAACAATTTACCAACATGTTCTGGAAGAAATACGTAATGAACTTAAGGATGACATTATTTGGATTTCAGCTGATGAAACTACCGACAGTTGTGGTCGCTATATTGCGAATTTAATTGTGGGTGCATTAAGATTAGAGCCTTCTTTTTCCTATTTGGTGGCCTGCAAAGAACTTGACAAGACAAATCATTCTAAGATCGCCAGATTTGTGAACGAGGGTATTAAAAAAATATTTCCTGTATCTCCTGCAGATGAAAGAGTGCTTATATTTCTCTCAGATGCTGCTCCCTATATGATCAAGGCAGTCAAAATCCTCCAAGTATTTTATCCAAATTTAATTCATGTGACGTGCTTTGCTCACGTTTGGAAATGTAAATAAACTGATTTCATTAGCAAAGAAAGTGTTTCTTAAGGCACCTGCTCGCAATAACGCCTATAAAGAACAACTGCCAAATGTGCCTTTACCTCCCCAACCAGTGGTAACTCGATGGGGAACATGGATTGAAGCTGTACTATTTTACAATGAACATTTCGAGGCCATCAAAGGTGTAGTAAATGACTTCGATAATGCAGAGGCTATGGCAGTTCGTCAATCCAAGGAAGCATTTAACGATTCTAATATTAAAAAAAACATAGCTTTGATTAGCATTTACTTTTCCCACATACCTGCGGGTATTAAACAGCTTGAAACTCTAGGTTTGGCGTTGACCGAATCAATTCAGTTAATGAATAAAATCCGTCAAATAAACTCCACATTGCCAGATGTATTCTCGCGTAGAGTTAAAGAAAAGTTAGAAAATATTTTGTGCAATAACCCAGGCTTTGAACCTTTGTGTCAAATTGATAGTTTTATTAATGGGACGTGTGAACTTTTGCCAGAAACAATAAGTGCTAACATAGCACACAAATTCAAAAACTGCCCAGTTACCTCAGTGGATGTGGAACGGTCTTTTTCCACTTATAAAAATATTTTAAGTGATCGAAGACACAATCTTACTACCCAACATTTGGAACAATACCTTATTGTTTACGTGTACAAGAATACAAATGTTAAATAATTTTTAAAAATGTTAAATAATTTTTAATTAAATTTAAACATCATCGATAATTTGTTAATTTTATGCTGATTTTAAATTAAAAAACTAAAAAGTACTACTTTTATTATAATTTAATATTGCATATTTTGACCCTTTTCATGCATATTTTAAGCATTTTTCATGCATATTTGCATGCATATTTCAAGATTTTTATGCTGCATATAATCCGGTCTCTAGTAATAACCTTGGCCATTTCTTTATCTTTGACTTCAATTTACCACTCCATTTTGAGGAATCAGGTTTAACGTTAGCGAAAACTTTTAAAATGGTTTAATATTTAAAAGATACAGAGTAGATTGAACCTATCAGGATGATTGGCGTTGATCGAGCCTGAGGTTTTTATACGATTAATCGGCCTTTTAAAGCGGGGCTTTAAAAAAAGTTTACTTCTATTTTTAGAAAAGTTGTTCACACATAAGGGGTTAAAGGATGAAGAAAGTGGTTGGAAAGGTGGCCTCACATTTGTCGTGTTATAAGTCTTTTTCAGGGTTCTTCTCAGGAATCTAGACAGTATATTATTTTTTTAATAAGTTCAATTTTTAACAGAAGAGGAAGTTTAAAGGGGGTGAGAGTTGTTAAATATTGTACAGTTTCAATAGTATTATGATAATTTTTTCTTATTTTTGAGTGGGATAATGGGCATAATTAAATATATAACACGTAGGCTGTTTGTTCTGACACATAGATGTCGCCCTTTTCAAAAAATCCATATCATTTTTAGGAAGTACCAACCTTCAAACGAGACGTGACAAAATTTCGTGACATTTCGATGATTAGTTTACAAGTTACAGTGGTTTTAGTGACTCTACTTTTGATATTTTCAAAACAATAGAAAAAAATCGAATTTCGTGCATTGATTAAACAATGTTTTTTAATGGAAAAAAAATATCGTTGAAGCAAGGCATTCATAAGTGTTACGGTGACTCTGCTCTTGCAAAATCACTCATTATTTACTGGTATGCTGAATTCAAATGCGGTCGTACAGATATAAATGATGCTGAACGCCCTGGACGCCCAAATTAGGTGGTTACACCGGAAAATATCAAAAAAATGCACAAAATTGTTTTGGATGACCGTAAAGTGAAATTGCCTGAGATAGCTGACACCCTAAAGATATCAAAAGAACGTGTTGGTCATATGTTGCATTGAACATTTGGGCATGAGAAAGCTCTGTTCCAAATGGGTACCACGTTTGCTCACAGTGGAGCAAAAAAAAACAACGTGTTGATGATTCTGAGCGGTGTTTTGACCTGTTTAAGCGCAATAAAAAGGATATCAGACAATGGATAAAACAAGGATCCACCACAACACACCGGAATCAAATCGGCAGTTAGCTGAGTGGAGAGCAGCTGGTAGAAGCCTCTCGAAGCAACCAAAGGCACAAAAATCAGCTGGGAAGGTTTTGTCCTCTGTATTTTGGGATGTGCATGAAATAATTTTCATCGACTATGCTGAGAAGGAAAAAACCATCTATAGCAAATATTATATAAAGTTATTGGTGCATTTGAAGGCAGAAATCCAAAGAAACGACTCCAAATGAACAAGAAAATAGTGCTCTTTCATCAAGACACTGCACCGTGTCACAAGACAATGGTTACGATAGCAAAATTGCATGAACTGAAGTTCGAGTTGCTTCCTTCACCGTATTTTCCAGATTTGGCCCCTGGCGACTATTATCTATTTGCAGACCTCAGAAAAATGCTCGCAGGAATGAGATTTGGCTCCAGTGAAGAAGTTATCTTCCTAACTAACGCCTGTTTTGAAGGCAAAGACAAATCCTTCTACAAGAAAGGTATAGAAATGTTAGAAAAGCGTTGGACTGATTGTATCGCTCTTGAAGGAGGAGGAGAGGAGGATATTGATGAATAAAGTCGAGTTTTGCAACAAAAAATGTGACTTAAGTAGCTAGACTAAAAACTTTTCAGCCTATGTGTTAAAATAGTAAAACGTATAAGTGGTTAAAATGGTCGGGAAACGGTTGGCTTCTTTTTCGGAGTCAAGGATCTGAAAATTTCATTACTTCCAACTTTATTAGAAGCCTTTCCTCTGGTAATGCCAGAATTTAATTATTTTTTAGTGTGAGAAAAGCACATTGACTGTCTATTTTAGAACTGCGTGTTTGGAAGGGGAATAGTAATGACGCTTTCTGATAAAATCAAATTTTAGTACATGTGTACCAATCTCAATCTTTTAGAGATTTTACCAGACTAGGAACTCAGTCCTCTAAAAATTTGCCTTTGATCATAAAAAAAGGTTTTTAAGTGTGTGTCGTGTTATAAGTCTTTTTCAGGGTTGTTCTCAGGAATCTGAGCATAATATTATTTTGTTAATAAGTTCAATTTTTAACAGTGGGGGAGGTTTAAAGGGGTGAGAGTTGTTAAATATTGTACAGTTTCGATAGCACTATGATAAATTTTTATTATTTTTGGTCGAGATAATTGGCATAGTTAAATATATATTATAAAATAGTAAAATGTATAAGTTGTTAAAATGGTCTGGAAACGAATGAAACGGGTGGCTTCTTTTTCGATGTCAAGGAATCTGAAAATTTCATTAGTTCCAACTTTATTAGAAGCGTTTCCTTTGGTTAACTTTTTTAATCTTAATATCTCACCATAAGGTTTGTATTGTGTAAATTACCGAGTTGTAATGCCAGAATTTAATTATCTTTTAGTGTGAGAAATGCAAATTGACTGTCTTTTTTGGAACTGCTTGCTTGGAAGGGACGTAGCAATGAAGTTTTCTGATAAAATCAAAGTTCAGTACATATGTACCAATTTCAATCTTTTAGGGATGTTAACAGACTAGGAACCCAGTCCTATAAAAATTTGCCTTTGACCATAAAAAAAGATTTTTAAATGTGTGTCATGTTACAAGTCTTTTTCAGGGCTCTTCTCAGGAATCTAAACATTATATTAGTTTTTTAATAAGTTCAATTGTTAAATATTGTACAGGGTGAGTCAAAGATAGAGTAAATTTAATTATCTCATTTGTTTCGGGAACGACGAAAAAATATTAAATACGATAGTTTTAGGAAATGTTAAGGTGCACAATTTAAAATTATTTTTGAGTATACGGGGTACTGATCGATATAACATATGTTTTTTTTTAAATGAAACATCCTATTTTCTAATTTATTTATAAATTCTGCGTAGAATTTTATAACTTTTTTATTAATAATGGGTGTAGTCTTTCCAATATTTCAATTTTTTTTTAAAAATACTAGTTTTTAATTTTGTAAAAAATTGCCAGTAGCGCCATGGTTTCTGAAGGTGAAATACTCATAATTGGTACGAGCGTTCTATGGAGATAAAAAAAAAACATATGTATAGAAATTTGAGTTAGATGCTACAGGGTGTTCAACATAAATTTATATTTTTCGGCTATTTTAAATTGAAAAATCTCAAATTTTTTAAGTGGCATACCCTATATATTATTATTTTTTCTGATAGATTTTACAAAACTCTCCAACTTTTATTAAGTATGTCATATACCTATTTCTAATAGTTTTCGATTTATTTTGAATTCTACAATTTTTACCCTTATTTTTAATACACTTACGCTATTGTGAAAACATAAACAAATAGTTAATAATAATTTTAATATAGTTTAACTTATCTAATGATTAATTATTACTATATTTTTCTTCACTTTCCCTAGCACAAAGGGCGTTATTGTCTTGCACGCTCCCGTATTCTATTTTCCATATCTACTGGTGTTGTAGGGGGATTCACATAAACACGATCTTTATTGTAGCCCCAGAAAAAGAAGTCTAAAGGTGTTAAGTCACATGATCAAGGAGGCCACTGAATGAATCCATCCCTACCGATCCATTTTTGTGGGTAACGTTCGTTTAAAAATTCCCAAACTTCCCGGTGGTAATGAACAGGAGCTCCATCTTGTTGAATCCACATTTGTTCCGTTTCAAAGTTATTAACTTCTTCAAGAAGCTGGGGTAATTCGTTTTGCAAAAAATTTAGATATCTAGGCCCGTTAAGCGGTTCGCCGAAAAAATATGGACCAATAATTCGAAAATTTAGTATTTCACACCATACATTAAGAGACCAATGGTTTTGGTTTTGAACTTCCCGGATCCCAAATGGATTAACTGTTGAATAATAATGTATGTTATGACTGTTAACTGCTCCATTACTGCGAAAAGTAGCTTAATTAGAAAACATTATTTTGGATAAAAAATTTTGCCCGGCCTGTATTGCTCCATTCATGGTGATACAAAAGTCGTCAAAATCACAGTCTTGAAGTTTTTGGTGTAGTTCAATATGAAAGGGATGATACTTGTATTTTCTCATGGTGCGGTTAGCCGTAGATTGGGATGTGTCAGATAAGTCAGCTAGTTGACGGCTGCAGACCGGGGGATTATCTTCATCATGAAGTAAAATCTCCATTTCTTTTTTCTTATTGGTATCATTCAGATTTACTACTTTTCGTTTCGTATACTCAACGCTACCAATACAATCAAACCGTTCCATTAAGTACTGAAAAGATTTTCTAGATGGTATACGTCTATTAGGATACTTCGCTCCGTAAAGCCTTACTGCCAAAAGACAATTTTTCCCGCCTCGCCCAGTATATAAACCATATCAATTATTTCATTTTTAGGACAATCTATAACTATTACCTTTATACGTCACTTACTACAACAAATTAAACTATTTTTACATGCTTAAGAGATATGTTAAAATTTGACAATGCCTACATTTTTGTTTTGTCTTGGCAACTATGATGTTATAGAGTAAGTGTATTAAAAACATGGGTAAAAATTGAAAAACTCAAAATAAATCGAAAACTATTAGAAATAGGTATATGACATACTTAATAAAAGTTAGAAGGTTTCGTAAAATCTATCAGAAAAAATAATAATATACAGGATGTGCCATTTAAAAAATCTGAAATTTTTCAATTTAAAATAGTCGAAATGTATAAATTTATTTTGAACACCCTGTAGCATCTCACTCAAATTTCTTTAAATATATCTATTTTTTATCTCTATAGAACGCTTGTACCAATTATGAGTATTCCACCATCAGAAACGATGGCGCCGCTGGCAATTTTTTATAAAACAGAAAACTAGTATTTTTTTGAAAAAATTGAAATATTAGAAAAACTACTAGGTTTAGGTATATAACATTATTAAAAAAAGTTATAAAATTTTAAGCAGAATTTAAATATATATTAAAAAATACGAAGTTCCATTAAAAAAAAAAACATATGTTATATACTTTTTTAAAGTACCCTGTATACTCAAAAATAATTTTAAACTATGCACCTGAATATTTCCTATAACTTTTTTTCATCATTCCCTAAACAAATGAGATAATAAACTTTACTTTATCGTTGACTCACCCTGTTTAGTTTCGATAGTATTATCATTTTTTTTTTCTTTTTTGGTTAGGATAATGGGCATTTTTAAGTATGTATTATAAAATAGTAAAACGCTGGACCGATTGACGCAGTGAGTAAGGCGCTAGCCTTGCCTGCTGTTGTCCGAGAGGTCAACGGTTCGATTCCGTGTGACGGCTGGGTGTTGTGTGTGTCTTTAGGTTTAAGGAAAAATGTATATATATTATAAATAAAGAGAGATGCTGCCTTGTTGGCTTAGTTCCAGTACCATAAAGAGGTTCGCCTCTTTAAAAAAAAAAAAAAAAAAAAAATAGTAAAACGTATAAGTTGTTAAAATGGTCGGGAGACGGATGAAATGGGTGGTTTCTTTTTCGGAGTCAAGGAATCTGAAAATTTTATTATTTCCAACTTTATGAGAAGTCTTTCCTTTAGTTAATTCTTTTAATCTTAATATCTCACCATAAAGTTTTCATTGTGTAAAATTTCTAGTTGTAATGCCAGAATTTAATTATTCTTTAGTGCGAGAAAGGCAAATTGACTGCTTATTTGGAAGAGAGGTAGTAATGACATTCTCTGATAAAATCAGAGTACTCTGATAAAATCAGAGAGGTACATATGTACCAATCTCAATCTTTTAGGGATTTTAACAGATTAGGAATTCAGACCTCTAAAAATTTGCGTTTGACCATACAAAAAAGGTTTTTAAGTGTTCAGTGTGTATTTTTAGCACTTTTTAGAAATTTCTTTCAAGTTTACTAAATATTTCATTAAGGAAATAAAAAATAATATAATGATATAATTAAAATATAAACTTTAAGATCCATTTTAAAACTTAACAATGTGACATTGTCTTATAAAGCATGTAATCTGCGATATTAAGCGAAACAACAGGCTTTGAAACGACCCAGAGAAGAGTATAGAGAGTGCCCGCATTGCATACGAATAGAGCCGTAAGCTTGCCAATTAACAACTCCTAACAAGATTGGCAATTTGCGTCGCCCTACGAAGGGGCAAAGATCTTGAAACTTGGCCAAAATGATTCATTTTCTTCTCGTAAGAATTGGGAAATTAATCAAATATAACTTTTATTAATAACTACAGATAACCTGTAAAAAATATTTCATTTAAAAATCCTGCCTTGTTATAAGTTACCAATACCGGATTACTGATTATAGATGTATCAGCCCCTAACCCGTTTATTTAAAGAATTAGGAAAAAAGTTATCAGAATAAAACACTAAATTTTTAGTTAAATATCCACTTTTATTGATTTTTTATACTTGACACGTGTTTCGATAAAACATTAGCTTTATCAGAAGTATAAATATGGAATGTAAATTCCTAATGTTTTAGTGAAACACGTGTCAAGTATAAAAATCAATAAAAGAACAAATTTTACTGAAAATTTAATGTTTCATCCTTATTGAATATGAATTTCCATCAAATAACCTCTGAGTCAGTTAATTATTTAAATACAGAAGTTTTATGTTGTTATTCTATAATATAACGTAGAAAAACACTTTTTATAACTTTGCCAGGGTTTACGCAAATTGACAATGATTTTTTTTATGTTAAGGATTGACTCTTCTTCTTATAGTGCCATCTCCATTACTGAAGTAAGGCTGTAATCACTGCGAATTCTTCTCTATCCTTGTTTTACAACCAGGTACATTGTCGGCGTCCTGGACCTCTCCTACCTTCAATTTTGCCCTCCATCAACAATCGGAGAAGTGAATATCTTGGACCCATATAGATATGTCCCAAATAGCGAGTTTTCTGTCTTTTAACAAATGACACCAGTTCTCTCTCTCTACCCATTCGCTACAGTACATCTTTATTCCTGACATGTTCTGTCCAGGAGATCTTCAATATTCTGCGCATGACCCAAACGATGTATTGAGCGTATTCCCAACGTCCAGGCCTCACCTCTATACAAAGCCACTAGATACATAAAGACTTTTAAAAGACGATAACGAGCATCAAAAGAAAGAGTGAAGTCTGTGAGTAGGTGTCTCATTTTGAGAAAAGCATATCAATGCGACCTCATTTCTCAACTTATGGATTCAGATCATTAGTCATATAGCATCCTAGGTACTTAAATTGGGTTGCTGGTTATATTAGTTGATCGTAGGCGCGAATATTTCTTTGCAATCCAGGTGTTCTTAAGATGATCACTATTTTTGTTTTATTAAGGCTGATTTTTATTCCCAAAGCCTTCTCTAGATATCTCATCTCATCTCATAAGCCTTCCGAAGTCCATTCCTGAACAAAGGCTTCCCTCATTGATCGCCATCTCTCTCGGCATTGGGCAATTCTATACCACATTAATTAATCCCGCTGACCTCTTGATATCGTCTGTCCATCGGGTGATTGGTCGTCCCCTGGATCTTCTTCTCAGATATGGCCTCCATTTTAAAATAGTGTGTGGCCATCTTCTTTCTTGATCACGAGCTATATGTCCCGCGTAATTCCATTTCAGTTCCGCCACGGCCTCTGCTACATCTCTGCATTTTGTCACCCCTCGGATCCAGTCATTTCTCTTTCGGTCCCTTACAGATATTTCCAGCATTTGCCTCGCCATTGCTCTTTGTGTAACTCTAAGCTTGCGCATAGATTTCTTCGTTAGAGTCAATGTCTGAGCCCCACATGTCAAAATCGGCAGAACACATTGATCGAAGATTTTAACCGTATATTCATTGGTATATTTTTATTCCTGAGTGTGTCTCCGAGTCTACCAAATGCACCCCAGGCGAGTCTCCGTCTGTCAACTTCTCTTTGCCTAATGAAATTGTGTGCCCCAGATACACATAACTTTCCACATTTTCAAGTATTTCGTTGTTTATTTCGATCAATGGATCCATGCCGCACATTACTTTGGTCTTGGACATGTTCATGTTGAGGCCTATTTTCGAACATTCGATGTTTAGTTCTATCAGCATCTGTTGGAGGTCTTCAGTATTTTCAGCTATGATAACGATATCATCGGCATATCTCAGGTGATTCAGCCGTTTTCCATCTATTAGAATATCTCTATCATGCCAATCTAACCTTTTAAATGCATCTTCAAGAGCCAACGTAAACATCTTTGGTGACAATACATCTCCCTGTCTTATGCCTCGTTTTATTCTAATCGGTCTGGTTTTTAGTGTTCCGTGCGGAACACTTATAAGATCACTTCGGTGTCTGTCTGTCTGTCTGTCACACCCGATTTTCTCCGAAACTATTTGACGTAGAAAGGTGAAATTTGGTAATAATATAGGAATTGATGGCCTCATCAGAGCCATGTATTTTTGAGAATTAATTTTTTTTTACTAGGTCATCGAGTGTGGTTTCAAATGAAAGCTTCTGAAAACACGAGTAAAAAATATATACATAATATTATACTTGCGCGCATTTTTCTTTGTATTATTTTTAAAAATTCGCGAAAAATCGCTGTCCCGGGCCTTATCTCGAAAAGTACTTATCAAAAAATTTCGAAAAAATTCTGGAATATTCTCCACGGGGTGTAGATTGAACGAAAATTATTACGAATGCATTACCTTTAATAATTTATATGGTATATAAAAAAACAAAAATTTCAAGGTCATCAGATTTCAGTAAAGATTGGAAACAAACTTTGTTGAAAACTCATTTGGGGTGTGTTTTGTGAAGTCACTGATCATTTTATACCACCGTAACATAAATTTTGAGTTAAGGGGTTCGTTTTAAGGGGTGAAATCGGAAGTGAAAAAAAAATTTATTTACTAGGTCATCGAGTGTGGTGTCAAATGAAAGCTTGTGAAAACACGAGTAAAAAATATATATATAATGTAATACTTGCGCACACTTTTCTTCGTATTACTTTTAAAAAATAGCGAAAAATCGCTGGCCCCTACCTTATCTGGAAAAGTACTGATCAAAAAATTTTGAAAGAATTCTGGAATATTCTCCACGGGGTATAGATTGAACGAAAATTATCACGAGTGCATTACCTTTAATAATTTATTTGGTACATAAAAAAAAACAAAATTTCAAGGTCACCAGTTTTCAGTAAAGATTGGAAACAAACTTTGTTAAAAACTCATTTGGGGTGTGTTTTGTGAAGTCACTGATCATTTTATACCATCCTAACAAAAATTTTTATTTCAAAAACAATCAACGTAGGGAACACTAATTGTGCAAGTTCAACTTGCACTTGACCGGTTTTTTCATTGATATAAACAGTTGAAGTGGCGTTATTATATATATACTTTAAGAGTTCCACCTATCTGGAGTCCACTCTCGCGTTTTCCAGTGCTCTGAAAAAAGCCCAATGTTCCACTGTGTCGAGTGCCTTTCGAAAGTCGACAAAAGCTAAGCAAATCTTAAAGTTATACTCTATAGCCTTCTCTATCAAGATTCTCATTGTTAGGAGATGCTCACATGTACTATAATCTCTTCTAAAAGCAGCTTGTTCTATTGGTTGATAGTTGTCCAATTTTCTTGTTATTCTATTCGTGAGTATTTTTATAAATAACTTGTAGATCTCGGAAAGAAGGCTGATTGGTCGATAGTTCTCCAAATCAGGACTATCTTCCTTTTTATATAAAAGCACAATAATTGAGTTGTATATATATATATATATATATATATATATATATATATATATATATATATATATATAAGTATAAGTATATATATATATATATATATATATATATATATATATATATATATATATATATATATATATATATATATATATATATATATATATATATATATATATATATATATATATATAAGTATATATATATATATATATATATATATATATATATATATATATATATATATATATATATATATATATATATATATATATATATATATATATATATATATATATATATATATATATATATATATATATATTATTCATAAGACTCTGAAGTACATCTGCTGTATCTGCTATAATAACGGTATTATTAGTTTACCTTCTGGAATATATACTCAGAATTGACTAAGTGTTAAGAACAGTTTCTTGGCAGAGTAAAAAACGGAATATATATACAACATTTATTAAAAGTTAATATAAAAGGGACCAGTACATAAATCTTTATGTAAAGTAACAAAGAATCCCTAGCTTAAATAAGTTATAAGTAGACAAACATAACAACATCTCAACTGAAGTAGAGTTAAAATAATGAAATATAATAATACGAGGTGAAGACTACCCGAAATTGTGAACGAATAACATAAAACAAGAATTTGTTAATTTGATCCTAAATAAAGGATTATTGATATTACAAATAACCTAAAATTGACTATTTTACATGCCAAATATGTTCCTCATTCTGTTCAGTGTATTTAAATCTATAATATATAAAATGCAACATCTCTCTGTATGTCTGTCTGTCTGTCTGTTAGTGCGCTTATCACTCGAGAACAACTTATCCGATTTACGTCCTTTTTTTTTAAAAAACATACATATGTTCTCTGGCCAGGTTATAGGATATATTTTACTACGTTAGGTAACATAAGAAATAAGCAGTGACGATAATAGTGAACCAAGTCGAAAAAAAGCTTGCCTCTACCGTGTTCTCTTGCAATACACTGCCTGAACCATTAAATATGGAAGAATTTTTTATGTAGCAAAGAATATGTATATATATATATATATATATATATATATATATATATATATATATATATATATATATATATGGGATGCTAAGCTTCCCGATCCACCCAGCACCCATAGGCAGCAAGAACAACAGAAATGCGAACACTTAGATCGATAACAGGACGTACCTTATTTGACCGGAAGAGATGTGAAGAAATAAGGGAAATGTGTGTAATACAGGATGTGGTGAGATGGGCAAGGAATAGGAGAAGAGAATGGAGAGACCATGTGGACAGAATACCAAATGACCGGTTGGCTAAGGTTGCAAAAGAGAAGCGACCAAACACACCTCGACCTCTTGGAAGACCACCAATAAGATGGTATGAGAACTGGTCTTCATCATCGCAATTGTTTCTGGGAAACCTTTGAAGTGAACACAGGACATGGTCCTAACGTAGGAAGAAGAAGAAGAAGAAGAAGAAGGAATCGTGCAGCCTGGCCAAATGATTGATTTCGTACTCTAGATCGGCAGGAACCAATCAACAGAAAGGGTGTCATCTTTCACCACGACAACGCCAGACTACACACCACCAACAATTGAGAGCGCTTGGCATTCACCATATAGCCCGGATCTTGCGCCTGTGAAAACTACATGTCACAATTTTTGGCCTAGAAAACACAAAAGCTGTACAGTGACGAAATTATGATGGTGCACGGAAAATGGCTGAAGGTCATCCAAGAAAATAATTTATTAAAATTCTTTAAAAATATAAGAAAGCAATTATCTCAACTTTGACTTCAAAATATTCTTTGTTACCTCCACGAGAATAATATCCACTCAATCGACTTATTTTTAAATCCATCAAGTTATTTGATTTTTTTGTAGATAAAGCCTACTCGCTACTAAGGTTTTTAAAGTTTTTAATGTCGTTAAAGTATATTGCAGTCGCGTCATAAATATATACGATAAGCTGTTAATAGTGCGTTTAGAACGAAATAAAATTTGTTCCTTGTTTTAAAAAAATTATCAATTTTTCGACTAACTTGAACTTAAAGGAAATAAATGGAAACACCATAAAAGACTTAAGACATAACAAGCAAAATTTATATCCTATAAAATACATATAAACCTCATCCACACTACCAAGTTTACAAGTATGAAATTTTTTTTTCTAAAAAAACATGTTAAATTCGGAAGAATGATAAAAAGTGCTTTATTCAAAGTATGCTCCATCGCTTGTTATACATTTTTCCCATCTTTCGGGCAATTTGTGAATACCACGCCAGTAAAAATCTTCCCCTTTTGCTGCGAACCATTCATCGAGCCATTTTTTCACATCTTCGTACGAACCAAAGCGCTGCTCAGTAAGTGCGTGACCCATCGATGCAAACAAGTGGTAATCGGAAGGACCCAAGTCTGGTAAGTAAGCTGCATGGGGTAGAAATTCCCAGCTGAATGCTTCCAACGTGTCGCCAACTGGTTTTGCCGTATGTGATGGACCATTGTCATGAAGAAAAATGACTTTGTGTTGTCTCTTTCGATATTCTGGCCTTTTTTCAAGCAGCGAACGGTTCAAATCATCAATTGTTGTTGGTAACGTTTAGTATTAACCGTTTCCCCAGGTTTTAACAGCTCATAATAGACCACGCCCTTCTGGTCCCACCAAACACAGAGCATCGTCTTTCTGCCAAAGCGATTCGGTCTTGCGGTCGATGTGGATGGTGCGCCTGGGTCTACCCATGATTTTTGCGCTTGGGATTCTCAAAATAAATCCACTTTTCATCCCCTGTAACTATACGATGCAAAAACGACTTTCTTTTGTACCGAGCGAGCAAAACGTCACATGTGTTTTTGCGCTTTTCCATTTGCCTCTCGTTCAACTCATGTAGTATCCATCTACCGGTCTTCTGAATCTTTCCCATCTCTCGTAGCCGATTGGAAACAGCTTGTTGACTAACGCCCAATTGCTCGGCGAGCTGTTTTTGTGTTTGCGAATCATCTACGTCCAACAATGCTTCCAGTTTCACACCTTCGTATTTTTTTGGCGGTTTTCCACGTTCCTTGTCTGCAACATCGAAGTCACCACTTTTGAAACTCCGAAACCATCGTTCGCATGTATCTTGCGATGGATCATATTCTCCATAAGCTTCTCGAAGTAATCGGTATGATTCAACAGCAGTTTTCTTCAAATGAAAACAAAAAAATTAATACTGTCCGCGAATGCTCTTTGTTCGGTATAAATTTCGACATATTGAACACAACAACAAAACACTATGCACACACTTTTCCAATTTATCACTCGTGCGCGTATGACACTTGTTGATGACACAACAAAATGGCGCAGTGTCAAATCTTTATAGCACAAACTGCATTGGTGCTCCATCTGTTGTCTGAAATCCGCATTTCATACTTGTACACCTGGTACACAAACGGTGACTGTAAAAAGCCTTAATAAAACTTAAAATTAATTCAAAACGTTGACAGTATTTTAAAGTAAGAAATTTTATTTCGTCTTTAAATCACTATTGGCTTAACATTTTTTGAGAGACATCATGACATAGTACTATATTACCAGATAGCCGTTTTCCCCCTGTAAAATAATTTTTTCAATACATACAATAAAACCGTTGAAGTGGTATTGAGACACACTACATATATGAGCTATGGGCTATGAATAATACCTGTAGGACCATACCGTTCTATGTCATTCATATAATGGTTCTGTGATTGTACAAAGAATTCCTAAATATTTTTAAATAATCGTACATTATTGAGATACACCCTGTATATGCGTGATAAGAGTAACTACTAGGATGGATTGAAAAGTTCGCGACCTAGTCAAAAAAAACAAAATAAAATACGTACGAAAATATTTTTATTTTTCGACGTAATCTCCACCTAGCTCTGTGCACTTCTTCCACCTGCTATCCAAACCATCCATACCTGTTTGAAAAAAAGACTCCTCAAGGTCTTCAAGATACTACTCAGTATATATCACCACTACACCAAACACTTTATTTTTGCACTCGACGCGCGTTTCGCTAACCATGTGAGCTTCATTAGGAGCGATGATTGACTAAAGCTAAACTACAAATCTACCCTATTTATACTTAGCCTAACCCTTGAATTACTCAGGCGGAACTAATGGCATAGGCAAGGCCATCCGTTCCGGTCAAGTAACCAGTAAAGGGGACTATAAGGAATAGGCCCTCTGTCTTTATTTAAACTACTTTTACATTTTATAATTTCCATACTTTCGTATGCGTTCAACAATCTCCTATCAGATACATTTTTTATTAATCTTAGATTATCTAATGTTACAGTATGATCAGCTTCAAGGGCATGTTCGGCAATGCTAGACTTTTCTGTTCTACTGTATTTTAAGTGTGCTAAATGTTCTTTAAATCGTGTTTTAATTGACCTTTTAGTTTGCCCAACATACTTTTTGTCACAATCATTACAACTAATTTCATAAATTCCATTTTTCTCACAATTAGGAATCTTATCTTTGGGATTTCCTAAGATATTCCTCAGATTGTCTGATGACTTATAGACTAAGGTGAGGCCTACCTTATTAAATACCTTATTGAGTCCCTTGCTATATTTCGGATTATATGGTATGGAGACATACTTGGTGTTATTTTCTTCGCGTATAAAAAAGGTGGAATTCTGAATATTAAACCTAAACTTATGTCTATTTATTAGCTTATTTACTAAGTCATCGTCATAACCATTAACTCTAGTTATATTTCTAATACGATTCCTTTCTTTATTAAAGTTTACTCTATTCAAAAGGAAAGTGACCAAACGATGAACTAAAAAAGGTATTGAGGCTAATTTGTGTTGTTTACAATGAAATGAATCATTAGGTATATATCTGTTACTGTGTCCTTCCTATAGATATCAAATACTGGTTAACTGCAACTTCGAATTGTTCATTTGATGAAAATTTCTGGCCACCGAGGTGTTTTTTTATGTTTAGAAACAGATGAAAGTCCAAGGATACCAAATCAGGAAAATAAGCGGGGTGGGGCAGCAATTCGAAACCACAATCACGAATTTGAGCCATCGATAGATATGTGAATACGAGCGTTGTCCTGATGGAACAAAACTTTCTTTCTCGGTAATCCTTGGCGTTTCTCTTTAATTTCATGACGTAAACGACGCAAAATGGTACAATAGTATGTCGAGTTTATTGTTTCGCTTTTCGGAAGGTAGCCCATCATAATAATACCTTTAGCATCACAAAAAACTGACACCTTCAGTTTTCCAACCGACAGAATTTTTTGTGGTCGGTTCACCAGATTTTTTCCACTGGATGGATTGTTGTTTTGACTCTGGTGATACAGTCGCGAGTCGAATTCGTTTTTGTTCAACTGAAAGCAATCTGTGGACCCACCTAGAGAAAACCTTAGAAAATCCGAGTTCGTTGGCAATGATGTTTTGTGTTCGTTCATACGAGATGCATATAGTGTCTGTAATCTCCCTGATAGTTAATCTACGGTCTCACAGTGGTATATTACGGAGCAGATTTCCCTAGTGCTGTTTTTCATATCATTGTGGATCTCCTTTGGTGTTAATCTTTTTTTAAACAGGTACTTGATGATCGCACGTTGTTCCACTCTTTCCATTTTTCCAAAAACGATGCACTAAACTCGTTCTAACCTAAAAACCACGAATTCTACAGCAACAAAATTTTACACTGTGACAACCAAAGAAAGTATGAACTTGTTGAGGGTACTATAATAAAAATATTATAATTATTTTTTGGTTAGGCTGCGAACCATCCAATCAATTCTAGTATTTTAATATTTATCTCCTATACTCCCTGCCACTTATACAAGTTAAACTTTCTTGTTGATTAAATAATTTTGTAATCTATACAATTAACATAACTAATTATTTTGTTGATTGCAATGATCTGGCCTGATCCGAAACCTATTTGATCTTTATGCAAAATTTCGTCCGATCCGTTCAGCCGTTTTTATTTGATTCTTGAACAGATAAGTGGACAAGAAGTATACTAGTTTTGGTGTTTCTATTCTTTATTTCGTTTCTACTTTGCTTTAGTTTTCATAATACATGTTAAGGAATACGTGGTGAGATCCAAAAGTTTTCAGACTAACGTTATACAATCTGAAGTAGTTACTTTTAGGCTTTGTGACTTCCTTCACCTTTACAATAGGCACCCTGCACTCAAAGGCACCGGTTCCACTGTTTTTCTTGCTAGTCGCACATCTTTTGGAAGGTCAATGCTGTCCGTGCCTCTTGCGTCGCCTGCAATTCGCGGTGTATTGCCTTTACAATCTCCAGGCAACGATTCTTGAACTTTATTTTATATAACTGTGGTCCGGTTCTTCACCGCGGTTCCATGCATCATCAGTTTTTCCGTTAAAATTCCATAATCAATAGAAAGTTCATCAGAGACGTTCGGAATTGGCTAATGGTGATCTTCACGAATGATTTTTTGAACTTTGGCGTTGGTTTCAGGCGTGATTGTAGTTCAATATGTTTTGGAATGCTCGTCTTGTATTGAAGTTCGACTGGCTTTAACATGCGAAGTGATTCGTAATGTTTACGGCTCAGGACATGGACTCCGAATATTTTTTGAATCTTTTCATGCGTTTCAGTAGCACTTTTCTTTACTTCGTAACAGAATTGCACTTATATGCGCAGTTTCTTTTTCACAGAGAGACACAATTAGACCTTTACGCAAAAGTACCTCTTGAACAAACTAAACTTTACTAAGTTGAAAGTCATATACTGTTACTACGAATGTACCTACAGCAATCTATAGGAGCGAGTCGATTCTATTCCGCTCTTTTTGTTACATAGCGTTAGTCCGAAAACCTTTGGATAGCACCACGTACATTAATAACTTAATAATGTTTATAAAAGAAAATAATATCGGTTAAGAAACACCGAAACCACCAAACAGACGTGCAATGACAGTTCCAACACTAAGCTCTGTATGCAACGTCCAGGGAATAAACATTGGTCCTCAACCATGGAAAACGAACGTTGGTTCTCCAATTAGCGGCCACGACAAAGTTATACTGTTGCTTCGTGAAGTAAGAGAAACGAATACCTTAAGATTTGTAGTAAGTTTGAGTCCTACCCACACCAAAATACTTTCTTATTGTATTTTTACTTTTTAACTCAGCTAAATTCACTAATACTCTAATATAAAATATATTGCACTGAACAACAGGGTTGAACTACTGAAGGTTCCATGACATTCGGTGTTAAAAGGTAATGAAAAAATGGACGAATTAGCAAGATTCAGAGCTGCAAAACCATACAGGGGTACAGCACCAGCGTTTGGTATACCAAAATAGGTTGTAAAAGCGACCAGACGGTCATATCAGTAACATCTAGATCGTTGGCTTGTAACATCTAGTCAAAGACATGCGAGAGACGTAATTTACGGCCCCTCAAGAAAACTAACAACTGGTGTCCTTTGTTCAACAAGGTCCCAGATCAAGCTACTGGTGGGACTGATCACCGGCCACTGTCACCTGAGGAAACAATTACATAAGATGGGTCTCCACAATAGTCCCACGATATGCAGACTATGTGGTGAAGAGAAAAGAACCTCTATGCACATCGTAGATGAATGTGTAGCTTTAACTCGAGACACAACATTGAGATAAATTAGCACATGAAGGGCTGGAAAGGATGCCAATAAACCTTCATAAAGAGACGACGCTCATGTAATTCAGAAAGGGGAACACAATAAGCCTTTAGGCAACAACCAACCAACCAACCAACCAACCAACCAGCCAACCGACAATATTTGACGTTATTTGACATAGCTCTAAAGACTCAGGTCATAAACAAGATAGTAATAGATAATAAAGTCCCACCGGTATATAGTGCTACGGTACATAGATGACACTACAGAAAAACTGGGCAAATTACTTAGGAGATTCAACATTCGCAAAATTTTCAGCACTTGTAAAAATATTATCATCATCATCATCATCATCATCATCATTAGCTTATTCCATCCATAGTCGGATTGTAACCGTCCCTAAGTATTCTCCAATGAGCTTTGTTGTTTGTTTTTTGCATCCAATCGTGTCCTACTAATCTTTTTATGTCGTCGATTCATCTTGTCTACCCCTGCATTTTTTGTGTTCTCTAGGCCTCTATTCCACTATACGGTGTGTCCCTCTGTTATCATTCATCCTTGCGACATGCCCTGCCCAATTCCACCTTAATATCCATATTCGCTGTATTACATTTGTCACTTTTGATCTTCTTCGTATCTCGATGTTAGGAATATAATCTTGTAGTCTAATATTTAGATTTCTTCTGTCCATTGCTTTTTAGGTTACCTGGAGTTTATTTATTACACTTTTATTCAAGGCCTACGTTTCAGTGCCATATGTCAATACCACCACTATATATTGATCGGATACTCTTGCTTTTATCGTATTTGGGATGCCTAATTTAAATGTAGATTGTAACTTTTCGAACGCACACCAGCTAACGAGACCCTTCTATTCAACTCAGTCATTAAATTATTTTTTGTCCTAAATATATGAATGTTTGTACCTGTACTATTCTTTCACCTTCTATTAATAGTTCCTGGTTGTTATTTTTACTTTTGTTGTTCAAATATTTGCTTTCGGTAAAGTTTATTTTTATACTTTTTCAAGGAAAAAACACCACCTACTATTCCCATAGTGCAGTCAAGGATGCCCGATGTTGTCTTCAGACAGCGTATCATAAAACGTATTTTAATGAAACTTGACAGCAAAAAAGCTTCTGGCGCTGACGGAATACCTGCCATAGTTCTGAAAAGCTGTGCGAGGGAACTGACACCAGTTTTCTGTAGGATTTTCAAACTATCCTACAGAAAGGGAATATTTCCTTCCTGCTGGAAAAGAGCCAGAGTTCAGCCGATACCTAAAAAAGGCAAGAAGACCTTGCCAAATAACTACCGATCAGTCGCACTGCTTTCAATAATATCGAAAGTCATGGAAAAGGCTATCAATCAACATCTTCTAAAATATCTTGAACAATTCGACATTATTGGCGATCATCAATATGGCGTTCGTAAACATAGATCAACAGGAGATCTTCTAATTTAGGTAACACATGTTTGGAATAACGCAATTGAACACTTTGGAGAACCTCGAGTGGTTGCTCTTGACATATCCAAGGCATTCGACCATGTTTAGCACGATGGACGGTTGGCTAAGCTACGCTCTTATGGTAGGTCTGAAAGGTTTTGTTGGTGGCTCTCATGTTTCCTCAGTGAGCGTTTTTTACGAGTGGCGGTAGACGGATTTCTTTCTAACACCTTCACTATCAACGTCGGTGTGCCCCAAGGCTCCATACTATCTCCTACTCTCTTTCTCATTTACATTAAAGATCTGCTGGAAAAGACCGGAAATCCAATCTACAGCTTTTCAGATGACAGTACGCTTATCTCTTCATTCACTTTGAATGCTCGGACATAGCCTGCTCAGGCGAGTGTTCGCAGACAGCGGGAAGTTGTTCAACTTAACAAAGACCCGGAAGAAATTCTATCTTGGGGTGACAGTAACCAAGTGGAATTTCACGCTACAAAAACCCAAGCGGCAGTTTTTTCTGAAAAAGTTAACGTTGCTGAACCCGACATAGTTATGGCGGGGCACTCCATTCCTCTAACATCATTACTCAATTTGTTGGGCGTTAATTTGGGAAGAAATACGTCCTGTCATGAGCATGTTGCCGGCATAGCAAGGAGAGCTTCTCAAAAGTTGGGAATATTATTTCGAACCAGAAAGCTTTACACTCCACAACAACTGTTAATTCTTTACAAAGCTTAAATTCGACCAAGTATGGAATACTGCTTCCATGTTTCGGGCTCCACTCCTAAACATACACTGCATTTGTTGGATTCTATTCAGAGAAGAACTGATTGGAGACCCGGAACTGACCGGCGGCCTTGATTCGCTGGAACATCGAAGAACGGTTGGCGACTTACGCCTATTCTACAAGTATTTTCATGGAAAGTGTTCGGAGGATGTGGCCCGTTTAATTCCTCCCAGAGCGGTGCACGTTAGAAATACACGTCGTGCTAATACTTCACATCCCTATGAGGTTCGGCTTGTTACTCCTCGTGCAACGGTTTTCAAGCAGTCTTTTATATGGAGAACATGATCCCTTTGGAATAATTTGCCCAGGACTGTTTTTCCCATCGAGTACAATTTACAGCGATTCAAGAACAACGTGAATCGCTTTTTGCACACACGTGTCGCTCCTGTAGTACTTTAGGGACCTCCCTGCAAAAAATCTATCTCTCGAGATTTTCTTGTAATTCTTCTTTTGTGTTGGCGATCAGAGTGACATCATCTGCGAACCTTAAGTGATTTAATCGTTCATCGTTCATTAGTATTCCTTTATTTTCCTACCTTAACAGGTTGACTGCCGACCACTCCGATCGGAGTGCGTCGGGTCTCTTCGCCAACGCCGTCTACTCCGATCGGAGTTCGACATGCGTTCTTACGAAACGTTTTAGTATTCCATCGGCGTTGTATATGAAACGTGTTTCTAGTGGTGGCGTTGCTTAAAAACGCAAGTTCTAACAGGTGCTTAAGTGGTTCCGCGGATTTGCTTTTAGTTTTGTTGGAATCTGCCGTACAATATGGATAATCAACCTGGGCCTTCTGGCATTAAAAAAAAGACATTGCAGTGATGAAAAAAAAGGTATATGATAAGAAAAAGAAGCTAACTGACACTGAATTATTGCAGCTATTGGAAGAAAGCGGAGGTAGTAGTGACGAACATTACGTACCAGACACAGACGATAGTGATGTAAATTCAAGCTCCGAGTCCGAAGAAGAGAATTTTATAGACCCTATTCGGCCACATCAAACACTTCCTAGCCTTGATGAGATAAAATGGAACGACAGAGGTGCGTTAAAACAAATTTTGTTCCAGAAAACCCAGGAATTATTGGTGCAAATTCCAGGACACCTATCGATTTTTTCGAAATGATCATTGATGATGATTTTTTACAAACTATTGTAGAACGAACGAACTCTTACGCAGTCGAGGTTTTGCTGCGCCCAGAAATAAGTACAAAATCACGTATTACTAATTTTAAAGATCTTACTCTTGACGAACTAAAAATTTTTTTGGCCCTGTTACTTCACACTGGCACAATATCCTTGAGCCGTCTTAACGATTATTGGAAAACTGATCCGCTATTTAATCTACCTGATTTTAGAAAATATATGTCAAGGAATAGATTTTTGCTTATCTTGAGGTGTTTACATTTTACATCTCCAGATATGGATCCGGCAGATCGGCTAGGAAAGATTAGATTTGTGGCAGATTTTTTTAACAACAAGATGGGAGAAATTTACTATCCTGGAAGAGAGTTGTCTTTGGATGAAGCTATGGTACTTTATCGGGGTCGTCTCCAGTTTAAACAGTATATCAAGAATAAGCGTCATAAGTATGGTATGAAGTTATACATGCTGACAGAGCCTAATGGACTTATTTTGAAATTTCGTGTCTACGAAGGTGCGACAGAAGTTTATGGTGGAAGCGGACATACTGAAAAAATTGTTTTACATTTATTGGAGGAAAAATTGGGTGTGGGACATGCTGTTTATCTAGACAATTTTTACAATAGTGTTAATTTAGCTAGGAAATTACTTCAACAAAATACATACTGCACTGGTACGCTGAGAGCTGAGCGGAAAGATAATCCGAAAGAGGTAATGAGTGCAAACTTAAAACGTGGTGAGAATAAATCTATGTTTTGCAATGGAGTGCATGTCGGAAAATGGCGCGATAAACGCAATGTTCAATACATTTCAACAGAATTTGGAAGCGAAATGGTCATTTTTAAAAACAAAAGAAATCAAGCATCGAAAATTGGACCTCCAGATTAGACTACGTCCGAGCCAGCCGTGGCGGTCATATGCCAGAAGTCATATTTAAATTATAATGCCAGAAGATTATCTTTCTAATAAAGTAAATTTCATGTCAATTTAAAAAATTCATCTTTGTTTTATTCCATTTCAAAGTTCTATACCTCTATAAAAAACACCCTATACATATATATACATTCAAGAACAGTTGTGTATCTTTCATCGACTCTGCTGTTATTTAAGGCGTTAAGAAATGCCCATATCTCTACCGAATAAAATGCATTTTCGTAGTCAATCATTGCTATCCACAAGGTCAGCTTATATTTGCTTTTTCCCCTAGTAATCTTATTATTTGGAGATGGTCCAAAGTGCTGTATCCCCGTCTAAATCCCACTGGTTCACGTGGTTGATAACTGTCCAATTTGTTGGTTAATCTATATGTTATTATTCTAGTGAGTTAAATTTGTTCCTCTTTTTAAAAATAAGCACAATTAAGGCGTTTACCCAAAGTGCTGGTATTTAAAATATTATACAACGTTTAAAATACCAGTATCATCAATTTCAAAAACTTAACAAACTGAGGAAGTTTATAAAATTCATCTTGTTAATGGTATGTATGTAAAAAAAAATAAACCGATATATTCAACTGTAGCTAAGTACTGATGCTATGGCTTGCGCTAAAGCAAGAGAGCGCATCTTGAGTTCGCCAGTTCCATCCCCACCGATTCAGCGACACTTTTTTGACTTTTCAATTCTAACTACATAATTTTGGAATTTCAATTGTGGCACAACTTTGGATCCATTTGTCCCACAGTGCGCCCTTCTTACACCCCCTCCCCGCCCGTCGTCCTCGACTCGGCGGATCAAATATAATCACCGATTTTTCTTTTCTAGCTAATTATTTTACGTCAAAGTAATTCTCTTGTACGCCGCACACATTTTAATTGGACCACAGTGGGTTTGTTATTATGGAACCTGAGCGGGGGCCAAATTGGAAAAGTGTTAATGACTTAATTTTACCCGGAATAAAGCAATTCATTGTAAAAGTAATTCAAAGCCTAATTTAAACTTGGCTCAATTTGTAAAAGGGTGCTGCTGCTGCTAGTATGGAATTAGTGTTCGTTGCTGAGGAATTGTATTAAATTTTTATATTCGCACTACAGAAGTCTGCGATTAAATTATGAAATAAAGGTAATGAGCTCAATGTTGCTTTAGGTAGTAAATACAAAAAAAAATAAATTAATTACATCAATACAAAACAGTTATCATCACTATATCAAACACTAATTTTTAGACTGTACGCATGTTTCGCAAAACCATGTTAGCATCATCAGGAGCAGTTTTTGACTAAATCTTAAATTAAAAATCACACTAAATATACGCGACGCTTTTTTTTGGGGTATCTAAGTCCTGGCTAAATTATTCAATTTCTCCATAAAAAAGGCTTGCTTAAACAGTGAAACACTGAACCTCATACGGATGTCATGTAATAGCGCAACGTATATTCCTAGCATACACAACATTATTAGGTAACACCAATATGGCTTTCGTAAACATAGATCAACAGGAGATCTTCTGACTTATGTAACACAGGTTTGGAACTACGCAATTAAACACTTTGGGGAATCTCGAGCGGTTGCTCTGACATATCCAAGGCATTCGATCGTGTTTGGCGCGATGGACTGTTAGCTAAGATACGCTCTTATGGTATGTCTGAAAAGTTCTGTTTGTGGCTCTCATGTTTCCTCAGAGAGCGTTTTTTACTAGTCGCAGTCGTACAGCTTTGTAGATGACAGTACGCTTATCTCTTCATTCACTTTGAACGTTCGGACATCGGCTACTCAGATGAATATCCATAGACAGCAGGAAGTCATTCAACTTAATAAAAACCTAGAAGAAATTCTATCTTGGAGTGACAGTAACCAAGAGGAATTTAAAACTACAAAAACCCAAGCGGCGATTTTTTCTAAAAAAGTTAACGTTGCTGAACCCGACATAGTTATGTCGAGGCACTGCATTCCTCTAACATCGTCACTCAACTTGTTGGGCGTTAATTTGGGAGCAAATATGTCCTGGCATGAACATGTTGCAGGCATAGCATGGAGAGCTTCTCAAAAGTTGCAGAGCAGTGCATGTTAGAAATATACGTCGGGTCAATACTTCACATCCATATGAGGTTCAGCTTGTTACTCCTCGTACAATGCTTTTTAAGCAGTCTTTTATATGGAGAACATCTTCCCTTTGGAATAATTTGCCCAGGACTGTGTTTCCCACCGAGTACAATTTACAACGATTCAAGAACAACGTGAATCGCTTTTTTTTTTTTTTTTTTCCGCACACGTGTCGCTCCTGTGGCACTTTAGGGACTTCCCTGCAGCACGTGTGCGACACCCATAAAAAAAAAACACACTGCTCTGGAAGGAATTAGGCTGACGACATCCATCGAACCGTTTCCATGAAAATACTGTTAGAGTAAACTCAAGTTTCCAACCATTCTTCAATGTTTCAACGAATTAAGGTTATTGGTGAGTTCTGGTTCCCCAGTCAGACGAACAAATCTTTACTGAATAGTATCCAACAAATGTAGTGTATTTTTTAAGCAAAACCCCAAACATGGGAGCAGTAATCCATCATTTAGCATTTATACAGAATTAAAAGTTATCATGGAGTGTAAAGATTTATAGTTCCCAGTTTTTGAGAAACACGTAAGTTAAGAAGTTTTTGGTCTGACAGGGAGGTGTCGCCCTTTTAAAAAAATCCACATGATGTTTGGGAAGTACTAACCTTCTAACGGTACATGTCAAAATTTCATGACATTTCGACGATTAGTTTATAAGTTACAATGGTTTTAGTGACGCTACTTTTGATGTTTTCAAAACAACGTAAAAAATCGAATTTCGTGTGTTGATTTTTTGATGGAAAAATTACCGTTCAAGCAAAGGAATTGCTTGATAAGTGTTACGGAGGCTCTGCCCCTGAAAAATCACTCATCATTTACTGGTATGCTGAATTTAAAACGCGGTCGTACAGATACAAATAATGCTGAACGTTCTGGGCGCCCAAATGAGCTAATTACACCAGAAAACATAAAAAAATCCACAAAATTGTTTTGGATGACCGTAAAATGAAATTGCGTGAAATGGCTGACACCCTAAAGATATCAAAAACAGTCATATTTTGCATGAACATTTGGGCATGAGAAAGCTCTATTCGAAATGGGTATCACGTTTGCTCACAGCAGACCAAAAACTACAACGTGTTGATGATTCTGAGCGCCGTTTGGACCTGTTTAAGAGCAATAAAGAGGATTTTTTCATGCGACATGTGACAACGGATGAAACGTAGATCCACCACTGAACACAGGAATCAAATCGGCAGTCAGCTGAGAAGACAGCAGCTGGTGAAAGGCGCCGGAAGCTACCAAAGACACAACAGTCGGCTAGGCCTCTATATTTTGGGATGCGCATGGAATAATTTTCATCGACTATGCTGAGAAGAGAAAAACCATCAATAGCTAATATTATATAAAGTTATTGCTGAGTTTAAAGGCAGAAATCGTAAATAAACGGCCCCAAATGAACAAGAAAAAAGTGCTCTTTCTTCAAGACAATGCACCTGGTCACAAGTCAATGGTTACGATGACAAAATTGCATGAATTGAAGTGGGAATTGCTTCCTCATCCACCATATTCCCCAGAGTTGGCACCCAGCCACTACTATCTAAACGCAGACCTCAAAAAAATGCTCGAGGGGAAGAGATTTCGCCCCAGTGAAGAAGTTACAGTCGAAACTGAGGCCTATTTTGAAGGCAATGACAAATCCTTTTACAAGAAAGGTATAAAAACGTTAGAAAAGCGTTCGACTGTTTGTATCGCTCTTGAAGGAGACTATGTTGATGAATGAAGTTGAATTTTGCAAAAAAACTGTGTTTTAAGTAGCTTGACCAAAAACCTTTCAGCTTACGTGTTATCTTTACCATACACTAGGCCGGAACTAAACTGCCTTTCGTTATTGGCCAGTTCTTCTTGTATAAATCACAATTTAAACTAAATATTCTAGTTTTTAACCTTAAGTTTTGTCAGTTATCACTACTGATGATGCTAACATGGCTAGAAAAACGTACTTCGAATGCAAAAATAAAAAGTTTGGTGTAGAGGTAATAACTGTTATGTAGTGTTATTGCGACAAAGATTAAACAATTCCAGCGTATACATTAAAAAGTTAACGTTGCAGAACCCGACATAGTTATGTCGGGGCACTCTATCCCTCTAACATCGTCACTCAATCTGTTAGGCGTTAATTTGGGAGCAAATATGTCCTGGCATGAACATGTTGCAGGCATAACAAGGAGAGCTTCTCAAAAGTTGGGAATATTGTTTCGAACCAGAAAGCTTTACACTCCACAACAACTGTTAATTCTTTACAAAGCTCAAATTCGACCAACTATGGAATACTGCTCCCATGTTTGGAGCTCCGCTCCCAAACATACACTGCATTTGTTGGATTCTATCCAGAGGAGAGCTGTTCGTCTGATTGGACACCCGGAACTGACCGACGGCCTTGATTCGCTGGAACATCGAAGAACGGTTGGCGACTTGAGCCTATTTCTACAAGTACTTTCATGGAAAGTGTTCGAAGGATGTGGCCCGCTTAATTCCTCCCAGAGCGGTGCATGTTAGGAGTACACGTCGCGATAATACTTCACATTCGTATAAAGTTCAGCTTGTTACTCCTCGTACAACGCTTTTCAAGCAGTCTTTTATATGGAGAACATCATACCTTTGGAATAGTTTGCCCAGGACTGTGTTTCCCATCGAGTACAATCTACAGCGATTCAAGAACAACGTGAATCGCTTTCTCCGCACACGTGTCGCTCCTGTAGCGCTTTAGGGATTTCCCTGTAGCACGTGTGCTAGACCCATAAAAAAAAAAAAATTATGTTGCAAAATTCGAAATTTTTTAAAAGTATGTATTATATCTAAAAATACATTGAAAGAAGTAATTGAACAATAATTATAATTATAGCCAATGCATCAATAAAGCACATCAAACCATTAGAATCAACTACTGATCTAGCTGTTATCTTGATGCAATGGAAAAAGGAAGTTGAATTAGATTGGGTAGCGCTAAAACATGATAAGTCGTCTGTTACAAAATAAAGAGAAACTTTTTTTCATTTACAAGGTATGTTTGGACTGAAAAGTTAACATACACATTTACAGAAACAGATGATGACAGAATTATAGAAGTCATTTTAAATAAACTGTGGCATAACCTAGTTTGGTGATTTATAGGGGACATACCCGGTTAATCCATTATTCTGGAGCTTCACGTACTTTTACTGTAAAAATAAAACTTAATGGCAGTCTTCTTCCGATAAACCAATATATATTTTTTTCTGGATAGTTGATAGAAACGTAACCACCGAAATTGTAAATTAGAAATAAAATAATAATTCAGCATAAGCACCGAGAAATTTTCTCCAACGATCTTGTCCGGAATTCTTTCAAAAGCTTAAAGATTATTTGAAGGAACGATTAAGCAAGTCATTAAACCCGCTTTTAATTAGGACCGAAAGCGGGGAAAAAGAATCCCCTTCAATTTTACAATAACGATACGATTTTAAAAAGGACTACAATATCCGATTGCTCTAATTACCACTAGAAGTATAAAAAAGATAATCATTCAAGTTAATTAATTTAGTGCAAAAAGAATTTTTGGTTTATTGAGAGAATGAGTTAGTAAACGAGGAGAATAGAAGAAAAAAAAGTTAATAAAAATAGGTTTTGTGTTTTTCGTTTTGCAAATGCTATCGTTACGATGACAAAAAATTGGAAGAAGCCAAAGACATGATTATCGAGCTAAACGATCTCTATCTATATATCTAATAAGACTTCTTCCATCCAATGTCGAACATAGGCTTCCCCTCCCTTTTTCTGTCCTTCTTGATTCTGCGTCTTTCTGATCCATCCTAAACCAGCCGTTCTTTTCAGGTCATCTTTCCATCTTGTTTGGAGTCTTCCTCTGGATCTTTGTCCCAACAATGACCTCCATTCTTGAATTCTTTTATTCCATCTCTCATCTTGTTGTCTCATTGTGTGACCTGCCCATCTCCATTTCAAACCTGCTACTTGTTCTCTTATCTCTATCACTCTTGTCTTTTGTCTTATACTTTCGTTTCTGATTCTGTCCTGTAATATAATACACAGCATTTGGCGTTCCATCGCTCTTTGTGTTTTACTCAGTTGGTCCATCTCTTCCTAGTCAATTTCCATGTCTGGGCCGCGAAGGTGAGAACCGGTAGAATGCATTGATCGAATACCATCTTTCTTAGTTTCAGAGGAATTCTTTTGTTGGTTAGTATTTTCCTTTGCCAAATGCTGCCCATGCCAGTCCGACTCTTCTCTGTACTTCTGCTGTTTGATTTGCTTTTCCACACTTTATTACTTGTCCTAGGTAGATGTATTCCTCTACGTATTCAAGTGTTCTGCCCTCTATTCTCAAGTCTCTCTCAAGTCTTCGTTTGGCATAGCCTTTGTCTTATCTTTATTCAGCAGTAGTCCTACCCTCTCTGATTTATTTTGTAGTTCAGTAATCATTTCCTGTATGTTATTAAAATTATCCCATATTAGCACTACATCATCCGTATAACGTAGATGATTTAACTTTTGTCCATTTATACTATCCCCTTTTTTCCATTCGATTTCCTTGAAAACTTCTTCTAATGCTGTTATAAATACTTTTGGACTCATGGAATGTTCCTATCTTACTCCGCGTTTAATAGGTATTGAATTTGTTTTACTATCTGTTTCCGCTATCATCTGAGCCTTGTTGTAAATTGTTCCTATGAGCTGAATATACCTTTAGTTTATTCTGCTGTTATACAAGGCTCTTTTGACGACCCAGCTTTCAATACTATCAAAAGCCTTTTGATAATCTATAAATGCCAGGTGTAACTTTAAATTATATTCTGTTGCTTTCTCTATTAAAGTTCTAATAGTTAAGAGATGATCACAAGTACTAAAACTCTTCCTGAAGCCAACCTGTTCTATAGATTGACATAATTGCAGTTGTTTACCAATCTACTAACTATTATTTTGGTAAACAATTTCTCTTCTTCTAGATATTTATTGAATACGAGCTTCAGCACCTGTATTACCAAGTTTCCTCCTTCTTTCATTAATTCTGTTAATACTCCGTCCGGTCTTGGTGTTTTATTGTTTTTCACAGTTTTTAGTGTTGCTATTATTTCTTCATCGGTTATCTCTGGTATTTCACATTGTTTATCTTTCTATTTCGATGTTCTTTGAGACCATCTGGTGGGCAGTTTTTTTGTTCATACAAGTTCTGATAGTATGTTTGAATCATGTGTGTTATTTTTTCTTGATATCTCACATCTTCTCCATTTGCATCCTTTAAGTTGTAGTTTTTACTAGGCTTTGTCGGAGTGCTTTCATGTTTTTGTTCTGTTGTACAATTTTTTCTATCTTCGTCTATTATTTTCTTTAATGGACTTTTTACAGGTTTTGTTAGTTTATACAAACTGAATAGTATTTCTCTTTCCCTGGGCTAGCTGTTTACGTCTTTCTTCAAACAATTCTTCCGTATTTATGCTCAATATTTTTGTTTCGTTGCTCTTCTTTCTAGCTATTTGCTCTCTTGTTTTCAGCAAGATATTCGTCAGTGTTTCATGAATTTCGTTTATGTTTTTGTTATTAAGGTTGTATGGTTCTAACTTGCCCGCACTTTTGTACCCTGTGAAAAGTTGTTTTTCCCACGCTTGGGCGCAATTTTCTTGCAACCTCTTTTTAATTTCTGATAATGAATTGAGTGGATCCTTATTTTAAAAGAACTAAAGAAATTAAACACACACTAGCTCAGTTTTCCTTGGTAGAGAGATATGGGTAAGAGATAATTTTTGTACGTCTTTTTGGAATTATTTTTTCTTATTTTTAAAAAACCTCAGCTGTACGACTTTTTGGGCACCATTCATTTTAAAATAGAAAGGATCTAACTTCAGCTAAAAAAATGAAAAAATACTGAAAGGGTGTACAGTTGTTAAATAAAAAACAGTTTGGTACAGCCGTCATTATCCTGAAAAGTAAGATAGGTATTCAGTGAGACACTAGCTTTAGTCAATAAAAAGAAAATTTATTCATGATGTTAAAATAAAAGTTCTAACCTCTGCGGTTTTAAGGATTACAAAAAATTCTAGCCTAACAGGTAGTTATTATTATTAGAGTCCCTAAATCAGACATTTAAATTCTAAAACCTGACTACCCCCGAAAGCGAAGAATCGTGATTTTCACTTCACCTTTTGTCAGTTCAAATTGCTATTAAGACACTTACTTCGGGAATAGGTCTATTGATGAATGTTCTGGTAACTTACGGTTTTTATTTGGGCTTCTAGGCCTTCGATGGAACACAAAACCGATTTTACACTTTGTAGGAAACACTTAGAGCCCACTACGGCTTTACGTTAGAAAAAAACTCGTGCTTTACTTGGCTCTCATAATTGTTGCTATGAGCCTCTACTGCGGCTCGGTCGAAGTAAGCCTGGCTGCGGCTCGATGGAAATTTGCCTACTTGGCGGCTCGGTCGAAATAACCTGCTTGGCGGCTCGGTGGAAATAAGCCTCTCTTCCTGTCCACCGGACTCTTAAATAAACCGCGGGCACTCTCTCGGTAATATGGCTACGCCGGAACCAAAACTCCGGATACAAATATTTAACCAATCCCGGCGTATCGAGAGATTCGGTCGCAAACCCTCACAGCACACTAATATACCGAGCGGCTAGCAATTTCTGATTAATATACTGCTCGATACAAAAATGAAAAGAAGTACAATTTAAAGTGAAAAATCAGTAACATTACATGGTCTTAAAATCTAAGAAAAAATGAATGTTACAAGGTCATCAGTTGTAGTTAATTCTTTCCTTAGCTAAACGATACATCACGAAAAATTGGATTAACAATATATTTTGAAGACTAAAATGATGAATAACAACGCCAACGTTCCCAACGGCCAGAGACAAATTCATTATAATAGCATAGAACTGCTGTATAAATATGTGTAACTTACCTTGGGATGGGCGGCTTACGGAATGATAAGGTACATCTTTAAAACAAAAATCTCATTTCCCCTGAATATTGCTTCAGAGGAATGGAGCAAACGGGGTGCGGTCCATAGAATCTGCTGCTTGTCTCTGTAGCACAACGTTTTCAGGAAAAAAATGTCTGTCTATATAGATTTTCTTCAGTTTAACTCCAAGGCAGTATTTCTTTCAGATCTTTCTTGAGATGTAAAAGGTCGTGTACTTTCAAAATTTTAGATACTTCGTCATAGAATCGTCAAAACTGAGCTGACTCTTTTAGAATATTTAAATTCAATAATACACTACTCAGTATATATCCCCACTACACCAAACACTTTATTTTTGTACTCGAGGCGCGTTTCGCTAACCATGTTAGCTTCATCAGAAGCGATGATTGACTAAAGCTAAATTACAAATCTATTTTATTTATACTTAGTTTAACATCTGAATTACTCAAGCGGAACTAAATACATGGGTGAGACCATCAGTTTTGATCAAGTAACCAGTAGAGAGGACTATAAGGAATCTGCCCTCTGTCTTTCTTTAAACTACTTTTACATTTTATAATTTCCGTACTTTCGTATGCGTTTAACAATCTCCTGTTAGATACATCTTTAATTAATCTTAGATTATCTAATATTACAGTACGATTAGCTTCAAGGGTATGTTCGGCAATGCTAGACTTTTCTATTTTACCGTATTTTAAATGCACTAAACGTTCTGTAAATCGTGTTTTAATCGAACTTCTAGTTTGCCCAACATACTTTTTGTCGCAATCATTACAACCTATTTCATAAATGCAGGAATCTTGTCTTTGAGATTTTCTAAGATATTCCTTAAATTTTCTGATGACTTATAGAGTAAGGTGAGGCTTCCCTTATTAAATATCTTATTGGGTCCCTTGCTATATTTCGGATTATATGGTAAGATATACTTGGTCTTATTTGCGTCACGTGTAAAAATGGTGGAATTCTGAATGTTTAACCTAAACCTATGTCTATTTATTAACTTGTTTATTAAGCCATCGTCATAACCATTAACTCTAGTTATATTCCAAATACGAATCCTTTCATTCTTAAAGTTTACTCCATTAAGAGGAAAAGTGACCAAACTATGAACTAAAAAATGTAATGTTAATTTATGTTGTTGGTAATGAAATAAATAATTAGGAATATATCTATCTGTTACTGTGTCTTTTCTACAGATATCAAATTTTAACTTATTATTCCACATTCGCAACATAGTACTATAATACAGTAACAGTAAGTCGCTAACTATTCTTGTCTTGAATATTTTTTCGTCTTTTCGTGACTAGGAAAATGATACCAATAAGTCTTATGCTTTAATTTTATGAAGAACATTGACTTTATAGAAAATACTGCTGAGTATTTTTAGTGTTCAGTACGGAACACTTCGGTGTCCGTTTGTCTGTTTGTTACATCCTATTTGCTCCAGAACTATTTATCATTGAAAGTTGAAATGTGGCACAAATATAGAAATTGCTCGCCCAATCAGAGTCGTGTTATTTTGAAAGTTACCCTTCAATCAAAATTTAAAGAAGTAAAATAAAAAAAAAATTTGGGCGGTGAAATCGGAAGTAAAAAAAAAACTACCAGTCCTTCGAGTGGTGTGTACTGATCAAAAAATTTTGAAAACATTCTGAAATATTCTCCGTAAAGTGTAGATTGAAAGAAAATTATTGCATTAAGTCTGATAATTTGTATGGTATAAAAAAAAACTATTTGGCTTGACAATATGGTGGAGGTTGTCTTAGAATGCTTTTCAGTATACCGTGGCCAACGGATAGGTAACCAGACAAAATAATTTTATTTTATTTGTTTATAACTAATTAAATAACATATTTAGATAGTAAATATGTTTTTACATTTTTATTACTAGATTCTAGATTGAGCTACGTCGATTTATTGGCTAATCGGTAGCTAAGAAGCTATAATTATTATACATTAATAACTAAGAAACCTGAAAATACATATTGGATCTTAAGATATAACAGGGACCTAATTAACTTAGCCTGGGTAAGGATTTCATTTTATTTTATTTAAAAATGTTCAAGCTCGACTAGAACTTGGCCGGTTTTTTTTTAAATACAGTGTAAAAAGTACTATACTACTCTAAAATTGCATTGTTCATAATTCTGAATTAGGTATTTGGTGTTTATTATTCCAATCTATTCAACATATATTCGTAAAAAAATCCTCAGTTGTGTCTAGTTTAACTGGCTTATTTAAAAAGGTAAAACAAACACATTTATACAGCTAAAAACGAGACAAAATTTACCCGAAACAGATAAGAAAATTTATAGTCTGTGATAGACGATGCGAAAGAGACAGAACGCGGAAAGTAATATATTCATTTGAAAAGTCATATTTCGGTGGTGGTCGCGGGCGGCAGTTTCCCCAAAAACAAGAGAGCAACGATGCCTCGAGCATCACGAGATACTGACGAGAAGTCTGTTAATGTTTCCCTGTGGGGTCGTTACGCGGCGCTCTTATCGTCTACTAAGCCACTGATTGCTTCATTTCAGACAATTGCCTGTTTATATTCAGAGGACCGCAACCGCGATACTTATTTGCCGATAACATGCCGCTTTCCTCTTCCGCAAAGGATGCCCATTTGTTTCTACGTATCATTTCGTATATTTTATGGTCGTTTCTCCTGTTTAAACGAGCTGTCGATGATTTTGCTTTCATTTTTTATATTTACATTTTCACTGTTTTTTCGTATTTTTATTTTTTGCTGAATCACTTTAAAATCGTCCTTGTGGGAACTAAGCTGTTGTAACTTTGATAACCAAACCCGTTCCTTAAAAATAAATTTTTCGAATAGACATTTGTAGCGCCACCATCGCAAAATTTTAGGAATATAATTTTTGTTTTGAGATTGGCCGAGAAAGGGAGATTTATCTATTTCCCTCTCTTTTTAACGGTGACAGAATTAAAGAAATAAAAATAAAGCTTGAATTTTAGCTATTTATTTCTATATTGATGACATTTTCGTTATTTTCCATTGGCGGTTTTTTGTTTTGATTGGGACATCCTGTATATATTTTCTCATAAATGACATCGTTACCTGACATAATTGCTGTCATTGTTCATATTTTTCTGTATTTTTGTAAATTGCCCCAAGCTACACTTATTCTTATTTCAAATTCTATTCTTGTTTACATTTTTCTTTAAAGAGTCGCTTTTATTGTTGTCTGCACGCAACCTAAGGCTATTTGTTTTAAATTATTTCTTACTTTTGTATCTAAGACGTTTATTACATTTTTTTAAACAGTTTATTTTTTACATATATCTTGTGGCCAAAAATACATGACTTTTCAACGTTTAGCCTACAGTTGCGCGAAGTTAGCTAAAATCTTTACTCTTCGAGATTAGAAAACTGAATGAGTACATACATATAAATTGTATTTATCTACCTATTTAACTATATATATATATATATATATATATATATATATATATATATATATATATATAGATATATATATATATATATATATATATATATATATATATATATATATATATATATATATATATATATATATATATATATATATATATATATATATATATATATATATATATATATATATATATATATATATATATATATATATATATATATATATATATATATATATATATATATATATATATATATATATATATATATATATATATATATACATATATACATATATACATATATATATATATATATATATATATATATATATATATATATATATATATATATATATATATATATATATATATATATATATATATATATATATATATAGGTTGTTATGGAACATATTTTTCTTAAATAGCGGTTCTCAATAATAAAGGAAAAAATCGACCCTAAAGAAACGATGACATCAATATATTTTTCACGCCACCACTGGTGAACCATGTAACTACGCAATATCACCGAAGGTTAACCAGAATGTGATGTTTACAGTGCTGCTCACATTTGAATAGGTTTTTCCTAAACAAATTTAATAAAAAAATATTATTAAAATTGTTACCTATTAAAGTAATTACTTCATGACATCAACAAACCAATTACACAAATTTTATATATTTTATTATAATAAGTGAAAATTTTAATCCATGTAATTCACAGAAATTCATTGTTCAGAAATGCTGGCTTTATTTAAGGCGGCAAAGGATCGTTGGTGGTCGATAATAAAGGAATTCTTAGCGGCTTTGTCACCAGTTTTTAGTGGCTTTCTACTTGGCAGTGACCAAGGGACAATGCCCTCTAGCAAAACGTCAAATTCACGTTTAGTTTGTTTATTTACAGCGAATCTTTACAAATTTTGCAATATGTCGTGGGTAAAGGCAAGTTTTTTTAAAGATATAAATACAGGTATTGGTGTTAATTAAAAAACTTATAGACAGTCTAGAATATAGCAGCAAGTGTGATAGATTGTGACATTCGGTACGGTTGGTTTAGTTATATGCCACTGATAACTTAGGATATTTTATACGGAGATCTATTACATATTTAACATACATTTATTTATTTCGTATGGATGTAAATTGCACAAAACACAATTGAAGTCAATTAAAATTATCTAAAGAAATTTTACAAAAATAGTAGTGACCAATAAGGTACCAATTTAAGGTACATAAAAATAATAAACACTTCAACTCTTAAAAATTTTATATTTCTTACAAGAAAGTCGTTTACCCTTTCGATATTTATATTAGATAAATTCAAAGAAAAATCTATTTAAAATTCTGTTTTTATTTTGTCAAAACATGAAAGTCAAAATCAGCTGTTAAGGGGCAATGATTCAGTTGTTCTCGCGCGTTACCAATAAATTATTTCTTTTCAAATAATAGATAAAAACCTCTTTAATTATGGTTAAATATTATTTTAACTAGGTATTTATTATTGTTATTTTTGTTTGACATTAGATTAATTTTACCTGAAATTTGCAAATCTGTAATTGTTAAGGAAAATCGTATGTCTGGCAACACAGGCCTGCACCTGAGCTAGTTTTTCAATGACGGCCTTTCATGGGCTGGTTAATTTTGCATATGATTAGTAAAATGCTTTTGACCCTTTCTAATGTCCCAAAAATTTTGAATTTGAAAAAAAAAGGTATTATATGTGCTTCTACATGACCTCACATGCACACACACACACACACACACACACACACACAAATATATATATATATATATATATATATATATATATATATATATATATATATATATATATATATATATATATATATATATATATATATATATATATATATATATATATATATATATATATATATGTATGTACAGTCCCTGGCCAAATTATTAGACGCACTGTATTTTTTTTAGTAATTTTATGTTTCTTAAGAGTTTTTATGCAATAACGGTATATTTAAACTACAATAGTATTGATTTTTATTTAAAAGAATTGTTGTAGACTACATATTTGTATTTATTTTTAACATATGGCAACACTGTGTTGACAAAGTGATACATGAACGTAAACAAGTACAAACCTGTATCAGTCGCGATCGGAATCGAGTCAGGTACGGACGTGTTTCTGTGGCTTTATGGACTGTGATTGTTTGTTTAACAGTTTTATACTACTCAGTTATTAGTTTATTTTGTATGCAGTGTTTTAAAAAAGTAATTGGACTATTTTCATTATGGGTAGAAAAGGCGATCTTTCACCACATAAAAAAGCTGAAGTGAAGGCCCTTGTGATTGCGAAAACATTTACAAACCGAGAAATATCACGAAGATTGGAGGTTTCTGAAGCTAGTGTACGACGCAAAAAAAAGAAAATTGAGTCAGGGAAGGAATTAAGCCCGAAAAGAAAGAAAAGATGCGGTAGAAAACCAATTTTCACTCCACGGTCAGAGAGATGTTTGAAGAAAATTTGTGTAGAAAACAGATTTGCTACCACAAAGGTAATAAAATCACAACTCCAGGATGCTAGCGTAAATGCTTCTGAGCGCACTGTTCGAAGAAAATTGAAAGAATTAGATTTTAAGGCCTGTCGCCCCGCCAGGAAGCCCAAGTTAACAGCTGCAATGAAAGCAAAGCGCCTGAAGTGGGCCAAACAATGGCAAGACAAAGATGTGGACTTCTGGAGATCGGTAAGATACAGCAATTTAATCAATAATTGATACATTATTATCATTTTCAGTTAATTAAAGCAAATAAACATGGAAGTTTATATATTTTTCCTATTTTTGACAGGTCTGCTTCAGTGACGAAAGCACATTCGAAATTTTGCAGAATAAAGCTCAGTATGTGCGTCGTCGTCATGGAGAAAAGTTTCATCCTGATTGTGTCGTCCCGACGGTTAAACATCTCACCAAAGTGATGATTTGGTCAGTCATCAGCGGCAAGGGCACTGGACGTCTGTACGTCGTCAAAGGAATAATGAGGCAAGATCAGTACAAAGAAGTATTACAAAATCGGTTGATTCCGCAGCTCAGAGAATGGTTTCCAAATGGGGAACCATTCACTTTCATGCAAGATGGAGCTCCCTACCACACTGCTCGGTCTGTTAAAGCTTTTTTGGTAGAAAAAAATATCCCTCTGTTGGATTGGCCGGGTAATAGCCCCATTGAAAATGTGTGGGAGCTGATGAAAAGAGAAGTGGCTAAACATTAATTTCACTTTTCTTTAAAACTTAATAAACTTATGCTTTTCTAAATTAATGCTGCTTTATTTATGTCAAATAAATAGGTAATTGATTGGATAACATAAAAATAAAAAACAAATCAATTTAAAATAATAAAACGGTACAATATCACTCGGTAATTAATATTTTACATGAAATCTTGTAGTGCGTCTAATAATTTGGCCAGGGACTGTATATACATTACTTTAAAATTGTCTTAAACCATCAATTAATATTTATTTTCTATTTTTGGGATTTGGGTTCAATTTTTGGGGTTGGGTTCAAATAATCACGTGAAAAGAAAGACATAATTAGAGCTAATATAACTAATATTATAACTAATCACAAAACTAAAATTAAAAACAACAAACATAAAATGAACATAATGCAAAAAAGAATAAAAAAATTATACCGTATGAAACAATTTATTATAGACAATCCCCAGATTGTAATATTAAAACCAGATAAAACTAACAAAACTGTCATAATGAACACTAAAGATTATGAATCCAAGATGGAAACCCTTCTTAATGACCAAAATACATATAAGAAACTTAATAGTGATCCCACGAATATTTACCAAAAGGAAAACAGCGCCTTCATAAAATAACTATTAAATAAGAATGAAATAAGTAATGAAGAAGTCAAAATGTTAATTATAAACAACGCAGTGTTTTATGGTCTACCCAAATTGCATAAACAAAACATACCGCTTAGGCCAATCGTATCATGTTTAAAATCACCTCTTTATAACCTTTGAAAATACCTAGCTAAATGTATATCTATTATTACAGTTACAACTATTTCATTAAAGATTCACTCACATTTAAAGAGTTCATTAACATGATAAACATACCCCAAAACTACAAACTTCTTTCACTAGATGTGGTGTCATTATACACAAATATACCTAAAGAACTCGTACAAACTGCCATAAACAAAAAATGGGATCCATTGACAGAACACACAACAATATCAAAAGAAAACTTTATTGAAGCACTTTAAATACTAATTATTTCCAATATCAAGATAAATTCTATCAACAAATAGAAAGGTGTGTCATGGGCCCTTCTATATCCTCAGTAAAACCTCAATTAGTTATGGAACATTTAGAAGAATGTGTTATAAATAATTTAGAGCACAACATATTATTTTCCAAAAGATTTGTGGATGATTGTTTATTGGCAGGTATAAATGATAATACTGATAAAGTCCTTCGTGATTTCAACAGTTTCCATCAGAAATCGTAAATAACAATGAAATACATTTCTTGGATACAACTTTAATTAGAAAACATAACAAAATAATCACTAAATGGTATGCTAAACCAACGTGGTTTGGCAGGTATTTGAATTTCTAGTCTAATCACACAAAGACACAAAAAGTAAGTGTTATTGTTGGTTTAACAGCGCTGACCTCACCAAATTTAAGACCGAAAGCACTGAATCAAATGAAATCAGTGTTAATACAAAAAGACATAAACCAAACAATAAAAACAAGAACATACAAATTCTATAATAAAAATATCAAAAAAAATGTAACCAAAGAACAAAATCAGAACAAATTTCTCCCATTACCTTATACACGCGATTTATCAGAAATCTAAACAGCACTCTAAAAAAATATAACATAACTGTTTGTCACACAACGCAAAACAAACTAAGCTCATTATTTACAAACTTAAAAAGCCAGGTACCAACCATGAACCAATCCAATATAGTTTATTCAATACCAGGTGGAGATTGCCCAATGCGTTATATTGGTATGACGACTCAATTATTAAAAAAACAGGCTCAAGGGACATAAATATACAAAAAATGCAACAACGGCACTTCATACACACAACGGAACTTTGACATGATTTCAACTTTAATGAAACAAAGATTTTGAACGGAGACCTTAGTATTGGAAAACTGGCAATAAAAGAAATAATGGAAATTAAAAAAAAAATAAAAAATTTACAGTCAACGATAAAAGTGATATAAAAGGAACTAGCCATATTTATACAAATTTAATCAGGTAATATTTTAAAGTGCATACTCGTCCTTAATATATTAACAAAAAGACTACCTGCTTAATATTCAAAAAAAATAATCACAGATCAATAATACAAAATAAAATCTACATCGATAAGAATGCTACTATGACTTGTTAGTAGTAAATAAAACATGTGAGATTCAAGGTAGGCCCCATGTGATTTTAATTTTTAAAGATTAAAAATATATTTAAAAAGTTTATTGTTGTGTTAAATAACACAGGGGAACAGCTGTTTTGGTGTCGAGGTTTTTTGAGCTGATTCTACAGTCCCTGGCCAAATTATTAGACGCAATGCAAGATTTCATGTAAAATATTAATTACCGTTTTATTATTTTAAATTGATTTGTTTTTTATTTTTATATTATCCAATCAATTACCTATTTATTTGACATAAATAAAAACAGCATTAATTTAGAAAAGCATAAGTTTATTAAGTTTTAAAGAAAAGTGAAATTAATGTTAGTAAAAGTCAATATTTAGTTGAGCCACCTTTAGCCGCTATCAAAGCTTTAATTCTGCGCGGCATGCTATCAATGCAAGATTGTACTGTCTCCTGCATTTGAGGATGATGATTCCACACATGAATAATCTTTTCTAGGAGCTGGGTTTTGTTGGTAATCACATCTTTAGCCACTTCTCTTTTCATCAGCTCCCACACATTTTCAATGGGGCTATTACCCGGCCAATCCAACAGAGGGATATTTTTTTCTGCCAAAAAAGCTTTACCAGACCGAGCAGTGTGGCAGGGAGCTCCATCTTGCATGAAAGTGAATGGTTCCCCATTTGGAAACCATTCTCTGAGCTGCGGAATCAACCGATTTTGTAATACTTCTTTGTACTGATCTTGCCTCATTATTCCTTTGACGACGTACAGACGTCCAGTGCACTTGCCGCTGATGACTGACCAAATCATCACTTTGGTGGGATGTTTAACCGTCGGGACGACACAATCAGGATGAAACTTTTCTCCATGACGACGAGGCACATACTGAGCTTTATTCTGCAAAATTTCGAATGTGCTTTCGTCACTGAAGCAGACCTGTCAAAAATAGGAAAAATATATAAACTTCCATGTTTATTTGCTTTATTTAACTGAAAATGATAATAATGTATCAATTATTGATTAAATTGCTGTATCTTATCGATCTCCAGAAGTCCACATCTTTGTCTTGCCATTGTTTGGCCCACTTCAGGCGCTTTGCTTTCATTGCAGCTGTTAACTTGGGCTTCCTGGCGGGGCGACAGGCCTTAAAATCTAATTCTTTCAATTTTCTTCGAACAGTGCGCTCAGAAGCATTTACGCTAGCATCCTGGAGCTGTGATTTTATTATCTTTGTGGTAGCAAATCTGTTTTCTACACAAATTTTCTTCAAACATCTCTCTGACCGTGAAGTGAAAATTGGTTTTCTACCGCATCTTTTCTTTCTTTTCGGGCTTAATTCCTTCCCTGACTCAATTTTCTTTTTTATGCCTCGTACACTAGCTTCAGAAACCTCCAATCTTCGTGATATTTCTCGGTTTGTAAATGTTTTCGCAATCACAAGGGCCTTCACTTCAGCTTTTTTACGTGGTGAAAGATCGCCTTTTCTACCCATAATGAAAATAGTCCAATTACTTTTTTAAAACACTGCATACAAAATAAACTAATAACTGAGTAGTATAAAACTGTTAAACAAACAATCACAGTCCATAAAGCCACAGAAACACGTCCGTACCTGACTCGATTCCGATCGCGACTGATACAGGTTTGTAGTTGTTTACGTTCATGTATCACTTTGTCAACACAGTGTTGCCATATGTTAAAAATAAATACAAATATGTAGTCTACAACAATTCTTTTAAATAAAAATCAATAATATTGTAGTTTAAATATACCATTATTGCATAAAAACTCTTAAGAAACATAAAATTACTAAAAAAAAATACAGTGCGTCTAATAATAATTTGGCTAGGGACTGTATATCAATTTGATGTCCTGAATTCAAATAACGTATTCATTTGTACCTAGGAGCTCAAATTTTTAAGATATACAATTTTAGAGAAATATAAGTTACATTATCGTAACTCAAATCCGTAAGTGTAGTAAACAAAAGTAGATACGAAATTTTTATTTTAGTTATACAAAATATAATATTATGTCGTACTTACAAACAAAAAAAAAAACATTGAAGAAATGAAATAGTCACTCAACACTTGGAAAGCTTCTTTTCCGCGACATTCTTGAATGTTTTTTTAAACAGTCCCTTTTTAAACTCCAGCAGTAATCTGCCATCATGTGCATGTCCCATCTTCCTTGGTAGCGGTCCTCCATAACTTTAATATCTTGGTGAAATCTTTCACCTTGTTTCTCACTTATGTCTCCTAAATTTTCTGGAAAACGGTCTAAGTGGCTGTGTAAATAGTGTATTTTAATACTCATATTGCACCCTAAGGATTTGAAACTATTAAGCATCTTGTTAACCATTTCAACATAGTTTTGAGCTTTATGTTTGCCTAGAAAATTTTCTACAACTGCAACAAATGATGTCCAAGCTTCTCGTTCAACTTGATTCATTGAATTTATGAAGGCAGGATCCTTAATTAATTGTCTTATTTGTGGGCCGTCAAATATCCCTGCTTGAGTTTTTCTGTGCTCAATTGATGCATTTTTACCCCTATATATGCAAAGCAAGACCCATTCTTATCAAGAGCCTTTACAAATTGCTTCATTAAGCCCAACTTTATATGTAACGGAGGAAGCATGATTTTTTCTCTTTCAACCAAAGCGTCGTTAATGACATTCTTTTCCCCAACGTCCATGTTTTCTCTCTGAGGCCAATCTTTTCTAACCCAGTGGTGTGTTTTGTCCCTACTATCCCAGAGGCACAAGAAACACGGATATTTCGTGTAACCACTTTGCTGCCCAAGAAGAAAGTTTACCATTTTTAAGTCTACACAAATCATCCATTGATGTTCGTAATACTTTATCTTCTGCAAGACCAAAGCTATGGTATTATATTCTTCTTTCAGTTTCGTTGAGTGAGCTAGTGGTATTGAACCATATTTATTCCCATTATGTAGAAGGACACATTTTAAACTTCGCTTTGAACTGTCAATAAATAGGCGCCAATCATCTGGAATATATTCAGAAAGTCCCATTTCTTTCATGAGTCCCCTAATTTCGTGACAAAATACAAGATTGTCTTCTTGAGAAAAGAATGGTAGCAGATCTTTTTCTCTTGTACGGTAAAAGGTAATTTTGGTTCCTTGTTCCAGTAAATTTTTGTCGTTCAACCTAGAAGCCAGTACTTCAGAAGCTTTTTTCGATAAATTGAGATCCCTGGTGAGATCATTTAATTCATTTTGAATGAAGCGTTGAGGAACTGATGACGTCCCCTCATAGTCACTGTTAGTTTCATTAGCATCAGAACTTTTATTAGCATCAGAAGAGCGATCAGAGGGAAAATATTCGTCATCAGAGATATGTGGTAGCTGATGAAATGTTGGAATCGGTATTTCATCTGAGTGCGGGATAGGGCGTATTGCCGAGTCTAAATTGGGATAAGTCCACTTACTGCGGTTATTTCGATTGATTCCATTAGTATTTACTAAACAGAAATAACAATCATTGAAGTGGTTTTTTGGTTCTCTCCAAACCATTGGTACGCCGAATTTTAGACATTTTCTTTTCCCGTAGTCCACTGCCGTAAATGCTCTGTACAAGATTTACATACGAGATGCGGGGCCCACGTTTTGTCCTGATCACCAAGCTTAACTCCAAAGTATCCAAGATACGCTCGCTTTACAAAGTCAGTAATAGTTTGTCTGTATTGTTGAAACATGTATTCTCCGCATATATAGCAAAACACATCAGGTTGATTTACACAACTTCTTCTTGAACTGGAACCTGAACTCATTTTAATTCTGTTCAATAACACAAAAACACTCTTTTCTTAACATAAAATAACACGCCGAATTCGATCTACTCTCATTAGTAAGAACGCACAAACTGACGAGACTTACCCGAGTTAGGTGATTAAAAGGGTCAGTTCAGGTACCTGATAGGCAATGGTTCCACTATTTATAGATTTACCTGGAATTTACTCAATTACAGAATGACAATAAAACCATTGTACCTACATTAATGAATATATAATAATTTTAGAACTCTCATAAATGAATATACTGAATAAAAAACCACATTGGTAGATAAGTTGTTGTATCTAAAAAAGTAGAGCTGATAGAGAAAAACGGATTGCATGTATAGATTTAGCGTCCCAAATATAGTTAAAATCAGCTCTAAAATCCCAGGCACCAAAACAAAAATATTTTTTTGTTGCCCTGTGTAATTTGTGTCTGTACTAATGTAACTAAATGTAATTTATTTTTATAAGTCAGTTTAAGTTTAATTTTGAATACTAAATATTCATAAAATGAACCTAAATCCCAAAATAATAATAACAATGTCTTTATTGTGCATTCACATTATATTTACAATAATCTACTGACAGTAGCTTGAACACACAAAAGGCGAAGTAGAAGCTAGGCTTCCTCACTTAACCTACTTATCATAGTATGCAATATAACTGGATTTACGACTAGGATAACAGTTTTTACTTAACTTTATTTTGCAGAGGGCAAATACATAAGCACTTAACTTGGGAATGTGGAATCTTTGGCACAAAGATACTACTCAGTATATATCACCACTACACCAAACACTTTATTTTTGCACTCGACGCGCGTTTCGCTAACCATGTTAGCTTCATCAGGAGCGATGATTGACTCGAATTTTTAAAAATCTGAGGCGGGACGTTTTTCAAATTCAGCGGGACCAGATTGTATTTTTGTGATAGTAAATTTGTGCCTCAAAATATCTGAATTTTATTTTTTGATATAAATATGGCGGACATTTTAGAAAGATTATTTTATTATACAAAACTAAGGTATGAAACATTCTTCTTTCTCCCATGTTCAACCAGCCAATATCTTTCAATTTTGCAGTCACCCCCCTTTCGTATTTTCTGATCCCACATATCATTCGCACACAGCAGTTCTGGATCAACTGGATGCGCCTCGCATCTTGTCCCAGCAAGCATGGCCCGTACAAAGTGTCACAAAAAGAGAAGTGTGACAAGACCAGGCAGTCACATAACGATTTCTTGAGGTTCACAAAAGGTGACTTTGATTGAAAATTAGTTTTAAATTAGCAAATGCCTTTTTTACACAGCTTTTAAAGTGTTCAAAGAACCTCAAGTCAACGTCAAGCAACAGACCGAGATTTAGGAGTAAGGGAGTTAACAAAATACTTGTTGATATCATCTACATTTCCCAAATGATCAGGGACTGATTTAGTCTCCTTAGAATAGACACCCAGATCACTAAGCAACCTCCAGTTATTTTTTGTATCTTCTCTGCGGAGATTTGTTTGGAGGTAAGCCATCTTTTCGTTTTGTAAAGCAGTAGTTACATAATTGCGTAACTGCTGATATTGCTCCCAATTCTCTGCCGTCCCCGACATTTTGAACTTGGAGAGCGCTTTGTCCCGCTACTTCATAGAAAATTTAATATTATAAGTAATTCAGGCTGTTTTTTTCTTGGGTATACGTGCATTTCTGAATGGAGCATGAATATCAAAAAGATCAAAATATAAGAGTTAAAAGCTGCAAACTTATTGTTAACATCATTCATACGGAAGATGCTGTGAGACATGAAGATTTTCATTGGTCAAAGAATCGAAGTCTCTGTATTTCCAATAAATTAAAAAGTGATCGAGGCATCTCATGTAGTCTATTTACTAAAAGATTTTCTTTAGAATCGGTGAGGTCTCTGTAGGGTAGAACTCGAAACACAAAGCATTAAAACCAGCTTTAGGCTCTAGGCGTCCAGTATGAAAGGAATTGCTGGGTATAAACAGACTCAAATAAGAACATTTATATATGATATAAGTTCTGATATATAAGTATTTAGAGATTGCATTCAAATTCATCTAAGAATTCATTAATATTTGCAAATATATATAACACAAAAATTACTTTTTAAATTGAAAAGAATCCATATCTGTTCGACAAAGATCTTATTTCATCTAGAACTCGAAACACAAAGCAAAACATATATATATATATATATAACATATTTATATATATATATAATATATATATATAAATATTTATATATGTTTAAATATATATATACAAGGGTTAATTGAAAAGTATTGTGAAAAACAACATAATCTCCACTGACCTCAACACATTTGGTCCAGTAAGATTCCAATTTTTTCATTTTCTGAAAAAAAAATGTTTCGAATAGTACATAATACTCATTTACAGCCCATATAACCAGACACTTTATTTTTAAGTACGTGTTTATAACCAAAAATTAAGTAAAATGCTTATTTCTCTCAGTCTAACCCCGTTTATTCTCATAGCTAGTACGAAATGAAAATCTTTATATTCCATTTTTGTTGCCTTAATTAAAATTCCTGGCAGGAGGAAAATTTTAATTAGTCATAAAGCACAAATCTGTTTATTCAATATTTTCTAAATGAGAGGGCTGCTTGCATGACTATAATAAGTGGGGAAATTGCCTTTTCCAATTTATACGACCCGACCGGCATAAAGAGTTAAATGAGCACTGTTGCCAACTAAATCACGCTTTTAACACACGCCATTACCGGTTTGTTTAAATAAATAAAAGTAAATGACCTGAATATATAAGGTGTTCTGTATAATAACAATGTACAGGGTGGTCCAAATCGGACACTTTTAAAGGTAAAACCCTTTATCTAAAGGAGATAGATGAAAACTGATGTCGGTGTCTGAGGCTCAATTTTTATGATAAACCTCATATCGATATCTAGTACCGTTTCAGATATACAGGGTGTTTTTCAAAAATCCACATTTTGGAAAAAAGTTTGTAATTCTTTTCCTATTGAGAATTTTTGATTTCTGTAAAAACATTCTCAAAGCACTTTGTCACGTAGATTTCAACAGTGTAAGTTACATTTTTTTACAACTAGTATTTTAATAGTTATTAACGCAAAAATATATTTTTTAAAAGGGATACCCTGTACATGTTCCTTATCCGAATAGAGCTTTAAATTACCATTCTAAAAATATAGCATACTTTATATTTTGCATAAATCTACGTCAAAATATAAAGATTTTCAGTTTTTACGCGAGTTTTAAATGCACATTTTGTGAAGTAGGCTTCGGACGGAGCAGCCATATGGTGTAATTCAATTGTTTACTCGTAATTGTCAAATTTTACTTCAAGATCAGTTATTGATTTGTCAAATAAATCGCAATGAAGTTTGAAAATTACGAAAAAGGGGATATGATAATATGTTTCATACAAACCGGAGAAAATTCGGAGGCGGCAAATAATTTGTACCACAAACGGTATCCAGAGAAGCGTCAACCCTTCAAGGATATATTCGCTCGATTGCGACATAACCTAGTTAATGCGGCCAGTTTGAAAAGAAACGACCCAAAATTTATGCATCAAACAGGAATAAAGAGTTAGAAGAAATAATAGTTTTAGGAACTATCGAAAATAATCCCAACACTTCAACCCGACAGTTAAAAGAATCCACTGGACTACCAAGAACTAACGTAAGTTGTACTTTGAAGAAGCACAAATTCGGGCCATATAGGACAAGAAAAGTTCATCAACTTAGAGATGGAGGTTTTCAACGGCGTATGGATTTTTGCCAATGGTTTCTGGAGAATTGTAACCATGTTCCGAATTTTTCATTAAATTGCATTTGTACAGACGAAGCTTATGTAAGCAATTAGTTTTGGAGCAAATAAATTAAGGCAGATTTGAATTGTGTGGGCAGGAATTTTTAGAGGCAGGGTAATAGGTCCATTTACTTACGAAGGAACACTCACCTCTCAGAGATATTTAGAAACTTTAAGGCAGCAAATAGAACCTCTTGTTGATAAACTGCCGTTAATGGCCGTTAGAAATATATTTTTTCAACACGACGGGGCACCCACTCATAACGCTGCAATTATCAGTAATTTTTTATAGGTCAATTTCGACAATAACTGGACAGCCAACCAAGGTCCGAACTATTGGCCGGCAAGGTCACCGGATTTAACACTGATGGACTTCTATCTCTGTGGAAGATTGAAAGACCTAATTTTTAAATTGCCGACAAACACCAGGCAAGAATTAGAAGTCGCAGTGATATAAAGTTTTGCAGCTCTCACTCTTCTGGAACTGATCAACTCGGTAAGAAGTGTCCAGAAAAGGTACCGCCTATGTGTAAATGAAATTGGTCGACATTTTGAACATTTCTTATAGAAAATTGTTTTGTTTTAGTTTGCTCTACTCGGAATAAATTGTTTTGTTGTTGTTTTGTTTTATTTTATACATAGTTTAAAGTTCTATAGCATTTAGTAAATTTCATTGTAGTTATGACTTTTAGAGTTATTTCTGGGAATTTTTTTTGCGATTTGACTGCTATCGGTAAACAATTGATATTGTCGCTCCGTCTAAAGCCTACTTCACAAAATGTATATTTAAAACTCGCGTAAAAACTGAAAACCTTTATATTTTGATACTTCAAGACCTACTGATTTAAGCAAAATATAAAGTGTGCTATATTTTTAGAATGGTAATTTAAAGCTCTATTCAGATAAGGAAAAATATACAGGGTATCCCATTTAAAAAAAATATATTTTTGCGTTAATAACTATTAAAATATTAGTTGTAAAAAAATATAACTTACACTGTTGAAATCCACGTGAACAACTGCTTTGAGAATGTTCTTACAGAAATAAAAAATTTCCCATAGGAAAAGAATTACAAACATTTTTCCAAAATGCAGATTTTTGAAAAACACCCTGTATATCTGAAACGGTACTAGATATGGATATGCGGTTTTTACTTTTGAGTTTATTATAAAAATTGAGCCTCAGACACCGACATCAGTTTTCGTCTATCTCCTTTAGATAAAGGGGTTTATCTTTAAAAGTGTCCAATTTGGACCACCCTATACATTTAAACGGGTAGAAAAATAATATACTTAAATTTTTAAATACCTTCCCGTATTATTCAACTTTACATCATGTATTATACATTATACAAGGTATCTTATATATATGTTTCTCTACCCAACGAACCAAAGGGGCGAGGTAAAAATTCAAAATGTAATCCCGGTCTTTGGAAATAGTCTTAATAAAGAAAACGGCTGTAGAATATTAAAGGAACTGATTCTACTTTAAGTAAACTTCAGGAAAAGCGATTTAAGCCCTCAAGAAATGATTCAAGTGTAGAGTGGATTCGAATGTCAGACTGCGATATTTCCGATCTCTTGGAGAATGACATTTTCGTCTTTATTTAGGAAAGAACCAGCAAATTACAAAAATAAAAATTGTTTATTCAACTTATTTTTTTTATTGTTCACCTATATGCCTGAGTAGAGATTTTACCCTTTTTCAATATCCTAAGGATATTGGCGGGGATGTCATACCCGTCGATGACAACCAAATGCCGAAACATACATTTTTGTATTTCACAGCAGCTTTTAGACAATGCGATAGTAGTGCCATGGACGTTATTACATTTCTGCAAACAACTACTACCTACGTACGTAGCTAGACTAGTTATACTTAAATAAATTAATAAATAAAGTATACCAACCTGCCGGGATTGTAATCCGAGACCTTCTGCACCTACGCAACGAAGCCACAGGCCGCCACAATAAAAAAAAAGAGCTAAATCCTGAGAGGAATTTCGAATTATAACCTTAATAAGCCATCTATTGAAGCTATTCTTAAAGATAATTCACCAAAGAATCTTCAGAGTGGGTGAAAAATATATAGGGCGAACCTAATTTGGATTTCGAAATGAAGTGGGTACTAGAGAGGCTCTATTTAGTTTACAAGTTCTCTTTCAAAGACGTAGAGATATGAACCACGACATACATGCTTGTTTTATTGATTACAGGAAGGCATTTGATAGCGTAAAGCACGATAAACTGATGGAGATATTGAACAGCATTGGAATAAACAAGAGGGGCGTGAGAATAATTAAAACCTTGTGCTGCAACTAAACTTCATCTATACGAGTCCAAGGAGAAGAGTCAGAAAACATTATTAATAAGCAAGGGGTTAGAGAAGGATGCATATTGTCACCTCTATTGTTTAACATATACTCGGAAAGAATTTTTCAGGAAGCTTTGGAGGACATCACGAAAGGAATAAAAATAAGCGAGAAATACATAAACGACATACGATACGAGGACGATACAGTTGTTTTTGTATACAGCAGCAAAAGGCATAATAAATAGAGTGAGTGAAATCAGTGAGAGATATGGCTTATCACTTAACATTAAGAAAACTAAACACATGATAATATCAGAGAACAACAATAAAAAGTGGTAGTAAATAACCAGCAGATAGAAAAAACACAAGCATATACGTATCTGGGAACAAGAGTAAACGATATATGGGATCACTATTTAGAGATCAAATATCGAAAAGAAAGGTCAAGAGTCACATTGCTAAACATGGCTAAATTATTTAGATGCTACGACTTATTATTATCGGTGAAGAATAGGTTACTAAGGAGCTATGTTTTCCCGTGTTATTATATGGGATAGAGTTGTGAACATTGACGGAGGCGTCATGAGGTTCGGTTATACCGGAAAATTTTGAAAATACCTTGGACTGCTCACGATACCAACGGGGAGGTTCTAAGAAGAATGGAAAAAACAAGGAGAGGGCCTGAAAGTAGAAGAATATCTTGGCTAAAGAACGCTAGAACGTGGTTCAATAAATCTGGAAGTCAGTTTCGAACAGCTGCAAACAAAGTACCGATTGCCAGATTGATTGCCAACATACGGAACGGATAGACACCACAAGCAGAAAAAGAACCTCTTTTCAAACTTATACATTTAATGCAACGGTAATGTAGTAACTTAAGACCTTTTAAAAAAATTCTTAGTCTGGATTTGTAAACCAGTCTGTGGCAAAATTTATTACTGCTTCATTTAAATAAAATGTGTCTCTCTCCAAATGTTTTTCAGACTTGGAAATAGGTAATAGTCCCAGTGAGCTATATCAAGTTAATATGGGGAATGATTAATCAGCTTAAAGCCTAATTCGTTTATATATTGAAAAATATTACCAGCTATTCGGGAGCAGGTGCGTTATCTTGTAAAAGCAGTACTATTTCAGATACTTTTCTTCGGAGTCTATTCACAATTTTTGGGCGAAGTCAATAATGAATGATAAACACAGGGGAACAGCTGTTTTTGTGTCGAGGTTTTTTGAGCTGATTCTATATCAGTTTGATGTCCTGAATTCAAATAACGTATTCATTTGTACCTAGGAGCTCAAATTTTTAAGATATACAATTTTAGAGAAATATAAGTTACATTATTGTAACTCAAATCCGTAAGTGTAGTAAACAAAAGTAGATACGAAATTTTTATTTTAGTTATACAAAATACAATATTATGTCGTACTTACAAACAAAAAAAAAAACATTGAAGAAATGAAATAGTCACTCAACACTTGGAAAGCTTCTTTTCCGCGACATTCTTGAATGTTTTTTTTTAAACAGTCCCTTTTTAAACTCCAGCAGTAATCTGCCATCATGTGCATGTCCCATCTTCCTTGGTAGCGGTCCTCCATAACTTTAACATCTTGGTGAAATCTTTCACCTTGTTCCTCACTCATGTCTCCTAAATTTTCTGGAAAACGGTCTAAGTGGCTGTGTAAATAGTGTATTTTAATACTCATATTGCACCCTAAGGATTTGAAACTATTAAGCATCTTGTTAACCATTTCAACATAGTTTTGAGCTTTATGTTTGCCTAGAAAATTTTCTACAACTGCAACAAATGATGTCCAAGCTTCTCATTCAACTTGATTCATTGAATTTATGAAGGCAGGAGCCTTAATTAATTGTCTTATTTGTGGGCCGTCAAATATCCCTGCTTTGAGTTTTTCTGTGCTCAACTGATGCATTTTTACCCCTATATATGCAAAACAAGACCCATTCTTATCAAGAGCCTTTACAAATTGCTTCATTAAGCCCAACTTTATATGTAACGGAGGAAGTATGATTTTTTCTCTTTCAAGCAAAGCGTCGTTAATGACATTCTTTTCCCCAACGTCCATGTTTTCTCTCTGAGGCCAATCTTTTCTAACCCAGTGGTGTGTTTTGTCCCTACTATCCCAGAGGCACAAGAAACACGGATATTTCGTGTAACCACTTTGCTGCCCAAGAAGAAAGTTTACCATTTTTAAGTCTACACAAATCGTGAAAGTTTACCATTTTTAAGTCTACACAATTGATGTTCGTAATACTTTATCTTCTGCAAGACCAAAGCTATGGTATTATATTCTTCTTTCAGTTTCGTTGAGTGAGCTAGTGGTATTGAACCATAATTATTCCCATTATGTAGAAGGACACATTTTAAACTTCGCTTTGAACTCAATAAATAGGCGCCAATCATCTGGAATATATTCAGAAAGTCCCATTTCTTTCATGAGTCCCCTAATTTCGTGACAAAATACAAGATTGTCTTCTTGAGAAAAGAATGGTAGCAGATCTTTTTCTCTTGTACGGTAAAAGGTAATTTTGGTTCCTTGTTCCAGTAAATTTTTGTCTTTCAACCTAGAAGCCAGTACTTCAGAAGCTTTTTTCGATAAATTGAGATCCCTGGTGAGATCATTTAATTCATTTTGATTGAAGCGTTGTGGAACTGATGACATCCCCTCATAGTCACTGTTAGTTTCATTAGCATCAGAACTTTTATTAGCATCAGAAGAGCGATCAGAGGGAAAATATTCGTCATCAGAGATATGTAGTAGCTGATGAATTGTTGGAATCGGTATTTCATCTGAGTGCGGGATAGGGCGTATTGCCGAGTCTAAATTGGGATAAGTCCACTTACTGCGGTTATTTCGATTGATTCCATTAGTATTTACTAAACAGAAATAACAATCATTGAAGTGGTTTTTTGGTTCTCTCCAAACCATTGGTACGCCGAATTTTAGACATTTTCTTTTCCCGGTAGTCCACTGCCGTAAATGCTCTGTACAAGTTTTACATACGAGATGCGGGGCCCACGTTTTGTCCTGATCACCAAGCTTAACTCCAAAGTATCCAAGATACGCTCGCTTTACAAAGTCAGTAATAGTTTGTCTGTTTTGTTGAAACATGTATTCTCCGCATATATAGCAAAACACATCAGGTTGATTTACACAACTTCTTCTTGAACTGGAACCTGAACTCATTTTAATTCTGTTCAATAACACAAAAACACTCTTTTCTTATCATAAAATAACACGCCGAAATTCGATCTACTCTCATTAGTAAGAACGCACAAACTGACGAGACTTACCCGAGTTAGGTGATTAAAAGGGCAGTTCAGGTACCTGATAGGCAATGGTTCCACTATTTATAGATTTACCTGGAATTTACTCAATTATAGACTGACAATAAAACCATTGTACCTTCATTAATGAATATATAATAATTTTAGAACTCTCATAAATGAATATACTGAATAAAAACCACATTGGTAGATAAGTTGATATATCTAAAAAAGTAGAGCTGATAGAGAAAAACGGATTGCATATATAGATTTAGCGTCCCAAATATAGTTAAAATCAGCTCTAAAATCCCAGGCACCAAAACAAAAATATTTTTTTGTTGCCCTGTGTAATAGGTGTTTCGGTTAATAATGTCGATTTTTTCGCAACATTTAATCGTTTATTTCAATCACAAAATGAATTACCTTAACAATCAAAGTATTGGCCATCGTTAGCTATGACTTTTTCTCATCTTTCTGTCAAAGAATGGATTCCGCGCCAGAAGCACTTTTCATCTTTTGAGGCTAACCATTCATCGAGCCAAATTTTCACTTCTTCGTAAGAAGGTAAGTGTTGTTCTGAAAGTCCGTGCTGCATCGATCGAAATAAGTAGTAGTCTGAAGGGGCTAAGTCCGGTGAATACGCTGGGTGGGATAGAACGTCCCATTTGATGTTTTCCAAATAGTTTTCAACACATTTTGCAACATGAGCCCGAGCAGTGTCATGTAGAAAAATGACTTTATCGTGTCTTTGGGCGTATGCTGGTCTTTTTTCCTTCAATGTTCGGTTCAACTTTATCAATTGTTGTCGGCATCGATCCCTAGAAATCGTTTCAGCAATTTTCAGCAGTTCGTAATACACAGCTCCTCTACTATCACACCAAATACAGAGCAAAGCTTTCTTTCCCTGTATATTGAGCACTCGTTGTGATGTTGAAGGCTGGCCTGAATCTACTCAAGTTTTTTTTGGGTTGGAGCATAATCACTATAAACTTCAACCAACAATCGATAACTTTCAGCTGCCTTTTCTGCAAATGAAAGAAGGTTATTAAACTTCCCCGCAAAACGTCTTTTTCTGGTACGAAACACGATATATTTAAAGCTATGAAGAACTATGTTTATCGCATAATGACAATTAACAACAAACTGGCTTTTGATGGCGTATGTTTACTTTCCAAAATGCCATAGATTTCACTAGTCTATACCAACAAGTGTATTAGTAACGCCATCTCTTAGCAAAATCGGCGTTACTAACCGAAACACCTATTAATATTCTCCACTCACTGTTTTGACGTGTTCCGTTTCTTGTTCCAAAAAAAAACAGAAGCAAAACTTTTCCCGGCTGACTTCTGTAAGAGAAACCACTTGAGGCGCAATACGCCTACATGTTTTCACTCCTTGGACTATTTCCTTGTCTCTGGATAATAATGATGGACGTTTTATCCATAGTTACCATTCGATTCGAAAAGTTAGATGCATCCACTTCAAAATGGCTACAAACTGACTTTTTTTTTATGGGTCTAGCACACGTGCTGCAGGGAAGAAGTCCCTAAAGTGCTACGGAGCGACACGTATGCGGAAAAAAAGCGATTTACGTTATTCTTGAATCGCTGTAAATTGTACTCGGTGGGAAACACAGTTCTGGGCAAATTATTCCAAAGGGATGATGTTCTCCATATAAAAGACTACTTGAAAAGCGTTGTACGAGGAGTAACAAGCTGCACCTCATACGGATTTGAAGTATTAGCGTGACGTGTACTTCTAACATGCACCGCTCTGGGAGGAATTAAGCGGGCCACACCCTTCGAACACTTTCCATGAAAAATACCGTTCTTCGATGAACGAATCAAGGCCGCCTATCAGTTCCGGGTCTCCAATTAGACGAACAGCTCTTCTCTGAACATAATCCACCAAATGCAGTATATGTTGGGGAGCGGAGCCCCAGACATGGTAGCAGTATTCCATAGTTGGTCGAATTTGAGCTTTGTAAAGAATTAACAGTTGTCGTGGAGCGTAAAGCTTTCTGGTTCGAAATAATATTCCCCACTTTTGAGAAGCTCTCCTTGCTATGCCTGCAACATGTTCATGCCAGGACATATTTGCTCCCACATTAACGCCCAACAAATTGAGTGACGATGTTAGAGGAACGGAGTGCCCCGACATAACTATGTCGGGTTCAGCAACGCTAACTTTTTTAGAAAAAAACTGCCGCCTTGGTTTTTGTAGCGTTAAATTCCACTTGGTTACTGTCACCCCAAGATAGAATTTCTTTCAGGTCTTTGCTAAGTTGAATGACTTCCTGCTGTCTGCGGATATTCGTCTGAGTAGCCGATGTCTGAGCATTCAAAGTCAATGAGGAGATAAGCGTACTGTCATCTGCAAAGCTGTAGATTGAATTCTCGGTCTTTTCCAGCAGATCGTTAATGTAAATGAGAAAAAGCGTAGGAGACAGTATGGAGCCTTGATAGTGAAGGTGTTAGAAAGAAATCCGTCGACTGCCACTCGTAAAGAACGCTCTCTGAGGAAACATGAGAGCCACAAACAGAACTTTTCAGACATACCATAAGAGCGTAGCTTAGCCAACAGCCCATCGTGCCAAACACGGTCGAATGCCTTGGATATATCAAGAGCAACCGCTAGAGATTCTCGAGCTCATCAACTTGGATGTTGTTATTTTCGCTCGGGTTTGATTGGCGTTCAAATATTTAGGGATCTATTGAGGTAATAATTTTTCCATACCCAAATCAGAATGAACAATATGAAAAATAGGTGCGTATGAAATGTTCAGTTTCTTCTAATGATTCGTCGATTCTCCAAAATCATTCTATGTACAGACTCAACATTCTCTCCATTTGGTACAGAAATAGATTTTTCAGCACGGTGTTCATAATTGATGTCAGATCTTCCTCTTTTAAAATCTACAACCTAATTTTGAGAGTGGAATAGGAAAGACTTTGTTTCTTGACTGCATTAAGTGTGTGGTCGTAAATTTCTTTAGTGGACAGCCTTAGCAAAAAGAGGTACGTCATTAATCATTACCAATATATTCTTTGGTGTCCTAGCAACGGAGCAATTACCTTAGTAAGTCGTCTAATCGCCTCCTGCATTAATAATCGCCTAGCATCTTCGGGGCATGCTGTTGACAAGATCCTCTACATACTCTGCAAATTTACCGGAATCGACTACTAAAATGCGTCGTAGCAAAGGTTCCTTCTATTGATTTTTTGTTGAATCCCTAGAATCGCATCTACCACATACTGTATTTACTAAATTTCAAACTGCTAAAGCAATTGCATTTACTTTTGACTATGAGAAGGGTTCTAGACTAACTGTTTATCAATACTCGTAGAATATGTGTGCATTTCTGTAAAATACAACTGACGTAGAAAGTACAGCTTGTTTAATTATACGTTGGAATGTTAATCGATATTTGCTGACCAATAATCTCCTATTCTAACATACGCATTTCCATCTTAACCATCAGTTACGTCAGTAAACAAAATTGTTATTATGGGAGACCGACCAATTCAAAACTAAAGCATTGAAATATTTTATATTTCTCTAAAATGAGGGTTTGGGCTGTAACTCCGGACATGAATAAATGGGCCCAAATTTTTTTAAAGATGTCAACGGCTGCACAACAACTCTCAATTCTGAACAATATATGGAGATTATTGAGAACTTCTTACCACCAACGATTTTAATAGTTATGTCCATAGAACCTGTCGATTGATATAAGCTGGGATTCACACAGCCCTGATTTATAACTGATGGATTTTGCTTGTGAGGATATCTCAGAATTAAAATTGATCTGTTTATCTATTGCCGTAAATCTAAGTATTGATTCGCAGAAAAGCGTATGCTGATCCTTACGGGTCCGCAGTATACCCCCAGGTGCTGGTTAGACGGGCTGCTGGTCAAAACCAGATCCGCAGACAGTCCGCCCAATATACGCAGAAACGCCCATACTGGTCGTACGAATCCATAGTATATCTCTAAGTACATGTCAAATAGAGACGGGCTGCTGTTCAAAACGGATCAGCAGACAGTCCGCCTTATCTATCGGTGTACGTGTAGGTCTAGTGAGTCTCGCAGCGAGGAGGATGAAGTCAAAACGAGTTTGTAGATATCCCCCCTCGTTGCGCACTGGAGAGAAACAGCCTGCGAGACAAAAATGAATCCGCATATAGTCCGCTCTCTCGGCGCTGGTGTGTGTCAGAGAGAGAAATCAAGCATCTTTTTTTCGGTTAGTCGATCAATCGCTTACCTACAAGGATATACCTGTAATAAAAAGGATATCAAAAAAAGAATACAATTCGGCAACGTTGGATCGGGTAGTCTACTTGGCTGTTGCTTGGCTGTATATGCTCACCTCTCAGGCTGTTGGTTTGCTTGGCGGTTTGGAAGATGGGCTGGTACTGCCATTTCAGTGTACGTAAGGCTGTTTTATACCAGCGGTGAGGTCATGTATATGCGCGTACCAAGACATCCCTGATGGAGATGTACCGTTAACAGAGTCTTGGCGTGCTGCTACGATATGAAAATAATAGCGTCCGAGGGGCGGTTGGAAAATATGTCAAACCGATTTTCCACGTTTCCGTTAAAAGAATATATGGATGAATTAATACGCGTAAGTTCATAGTTATTCGTTAAAGCAAGAACGAACCTTTTTGGATGTAGAACACGGGAGATAGATTCGACACGCATATTGCCCAAGAAAAATTATGTAACTTCGTTACAACGTCATTATGGGGATCTTGGAGTCGGCCAATCTAAAAATTATGCTATTTTTCATTATTTTCGATTATTGATCATCAAAAATGTAAAGGGTTAATAAGTTAGGGAAGGAGAAGCCTTATTTCGGATACATAGTATTATTGTGTTATTTTCCGCATTATTGACTAAAAATATGGAAAGCAAAATAAGAATATACAAGACAACAGTGAGACCGATTCTCACATATGCTGTAGAAACAAAAGCTGACACATATAAAACAGCACAAATGATGAGGACAGCAGAAATGAAGGTGATTAGGGACATACAATGAAAAACTATCCACGACAAAATCCGCAACAAAGATCTACAAGAACTAAATACTCGTAAGATCCAAGAAATATCCAAAACAAGAAGAAAACAATGGAATAAACACGTAGATAGGTTGGACGACAACAAACTGGTGAAAAGGGCCAAACTTAATAAACCTTGTGGTAGAAGAACTAGGGGTAGACCTCCGAAAAGGTGAAAGGAATGCTGGACGTTCACATTAGAAGAGACCTAATGGGGATCAAACAGGCAGTATAAAAAAAATTCCTACTTATATGACACAGCATATAAGAAAGCAGAAGAACAAGATTAGAAATAGTAGGGGGAGACATTATCGATTTGTAGTGCTTTGACTTGAAGTTATTCTTTGGTGTCATAAAATCAAATTCAGTATTTATTATAGAACCACGCATTTGCAAGAGACGTACTAAGTAAATCACTTGACTGATCATTGTTGACCACACTACGCGAAATTAGAATTTGTAATATACAGAAGCTGACACTTAAAGAACACGTGCTGCAAGGAAGTCCCTAAAGCGCTCCAGGAGCGACATGTGTGCGGAAAAAGCGATTCACGTTGTTCTTGAATCGCTGTAAATTGTACTCAGTGGGAAACACAGTCCTGGGCAAATTATTCCAAAGGGATGATGTTTTCCATATAAAAGACTGTTTGAAAAGCATTGTACGACGTGTATTTTTAACATGGACAAGTCGCCAACCGTTCTTCGATGTTCCAGCGAATCAAGGCCGCCGGTCAGTTCCGGGTCTCCAATCAGACGAACAGCTCTTCCCTGAACAGAATCCAACAAATGCAGTATATGTTTGGGAGCCGAGCCCCAAACATGGGAGCAGTATTCCATAATTGGTCGAATTTGAGCTTTGTAAAGAATTAACAGTTGTTGTGGAGTGTAAAGCTTTCTGGTTCGAAATAATATTCCCAGCTTTTGAGAAGCTCTCCTTGCTATCCCTGCAACATGTTCATGCCAGGACATATTTGCTCCCAAATTAACGCCCAACAAATTGAGTGACGATGCTAGGGGAATGGAGTGCCCGCAACGTTAACTTTTTTAGAAAAAACTGCCGCCTGGGTTTTTGTAGCGTTAAATTCCACTTGGTTTACTGTCATCCCAAGATAGAATTTCTTCCAGGTCTTTGTTAAGTTGACTTCCTGCTGTCTGCGGATATTTGCTTGAGTAGCAGATGTCCGAGCGTTCAAAGTGAAGATGAAGAGATAAGTGTACTGTCATCTGTAAAGCTGTAGATTGGATTCCCGGTCTTTTCCAGCAGATCGTTAGTAATAAGAAACAGAGTAGGAGACAGTATGGAGCCTTAGGGTACACCGGCGTTGATAGTGAAGGTGTTAGAAAGAAATCCGTCGATTGCAAAATTGTGAAATGCAAAAATCTGAGCGAGATAAATAACCGAATTCTAGTAACAACATTTTAATAACGTTCACAAATAGCTTGTGACATGATGTTTAAGGATACCAATATTTGCCATGAAGAGTTTCCACTACATACATATTTTCACTAAGAAATTTCCGGTCCCATTAGTTGTTTGCATGCTGGCAGGGCAGGACATATTTAGCAACCTCTCCTGTAGGAGCTGCTAATTTGGGATAGGCCATTCCGCCTGGTTTAGTAAATTAGGTTAAAGGGCACCCGGATATTTCGGTTGTCATTATCTCGCCCCAAACTACTATTACACATCGTAGAGGTACACGTTAAAAACTGACTGGTTGTTTAAGCCCCGCTGGGGCCCCTAAGAGAGAAAACATGATAATTTCTTTTTTTAGTGTAGCGGTTTTGTTTAAACGTTATTATTCTTGAGTGTTAGTACACTTATCGTTATAAATTCTTTAAATGGAAATTAAATTTTGTTTTAGACATAACTAAAGTATAATTAATGCTCAGAAAAAATGTGTTGTAGCATATCCGAAAAAAGTATAAGGTTTTGCCTTTGAATTTTTTTAAGGGCAGGACACATGTGCTTCAGTGAAATCCATAAAGTACTGCAGAAGTGGCGGGTACGAAAAAATAGCCAGCATATTGTATTCCGTGGGAAACACAATCCTGGGTAAATTATTCCAATAAAGAGATGAGGTTCTCCATATAAAAGAATTCTTAAAAAGGACGGTATGAGGAGTCAAAAGCTGAAACAGATGTGACGTATTAGCGTGATGTCAATTCCTAACACGTACTGCTCTGGGAGAAATCAAGCCGGCTACATCCACCAAACACTTTTGCTGATACATTAAACTATTTAAAAAAATCACGGTGTATAATAAGTTCTGGATTTGCAAACATTATCTGAAAACAACGCATATTTCAGAGAAGAGCCCCAAACATGGACGTACTATTCGATTGTTGGTCGAATTTGAGCTGTATATTGGACATGGTGTGCCCGCGGTTCCGCTCGCGGGGAGATGATTCACTATTATCGCCACTGCTTATTCCTTATGTTACCTATCATAATAAAATATATCCTATAATCTGACCAGAGAACTTATGTATGGATTAAAAAAAACACGTAAATCGGATAATTTCTCGCGTGATAAGCGCACTGACGGAAAGACAGACATACAGAGAGACATTGCATTATATATATATATATATATATATATATACATATATATATATATATATATATATATATATATATATATATATATATATATATATATATATATATATATATATATATATATATATATATATATATATATATATATATATATATATATATGTATATATATACGTTGCGCTTTATATGTATTATATATATTATTATTGTTATATAACCTAGCCAAAAAATATATGTAAAAGAAAACACGTAAATCGGATAAGTGGTTCTTGCGTGGCAAGCGCACTAACGGATAGAGAGACAGATAGACCGAGAGACGTTGCATTTTACATATATTATATTATTTGCTACATGATATTGTTCCATATTTAACGGTTTAGGCCGCGTATTGCAAAAGAGCGGCTAACGACAAATTTTTTTCCGACTTGATTCACTATTATCATCACTACTTATTTCCTGTGTTACCTAATGTAATAAAATATATATCTACAACCTGATCAAAGAACATATGTATGAATTAAGAAAAGTCACGTAAATCGAATAAGTGGTTCTCGAGGGATAAGCACACTAACGGACAGACAGAGAGATGCTGCATTTTATATATATTATAGACATAGATTATTATTATTATTATATAACCTGGCCAAAGAACATATGTATGAATTTAAAAAAAGACACTTAAATCGGATAAGTGATTCTCGCGTGATAAACGCTTTAACGGACAGACAGACAGAGAGACGTTGTATTTTTTAGATATTATAGATTATAAATATTCTCCGCTACATAATAGTGTTCCGTATTTAATGGTTTAGGCTGTGTATTGCAAGAGAACGCGCTAGCAGTAAACTTTTTTCCGACCTCATTCACTATTATCGTAACTGCTCATTCCTTATGCTACCTAACGTAATAAAATATAGCCTATAACTTGGCCAGAGAACATATGTATGTTTTAAAAAAAAAGTATGTAAATCAGATAAGTGGTTCTCCAGTAAAAAGCGCACTAACGGACAGACAGACAGAGAGACGTAGCATTTTATATATATATATATATATATATATATATATATATATATATATATATATATATATATTATAGATTATAGATTAGAAGTTTTTCTGGACTGTAAAGCGTTTAGTATGAAATAATATTAGTGGAGGCAGGCCGTAAAATTTTTATTACTTCTGGAAATTTTTGGGTACAGCTTGGAAAGCGTTTTAAATACTTTGAAACAGTGCCAACATAATGTAAACGAAGTTGGGAATGTGGAATCTCTCGCACAGTGAGATTACTCAGTGTATATCACCACTACACCAAACACTTTATTTTTGCACTCGACCCGCGTTTCGCTAACAATATTAGCTTCATGAATCATCGCTCCCGATGAAGCTAACATGGTTAGACAAACGCGAGTCGAGTGCAAAAATCAAGTATTTGGTGCAGTGGTCATATATACTGAGTAATGTAAACGAGTTTTCTCAGCCTAATTTTGACCGCAAGACAACTTTTCTTTGTATTTTAGTGCTTTTTTTCACATTTTAACGCTTTCGGCTCACTATTTCTTAACTATGTCAGCTTCTGTTCATTGTTATATCAAAAGATTAATGGTATACAACTGGATAAAGACCCAAGATCGAAGAAGATACCTAAGGGAAGCTTTTTTTTTCGAAAATGGACTGCATAGCTGAAATAATGATGATGATATTTGACTAGATTCAAAATTACTACTTATTCACAAAAAAGAATGATAAAGTGAAAAAGTGTCTTTCTAAAATATTTTCCTTAGCGAAGCAAGTAAAAAGGGACTTTTTTGAGGTAACTCTATTCGTTTCATCTCAAACGTTTCTATGCATTATTTTGATTAAGCTTGAAAATAATGATAAAATAACATGATTTTTGAGTTTCTTGACTACAACTGATATATAAATAAATTGAAAAAACTTTAAATACATCAAAATAACAGTGTCCCATAAGTAAGATTAAATTTGTTTGATTTATTGCACGTACACAACATATGGGAAGGGCAAAGTACAGTTCTTGAAAATTTAGTTGGTATGGAACGTTTCACTGGATCCCCTAATCCCGGGGATTATTTTGAGAAGGTGCTCAAATCTTAATATAAAGGTGAGGTCTTTTTTAATGAAAAAGGCCATCTTTTTTTAATCTTCCACCTAAGCATGCAAACATCGCAGTGTAAAACATCAATGTATCAACGTATCGATGTTTAAAAAAATACATCGATGCCTAAAAAACATAGCTTCGAAAAGATCGATGTATAGAAGCATCGATATTTTTTTCCAATTTTTTTTTTATTGTGAGCATAAAAGGGTAGTATACATTAGTATAGGTGTGTACAGTAAGGAATTGTTATTTTTTAAACAGTTTTACAGCACACACAAGTACGAAGTAGACAAGTAAGCCGAATAACACAACGAACAATTCGAACTAAGTTTTGTATTGTAATTTGTATGTATCAACTTTATTTATCAAAACTAGGATAGGGAAAGGGTTCTATGCTATACAGCCAACTTCTTCCAAGTCTTTTGTAATTTATACTGCATTGTGATTGAATGATAATTAAACGAACTGGACGAAGAAAGTGAGTGAAACATTCAAATTATTGTTCATTCATCTATTAATAGGAAACAGTGCCATCTATCAATTTCATTTTCAACAACCTCGAGAAATATTTCGTGAGTCAGTCAATATCATTAACAATAGTTGAAGTAGTATTATAATAGATGGAGCTGCTTGAAATAGTGAGTATTTCCGCTAGACATAAAAAACATCGATAAGAAACATCGCTTGAATTAACATCGATGTATCGATGGTTTTCGATTTAAAACATCGATAGCAAACATCGATATTTTTTGACTAAAATATCGATGTATTGAAAACATCGTTGTATCGTTTGTTTTCCTACTTCTACCTGCCGGTCATCAATTTTGGAGATAATAAGGTTGAATTATAAGAGAACCTTTTTTTTCAGTGAGAGTTTTTTGAGAAAGCTCTTCCCCTGATTAAAACTTGCAAGTTTCACAATAAGAGAAACACATAAATTGAATCGGCCGGGCAAGATTTTTATCTCTACTGCTACTGTTTATAATTTTATATTGCCTATAATTATCGATATAATGTTATCCAACAAACAAACAAGACGGTATTTTACAGCTGAAGCTTAACTGTGGACGTGCCGATGATGATCGCACCAGGTCGTATCGAGAGCAGGATAACAACAGGATAAATCCGAAACCCTGCTAACTTTTAATTCCTGTCTGGACGCAAACGACACGTAAACTCCATAGAGTGGTGGTCTGTTTAACGAGAAACTCCCATATAACGCGTTCTGAATTACTATTAGAGCCATTATGGCCGATAAAGGCCGGATTTAAACATTTCGATTACGATTTAAATAAAGTTTTGGTTAATACATGATATAGCTGATATTAAAATTGTTCGAAGATATTTTCGTTTTAGTTGAAACTACTAGTTTCTTATTAAAAATAATTATGAGAGCTGTAGCACTGGCGTTTATTTTTATCAAAAAATCCGCACACGTGTCGCTCCTGTAAAGCTTTAGGGACCCGCTGCAGCACGTGTGCTAGACCCATAAAAAAAAAGAAGTGATAAGCAGTACAATGTAAAACAACTGAAAATGGACAAAGTCTATATTTCAGTAGTTTACCCGCTGTTCTTTTATTAGTTAAATCCATAATGAGACGCATTTCGTCGTATCACGGTTCGCCAGTCAGGCTAGAACTGACAAATAAGAAAACATAATTTACTGGTACTTATCCCAGAAGTGATGGAATACAATGGTAGGATACAATGAATTGTACTAAGTACACATGCCTATTACTCCATCAAAAGCTGACACAGCAGCTTTCAAGCTGTTAGAGTGGTTGACACCGTTAAGCTAAAAGCAGATAGCACGGTTTCCGAGGGATCCTCCTCAGGCATATATAGTTAATGCAAAACAGCTGAAAACAGACGAAGTCCATATTTCAGCAATTTACCCGGTGTCCTCTTATTAGTCAAATTCTTCCTGAGACGCGTTTCGCCATATCGCTCGCTCGTCATTCAGGCTAGGATTGACAAATAAGAGAACAGAATTTGCTGGTACTTATTCCAGAAGTTACGGAATACGAAGGTAGAATATAACAAATTATACTAAGTACACATGCTTATTACTCCATCGAAAGCTGACACAGCAACTTTCCAGCTGATAGAGTAGTTTTGCACAATCAACGCTTAAAAGCAGGTAGCATTTTTCAAGGGATCTTCTTCAGGGCATATCTTAGCTTACAACACCGCTCAAGTCGAAAATTGGCGGTTTTCACATTTTAATGCCTTTAGATGGAGCTGCTCATTGCGCGTCTAACCATTGGTTACATGATGTAGATTTCAGCCAATCAGAAGCCGTAATTCGAAAAGTAGTGACAGCGCGCAAGTCGGTTGGCCTCTCAACACCGCACAAGTCGTTAGTCTGTCATACTTTTCTCGTAAAAGTACTTCGCGCTCCGTGATTATTATATTTTTATGTGAGTTTTATCGCTGAAAGGTCTATGCAAGAAGTTTAATAGAAGATTAAGAGGTTAGCTATATAATAAAGTAATGTTTATTGATTTACGCGTATTAATATAAGAAAATGATAATAGAATATCTTCATTTACTTAAGCGGTGTTTACTAACTATCTTTTTTTAACTTAGGCGGTGTTTCAAAATGTATTTTATTTCTTTCAGGAAGCTCAATAATTGAAATACACTAAGGATGGAGAAGACATTGATTCCTGGAGTGATACGAGTTCAGGGGATGAATTGTTATGTGCCCAATTACAAGAAGCAGGACTGGTGTAAAAACATAAACGGCGTAAACAAAGTTGCAAAGAAGATAAAAAAAGAATTAAACTAGGTTAGTAGCATAGGTTTGTTTTGAGGTCCGCATTTATTTTTTTGTTATTTCTATTTTTAATGCAATAATTCCTATTATTTTTTTTAGATTTGAATCAAAAAGTTAACACTAGTCCTTCTGATACCAAAGCATGCGATTCTCCTAATAAATACGAAATTATTGCAACACCAATAAACGAACAAAACTTCGGGGAGTCCATGAAAAGTATTATAAGTAGCCAGGACAATGTAAAAACAATATTTGATCAAAACATAGACTTGGATATTGAAAACATTGACATTAACAATCTACAAGTTATAGAAAAAGTTGGTAATGACTTCTTTGATCTGCAACAGGAACCACCCGAATTCGCTACGGTGGCCTCTGCTACTCCATCGTGTTCTTCAAAAGTGGTTTACTCAGTAATGTTCCATATCACGGTGATTTGTTAAGTCATAGAAAACGACAGAACAAGGCGACAAAAGATCCAAAGAAATATAAACGCAATGTTAATAAAGAATTACGGATGAAAGGTGAAAATTATTTAGGATACAGAAGAGATAGAAAAGCAAAGACTAATGAAACATTTAAAGTAAAACAAAACGTATTTAAGCCTGCAAGATCCATGAAACCACCGTGCACTTTTGCGTTTTGCAAGAAATCAAAACTCAGATTATGTGACAACATAAACGAACAACAGTGGCAATATTTGTTTGAAAGTTTCTGGAAGAACATGAACTGGGAGCAGCGAAGATCATTTATAACTTCTCACGTTAATAAAGTACCAAAGAAAACTACAAAAAATCCAGAATCGAACTGATAGTCGAACTTACGTTTTGACGATTGATAATGTACGTCACCAAGTCTGTAAAAAAATGTTCTTGGCCACTCTTGGCATTAAAGATTGGTTTGTCAGATATTGGCTGACAAAAACAGACTCTGCCATGCCTCCCGATTTGTCTACTTTAACCAGTAATCGCAGAAATCCAGAGAAAATTGAAGACCACAAATATGTTGAAAAGTTTTTAGCAGGTCTTCCAAAGATGCCGTCGCATTACTGTCGTGCTAAAACATCACGAGAATATTTAGAACCAATTTTCTCGAACATGACACAGCTCTATCACACATATAAAGAGAATTGTGAGTTAGAGGGTAGAGAATGCCTTGGCCGTAAATTATTTGACAAATTATTTTTAAAACTCAATCTGAGCCTATTCCACCCGAAGAAAGATCAATGTGATGTTTGTTGCAGTCATAAAACTGGAAACATTACGGATGAAGAATACGCTCAACATGTTTTGAAGAAAGATCGAGCCAGGAAAGAGAAAGATACTGATAAAGGTATTGCACAGTCCGGAGCTTGTCACGTATTCACACAGGATGTTGAATCGGTAAAATTGGCCCCGTATCTTCAAGCTAGTGCAATTTATTATAAAACTAAATTATGCGTCCATAATTTTACATTATACAATTTAGCAACTAAGGAAGTAATGTGTTATTGGTTCGATGAGTCAAATAGCACGCTTGAAGCCTCTGTTTTTGCTTCATGCTTAGTAGACCATCTAGAGAAGGTTTTGAGTCAGAAATTATTGCCTGTGATTTTATATTCTGATGGCTGTTGTACTCAAAATCGCAATGTTACCTTAAGCAATGCTTTATTACGTTTAGCGATTGAAAAAAATATTGTGATTACTCAAAAGTACCTGGAAAAAGGCCACACCCACATGGAATGTGATTCCGTACACAGTGCAATAGAGTGTAAATTAAAAGCTAAAGAAATTTCCCTTCCACAACAATACATGGCTATAACTAAAACTGCTAGGAGTGATCCTATGCCTTACGAAGCTCGTTATTTGGACTATACCTTTTTTTTACCGACTTTTCGAAAGAATTAATTTATAAATCTATACGGCCTGGTAAAAAAGCAGGTGACCCAGTCGTCACAGATGTACGTATGCCAGAAGACAGACCAAATGGCACAATTTGGTATAAAATTGGTTTTGATGACGAGCTTCAGCCGTTACCACATCGTCCCACGCCAGTTAACAGCATTAAACAAATAAATCACCATCAGAAATTGTATGCAGCTAGAATACCAATTACAAAGCGGAAGTATGAAGATTTGCAAGACCTAAAAAGTGTATTACCATCTAGTTGCCACTCTTTTTATGATGATCTTCCGCACAGCAATCGCTAAAGACTGCAACGAACTATTAGACTAGAGATTTCGAGTATTATTTTTTATTTTTATAAATTTATTACTATTATATCTTGTTTCGTTGGAGTTTATTAAAGAATATGTTTTAAATATTTACCTATTAAAATAAAAAAAAAATAATTGCACTTACGCTCTAAAGGTTCGTGTGTCACCAAATAACTTTAAGCAATTGATCTCAACAATGTGATTCTTAAGATTTAGGTTATAGATACCTTATGTTATAACGATTGTTAATTATTCTTGAAATATTTCTTAATAAAAACTTTTCTTTGTAAATCATCTATTAATACCTTATTCCCTAACATTTCCGCAAACAACATCGCCTTAATGTAATAAAATATCAGTCAACACAGCTCAAGTCATAAAATAAAAGTTAAAATAAAGTAAATCGTCAAAATAAGTATAAATAATTATTTCTTAACCGTTAACTAGGGTATTTATTAAGTAATAACAGAAAAATTCCACCGATTTTTTAAAATAGGCAGTTTTTTTTTCGTCTCCTGTAAAGTTGGTAAAAATGACTTATGCGGTGTTGTTAGCTAAAGGACGATATATAGTATGTAAAACAACTGAAAACGGACGAAGTCCATATTTCAGCAGTTTACCCGCTGTTCTCTTATTAGTCAAATCCATCCTGAGACGCGTTTCGCCATATCGCTCGCTCGTCAGTCAGGCTAGGATTGATAAACAAGAGAACAGATTTGCTGGTACTTATCCCAGAAGTTACGGAATACGAAGGTAGAATACAACGAATTATACTAAGTACACATGCCTATTACTCCATCGAAAGCTGACACAGCAACTTTCCAGCTGATAGAGTGGTTGACATAATAAATGCTTAAAAGCAGGTAGCACTTTTCAAGGGATCCTCTTCAGGCATATATAGTACGTAAAACAACTGAAAACCGGACAAAATCCATATTTCAGCTGTTTACCCGCTGTTCTCTTATTAGTCAAATCCATCCTGAGACGTGTTTTCGCCGTATCGCGGCTCGTCAGTCAGGCTAGGATTGATAAACAAGAGAACAGAATTTGCTGGTACTTATCCCAGAAGTTACGGAATACGAAGGCAGAATACAACGAATTGTACTAAGTACACATGTCTATTACTCCATCGAAAGCTGACACAGCAACTTTCTAGCTGACAGAGTGGTTAATACAATTAACGCTTAAAAGCAGGTAGCACTTTTCAAGGGATTCTCTTCAGGCATATATAGTACGTAAAACAACTGAAAACGGACGAAGTCCATATTTCAGCAGTTTACCCCGCTGTTCTCTAATTCGTCAAATCCATTCTGAGTCGCGCCTCGCCGTATCAAGGCTCGTCAATCAGGCTAATATTGACAAACAAGAGAATTTTTTTTTTTAGGGATGTAAATGCCTTATGGATTCTGGAGCAGTCTGCGTCACCATGTGTGCCCCAAAGTGCTTCAGTAATGTGGGGCTCTTCGACCTGAAGGGTTATCATACCCACTAAAACTCCTTGTGAGCTGGCAAAACCCTTTACTCTGATGATTTTTAATGTCTGGATGTTTGCATGTTTTTAACTCTAAGGTAAATTTTCTAATGACTAGAACTAAACTGCGTTATCCTAACTTAATGCTAACTTAACCTAAATCACTAAACCGGAGAGTGTTGAGTTACAATTGTGTTAGTTGTGTGTGATGTTTATACTTTAAACTGAAGGAGTAGCTCAACTAAACTACGGGCTTATCCTTAAATAAGTACAAGGGTAGTCAGTCAAGTCTGTGTTTAGCGTCAACGGTTTTTGTTGTCCATTCATTGTCTGTTGTCAATTTGGGCAGGGACCATGAGTGTTTTTAATTGTTCTTGGATCATATACTTGAACAATTGAGCTATTTACGCTAGTTGCACAGGGGCCAAGAGAGCCTCTGTCTTGGGCAGGGGACCGGGATGGTCATCTGTTTTTTGGGAGTAAGACGGGAATTGTCTTAAGTTCCCCAACCTCTGAACGTGAATTTCTTAACTTGGATTTGCCAAAGATGACGCGGGCAACCACTGAAGGAGGCGGGATGACTGCCTTCGCAGTTTGCACACTTGGGTTCTTTTCAGAACATCTGGAAGTATGATGATTTCCACCATACTTCACACATTTCGAAGGGATATGACAGCAAGATGCTGCATGGTTTTTTGACAGTTGAAACACTGTATACCGCGGATTTGGATTTTTGAGCTCAAAATCACAAAGGAATTTTACCTTTTAAGAATCCGTGTCTGACTTGGGCAGAAGAACAAGCACCATAGGCATGGGCTTGCCATTGGAATGAGTCCAACGTAAGATGTTATTAGGGCTGAAGCCCTGTTGGACAAGGTCGTCTCTGATATTCTCTTTTGTTAGGTGAATAGGAGCACCACGTAGGACCACGTAGTTTAATTAACAAACAAGAGAACAGAATTTACTTGTACTTATCCCAGAATTTACGGATTACGATGGTAGAATTCAACGAATTGTACTAAGTACGCATTCCTATTACTCCATCTAAAGCTGATACAGCAGCTTTCGAGTTGACAGAGTGGTTGACACACAGTCAGTGCTTAAAAGCAGGTAGCGCTTTTCGAGGGATCCTCCTCAGGCATATATAGTTAATGTAAAACAACTGAAAACGGACAAAGTCCTTATTTTAGCAGTTTACCTGCTGTTCTATTATTCGTCAAAGCCATTCTGAGACGTGTTTCACCGTATCACGGCTCGTCAGTCAGGCTAGGATTGATAAACAAGAGAACAGAATTTATTTGTACTTATCCCAGAAGTTACGGAATACGATGGTCGGATACAACAAATTGTACTAAGTACGCATACCTATTACTCCATTAAAAACTGACACAGCAGCTTTCGAGTTGACAGAGTGGTTGACATAGTCAATGCTTAAAAGCAGCGCTTTTCGAGGGATCCTCCTCAGGCATATATAGTTAAAGTAAAACAACTGAAGACGGATGAACTTCATATTTCAGCGGTTCTCTTATTCGTCAAATCCATCCTAAGACCAGATTATACATTTTTTTAATAGTCAGGTAGGTACTACCGTTTAACAATAAGAGAATGTTATTATTTGACACTTTTATGTCTATTTTGAGGTGGAAAATAACAATGGAACAAGTTATTAAGAATACACTATTTAGTAAAATGTGACAATTAGTTTGAATTTGCTTTTATTTTTTTATATTTTAATTACGCCAAAGTCCTCTACTTAAATTTTTTTAAGTAAATTATTATTAGTCAATTCTAGATGGTAAGTAGTTGAAACCAAACTAACAATATTTTTTTAATAAAAAGAACGACAAGTAATATAAAAATAATAAACTCCACGATAAGTAGGACTTTTGATATACCATAAAATTGTGTTGTTATTCCCCCAAGCCGAGCAGGGGATACGTTCGAAACGCGAGTTTGATGTTTTTATGGGCTTATAGCAGTTCCTTAACTCTGTTTTACAAGCGGAATGTTGCCTAAGATCTCCCAACAAAGATTTACAACTTGGGAGTTAATCCGTTTATGGTTAACTTGGGTGGTTTGCATGGCTTCTTTGCTGCTTAAAAAGTATTACACAAACTCCTGACAAAATTTATATATAATAAGATTATTGGCTCCATAAAACTTTACAGTTTGCCCTTTGATTATTTTGGGATTAGCTCACGACCATACAGGAAGTGCTTGTTTCACCTTTTACAAAAAAGGAAACTAGGTAAAAGGAATGTAATCCATTGTAAGACCAAAATTTCTGCAACTGTAATTAGTGATTGGCAACAGTTCGTTATTAATTTTGGTATTAATGAGTGGTAAACTTTTTGGGGGCAATAATACAACCATTTGTTTTCTAAATACCCTTGCGAGTATTATCAGGATGGAGCATATGGTACAGCTGAGTATTGTTGGCGTCAACTTTGTAAACTGAGACAAGTACAGAGTGAGTCAATGTAAATGTAAATTTCATTATTTTATTTGTTTCGGGAATGATGAAAACATGTTAAATACGATAGTTTTAGGGAATGTTAAGGTTTATAGTTTAAAATTATTTTTGAGTATACAGGGTACTTCAAAAAAGTGTGGCCGATATAACATATGTTTTTTAAATGGAACATACTATTTTCTAATTTATTTTTAAATTTAGCGTAAAATTTTATAACTTTTTTAATTATAATCTTATATACCTAAACCTAGTAGTTTTTTTCTAATATTTCAGTTTTTTTTTTAAAAAATACTAGTTTTCCGTTTTTTAAAAAAATACCAGTAGCGCTATTGTTTCTGAAGGTGGAATACTCATAATTGGTACGAGCGTTCTATAAAGATGAAAAAAAGATATATGTAAAGAAATTTGAGTTAGATGTTACAGGGTGTTCAAAATAAATTTATGCATTTCAACTATTTTAAATTGAAAAATCTCAAATTTTTATTAAGAATGTCATATACCTATTTCTAATAGTTTTCAATTTATTTTGAATTTTTCAATTTTACCCTTGTTTTTAATACACTTACGCTATTGTGAAAACATAAACAAATAGTTAATAATAATTTTAATATAGTTTAACTTATCTAATGATTAATTATTATGACGTAATAAATGTTCAAAAATATGCCCGTCTACTTGAATACACATGTTTAGTCGTTTTACTATGTTTTCCTTCACTTTCCTTAGCATAAAGGGCATTATCGTCCTGCACGCATCCCGTATCCTATTTTCCATATCTACTGATGTTGTAGGGGGATTCACATAAACACGATCTTTAATGTAGCCCCACAAAAAGAAGTCTAAACACCTTTAGTCACATGATCGAGGGGGCCACTGAATGAATCCATCCCTACCGATCCATTTTTGTGGGTAACGATCGTTTAAAAATTCCCGAACTTCCCGGTAGTAATGAGCAGGAGCTCCGTCTTGTTGAATCCACATTTATTCCGTTTCAAAGTTATCAACTTCTTCAAGAAGTTGGGGTAATTCGTTTTGCAAAAAATTTATATATCTAAGCCTGTTAAGCGGTTCGCGGAAAAAATATGGACCAATAATTCGAAAATTTAATATTCAACACCATACATTAAGCGCCCAATGGTTTTGGTTTGGAACTTCCCGGACTTAAAATGGATTAACTGTTGAATAATAATGCATGTTATGGCTGTTAACTGCTCCATTACTGCGAAAAGAAGCTTGATCAGAAAACATTATTTTGAATTTTGGATTGTTTGTAGCTTCTACTTGATGGAAATTCATTATAAATATATAATAAAAGACTGTTTTTTTAGTCAATTTCCACTGGTTTATTTAAATTGCGATGACGCGTTTCGCTGTCGATGCAGCTTCTTCAGATCTACATTTTACACTGTCAAGTTAGGTTTAATATTCACAGTTTTATATAATTTCTTAATTATAATATTACACCTAATTAAATTACATTGATAGTATTGGAAAATCCACACAGATTTGGAGTTAAGAGAATAAATTCAATAATGGTGAATTGCTTAAATCTACCTGGTCGTTGAGTAAAGTACCTGTAGTCCTTAATCGATTTATTTGCATAGTCTCTAAAAGGTTTAGTTTTAAACCTTTTTGTTGGATGTGTAAAATTTTGAAATTCTTGTTAAATGTGTGATTTTCTGTTAATAGATGATTAGCATATGTTGAATTAGATTTTCTATGGATGAAACTTTTTTCGTATTCTGTAATTCTTTGTCTAAATGTACGTCCAGTTTGTCCGATGTATGTTTTAGGACATGACCCACATGTTAATTGATAAACCCCTGATTTATTGTCTTTATTGATTTGTGGTTTGTAGTTTTTAAGGTATTTCCCTATAGTATTGTTAGTCTTGTAAGCTATGTTGATATTTTTTTGATCTAAAAATTTCCCCAGTTTTTCCGTTGGTTTGCCGAAATAGGTTAAGTCCTTAATCGATTTATTTGCATAGTCTCTAAAAGGTCTAGTTTTAAACCTTTTTGTTGGATGTGTAAAATTTTGAAATTCTTGTTAAATGTGTGATTTTCTGTTAATAGATGATTAGCATATGTTGAATTAGATTTTCTATGGATGAAACTTTTTTCGTATTCTGTAATTCTTTGTCTAAATGTACGTCCAGTTTGTCCGATGTATGTTTTAGGACATGACCCACATGTTAATTGATAAACCCCTGATTTATTGTCTTTATTGATTTGTGGTTTGTAGTTTTTAAGGTATTTCCCTATAGTATTGTTAGTCTTGTAAGCTATGTTGATATTTTTTTGATCTAAAAATTTCCCCAGTTTTTCCGTTGGTTTGCCGAAATAGGTTAAGTCAAAAAAATATCAACATAGCTTACAAGACTAACAATACTATAGGGAAATACCTTAAAAACTACAAACCACAAATCAATAAAGACAATAAATCAGGGGTTTATCAATTAACATGTGGGTCATGTCCTAAAACATACATCGGACAAACTGGACGTACATTTAGACAAAGAATTACAGAACACGAAAAAAGTTTCATCCATAGAAAATCTAATTCAACATATGCTAATCATCTTTTAACAGAAAATCACACATTTAACAAGAATTTTAAAATTTTACACACCCAACAAAAAGGTTTAAAACTAAACCTTTTAGAGACTATGCAAATAAATCGATTAAGGACTACAGGTACTTTACTCAACGACCAGGTAGATTTAAGCAATTCACCATTATTGAATTTATTCTCTTAACTCCAAATCTGTGTGGATTGTCCAACACTATCAATGTAATTTAATTAGGTGTGATATTATAATTAAGAAATTATATAAAACTGTGAATATTAAACCTAACTTGACAGTGTAAAATGTAGATCTGAAGAAGCTGCATCGACAGCGAAACGCGTCATCGCAATTTAAATAAACCAGTGGAAATTGACTAAAAACAGTCTTTTATTATATATTAACATTATTTTGGATAAAAAATTTGAATCGGCCTCTATTGCTCCATTCCTGGTGGTACAAAAGTTTACTCGTCGTTCAAAATCACGGTCTTGAAGTTCTTGGTGTTGTTCCATATGAAAGGGATGATACTTGTATTTTCTCGTGGTGCGATTAGCCGTAGATTAGGATGTGTCAGGTAAGTCAGCCAGCTGACGGCTACTGACCTGGGGATTATCTTCAATATGAAGTAAAATTTTCATTTCTTTTTTCTCACTGGTAGCATTCTGGTTTACTACTTTCCATTTCATATACTCAACGCTGCCACTACCATCAAAACCATTAAGCACTGAAAAGATTTTCTAGATGGTATACGTCTGTTAGGGTACTTCGCTCCGTAAAGCCTTACTGTCAAAAGACAATTTTTTCCCGCCTCGCCCAGTACATAAACCATATCAATTAATTCATTTTTAGGAAGATCCATATCTATTACCTTTATAGGTCACTTACTACAACAAATTAAACTATTTTTACTTGCTTAATAGACATGTCACAATTTGACAATGCCTACATTTTTGTTTTGTCTTGGTAACTATGATGTTGTAGCCTAAGTGTATTCAAAACAAGAGTAAAAAATTGAAAATAAAACGAAAACTATTAGAAATAGGTGTATGACATACTTAATAAAAGTTGGAGGGTTTTGTAAAAATCTCTCAGAAAAAATAATAATATACCATTGAAAAAATTTGAAATTTTTCAATTTAAAATAGACGAAATGCATAAATTTATTTTGGACATCCCGTAGCATCTAACTCAAATTTCTTAACATATATCTTTTTTTCATCTCTATAAAGTGCTCGTACCAATTATGAGTATTCCACCTTCAGAAACAATGGCGCAACTTGCAATTTTTGCAAAACTGAAAACAAGTATTTTTTTTTTAAAAATTGAAATATTAGAAAAACTACTAGGTTTAGGTATATAACATTATTAATAGAAAAGTTATAAAATGTTACATAGAATTTAAAAATAAATTAGAAAATAGGATGTTGTGTTTAAAAAAACATACGTTATATCAGCCACACTTTTTTGAAGTACCCTGTATACTCAAAAATAATTTTAAACTGTGCACTTTAACATTCCCTAAAACTATTGTATTTAACATTTTTTCATCATTCCCGAAACAAATAAAATAATGAACTTTACTCTATCGTTGACTCACCCTGTACTTTAAACTATAAGAAAAAATTAATATTTTTTTTTAATATGTTTTAAATATTAACATTATTTTTTATCGAGTTAAATGATGAAAACTATGGCGTCTCCTTGTCTGCAGGATAACTTCACAAAAAATTGTCCAATTTGCAAATATAAAAATTAATCTTATAAAATAATGCAGTAGTATTAAACTTTAGTGTGCAATTTTTGATAAAAAAATTTATGTTTAATCTATAAAATATAAAATGCAACGTCTCTCCGTCTGTGTGTCTCTCTGCCTGTCTGTCTGTTTGTTCGTTAGTGCGCCTATCACTGGAGAACCACTTATCCGATTTACAAGCTTTTTTTTAAAACATACATATGTTCTCTGGCCAGGTTATTTATCTATACTATATATAAAATGCAATGTCTCTCTGTCTGTCTGTCCGTTAGTGCGTTACTTGCTTTTTTTTTTAAATATACGTGTTCTTTGGCCAGGTTATAGGATATATTTTATTGCGTTAGGCAACATAAAGAATAAGTAGTGACGATAATAGTGAAACAAGTCGGAAAAAAGGTTACCGTTAGCGCGTTCTCTTGCAATACGCAGCCTAAACCATTAAATATGGAACAATATCATGTTGCAAAGAATATAATATATATAAAAATGCAACGTCTCTCTGTCTGTCTGTCTGTCTGTCCGTTAGTGCGCTTATCACTTGAGAATCACTTATCCGATTTACGAGTAAGTGTTTTTATAAATTTATACATATGTTATATATATTCGATATATAATTAGATAATGGGAGATAAGGTGAGATAAGTATAAATAATGGAAGATAAGAAGAAATAATGGGAGATAAGCAGAGATAAGTCTAGAAAATAGGAGTTATGGTGAGATAATGGGAGATAAGGAGAAATAATGGGAGATAAGGAGAAATATTGCGAGATAAGTCGAGATAAGCCTCGATAATGGGAGGTAAGGTGATATTTTTTTTTATTTTTTTTTTTTTATGGGTCTAGCACACGTGCTACAGGGAAATCCCTAAAGCGCTACAGGAGCGACACGTGTGCGGAGAAAGCGATTCACGTTGTTCTTGAATCGCTGTAGATTGTACTCGATGGGAAACACAGTCCTGGGCAAACTATTCCAAAGGTATGATGTTCTCCATATAAAAGACTGCTTGAAAAGCGTTGTACGAGGAGTAACAAGCTGAACCTCATACGAATGTGAAGTATTAGCGCGACGTGTACTCCTAACATGCACCGCTCTGGGAGGAATTAAGCGGGCCACATCCTTCGAACACTTTCCATGAAATTACTTGTAGAATAGGCTCAAGTCGCCAACCGTTCTTCGATGTTCCAGCGAATCAAGGCCGTCGGTCAGTTCCGGGTGTCCAATCAGACGAACAGCTCTTCTCTGGATAGAATCCAACAAATGCAGTGTATGTTTGGGAGCGGAACTCCAAACATGGGAGCAGTATTCCATAGTTGGTCGAATTTGAGCTTTGTAAAGAATTAACAGTTGTTGTGGAGTGTAAAGCTTTCTGGTTCGAAACAATATTCCCAACTTTTGAGAAGCTCTCCTTGCTATGCCTGCAACATGTTGTGCCATGCAACTCGCCCGCGCTTTGATGCTCACTTCTTGCAGCCCCTTTTTAATTTCTGAGAATGAATTGAGTGAAGAATGATTTTAAAAGAACCAAAGAAATTAGACAAACACTAGCTCCGTTTTCCTTGGTAGAGTAATATGGGTAAGAGATAATTTTTGTACGTCTTTTTGGAATTAGTTTCTATTGTTGTTAAAAAAATTTTGGTTGTACTAATTTTTGGGCACCATTCATTTTAAAATAGAAAGGATCTACTTTCAGCTAAAAAAATGAAAAAATACTGAAGTGTTATACAGTTGTTAAGAAAAAGAATCAGTCTGGTACAACCCTTCTATCCTGAAAAGAAAGATAGGTGTACAGTGAAACACTAGCTTTAATCAACAAAAAGAAAATTTATTAATGATTTAAATTAAAAATTCTAACCCTTGCAGTTCAAGAATTACAAAAATTTTAGCCTAAAAGGTAGTTATTACTAAGTAGAGTTCCTAAATCAGACATTTTACTTCTAAAACTTCGCTACACTCGAAATCGAAGAGTCGTGATATTCACTTCACGATTTATCAGTTCAAATTGATGTTAAAACACTTATTTGCGGGAAATAGATCTACTGATGTATATTCTGGTGACTTACGGTTTTCCTACGGGCTTCTAGGCCTTAAATTGAACACAAAACCGCTTTCACACATTCCATCACTAATTTATCAGTATGGCTTCACGATGAGAAGAGCCTACTTCGGCTACTCCATGTAGAAAAAACACATTAAGCCCACTACGGCTTCACGTTAAAAACTCGTGCTCGACTTGGCTCTCGAAAAAATCGTCAGCAGCCTCTACTGCGGCTTGATGGACAAAGCCTGGCTGCGGCTTGGTCGGAGGAAAACCACCTCTGCGGCTCGATGGAAAAAAGCCCTCTCTGCGGCTTGATGGGAAAAAGCCTCGATCTGCGTTCTGCAGACCCTTAAATAAGCCGTGAGAACTTTGTCTCTAAAATGGCCGACTTCCGGGAAACAAACATTTCACCAATCGCGGCGTACCACGAATTGAATAGATTGGTCGGAAACCCGCACTGCACACTGTACCACGAGCGGCTAGAAATTTCTGCGAAATACACTGCTCGATACAAAGATGAAAAGAAGTACATTATAAAGCCAAAAATCAGTAACATTACATGTTCTTAAAATCTAGGAAAAAATGAATGTTACAATGTTCATGCCAGGACATATTTGCTCCCAAATTAACGCCTAACAGATTGAGTGACGATGTTAGAGGGATGGAGTGCCCCGACATAACTATGTCGGGTTCTGCAACGTTAACTTTTTTAGAAAAAACTGCCGCCTGGGTTTTTGTAGCGTTAAATTCCACTTGGTTACTGTCACCCCAAGATTTCTTCCAGGTCTTTGTTAAGTTGAATGACTTCCTGCTGTCTGCGGATATTCGTCTGAGTAGTCGATGTCCGAGCATTCAAAGTGAATGAAGAGATAAGTGTACTGTCATCTGCAAAGCTGTAGATTGGATTCTCGGTCTTTTCCAGCAGATCGTTAATATAAATAAGGAAGAGAGTAGGAGATAGTATGGAACCTTGGGGCACACCGGCGTTGATAGTGAAGGTGTTAGAAAGAAATCCGTCGACTGCCACTCGTAAAGAACGCTCTCTGAGGAAACATGAGAGCCACAAACAGAACTTTTCAGACATACCATAAGAACGTAACTTAGCCAACAGCCCATCGTGCCAAACATGGTCAAATGCCTTGGATATGTCAAGAGCAACCGCTCGAGATTCTCCAAAGTGTTCAATTGCGTTTTTCTAAACATGTGTTACGTAAGTCAGAAGATCTCCTGTTGATCTATTTTTACGAAAGCCATATTGGTGATCACTAATAATGTTGAATCCTTCAAGATATTTTAGAAGATGCTGATTGATAGCCTTTTCCATGACTTTCGATATTATTGAGAGTAGTGCGATTGGTCGGTAGTTATTTGGCAAGGTCTTCTTGCCTTTTTTAGGTATCGGCTGAACTGTGGCACATTTCCAGCAGGAAGGAAATATTCCCTTTCTGTAGGATAGGTTGAAAAGTCTACAGAAAACTGGTGTTAGTTCCCTTGCACAGTTCTTAAAAACTATAGCAGGTATTCCGTCAGCGCCAGAAGCCTTTTTGGTGTCTAGCTTCATCAAAATACGTTTTATGATACGCTGTCTGAAAACAATATCGGGCATCCTTGACTGCACTATGGGAATAGTAGGTGGTGTTTTTTCCTTGGAAAGCGACAGTAGAATGTGAAGCAAAGAGTTCAGCCAACAAGTTCGCTTCTCAACAGGTGTCGTTGCAATAGAATTATCGGCCCGTGTGAGTGGTGGTATGGTGGATTTGGTGAAATTTTGACTAACTGCCTTAGCGACTGACCAAAAGGACCTGGAATTGCCGGGACAAGCGAGAAGTTTGTTTCTAAGCCGTTGATTGTGTACCTCCTTGGTTTCGTCGATAATTTCTTTGCATCTGTTCCTGGCACAAACAAAGATGTTACGATTTATGGTGCTAGGATCTTCACGCCACTGTCGGTATGCAAGATGTTTAGAAGCAACAGCTTCTTTGCAATTTAGGTCAAACCAAGGCTTGCCGTTGGAAGGGCATTTCTTCAAAAAAGGGATGTAAGCCTCCATACCGGCCAAAATAACATCGGAAACCTCCCTGGCGCAGTCAGATGGGTCGTCGGATCGAAAACAAACGTCCAACCAAGGGAAAGTTCGAAAATATTCCATGAGATATTCCCATTTAGCAGATTTGTAGATATATGGGGATGGGGATATAAGGGGAAATAAGGCGAAATAATGGGAGATAAGGATAAATAATGGGAGATGAGCAGAGATAAGCCTAGATAATGGAAATTATATAGAGATAATGGGAGATAAGGAGAAATAATGGCAGATATTTTATTACGTTAGGTAACATAAGAAATAAGCAGTGACGATAGTAGTGAATCAAGTCTACGCGAGCGGAGCCGCGGGCACTGCCAGGTTCTAATATATCGTCGCTACTTAGTGGCAGGTAGTTGGGTTTAATTGGCGTTTGTACTATCTCAGGTAATGGGGCCTAAGGTACAAAAGTTGTTAATGACCCTTCAGCTTTAGCTTTCTATCAATTACAGCAACTGTCACTACTTAGAGGACAATAAGAATGCTAGGGATTCTCGTCTATAAATATTTTATGGTAATAGGTCGCCCATATTGCTTTCTTCATATCCTCCAAAGAATTTATATTATTTCTAACTGCCAATCCATAATAAATGGATAGTTCGTCTATTAATTTCGCTAACAATTTTCCTTTGCCACTGAGACTTGAACGTCTAGGTTGCTTTGATGTTTCAGGCTCTTGTTTTAGTGAATTCGATTTCAACTAATGTTGGAATCATAAACTCCACTAATGAATGCAAAATACTAACGACTTTAAAAAAAAAAAACGATTTACAAAAGAAATCCGAAACGCAGCTGCCGAGAGGTGAAGCACTGAGACAGGTAACGGTCCCAATCCGACACCCGATCACATTTAATATTATATCTTTGTAATGGAATGGAATTTTCTTTTAAATTTTTTTTTTAATATTAGACCAGTGATTCTCAAAGTGGTTCAGGTGGACCCCCAGGGGTCCACGGGAGACTCGACGGGGGTCTACGTTGGCGTGAAAAAAAAATGGGGTTCACAAGTTGTAAGTGGGGGTTCACGAAAATTTATCTGGTTTCGATAGTAAAGAACAAAAATGTTGGCTTGGCTTTATCTATCAATGTAGGCAGATAATACACTACTCAAAAAAATTAAGGGAGCAAAAGAAATTCCAAATTTTTCGGTGATTTTTGACAGGCTGTATTTCGGTGAAAAATGGTCGTATTGAGACTTTAAAAAAAAGAATTTTGAAGCTTTAAGAATCTAATTTTCAGATCTTTTGGCTAAAATTTTTTAGGAGCTACGGTTCTCATGCAATCCTAATAGATAGCGCGAAAAAAATAATATTGCAAATATTTTGCTTTTTTTGGTCCACGGAATTTTTTCAGTTAGGCCGGCATATGGATCAGATAGCCAGTTTATTTAGCATTAATTTCCTTGTTTTAAAACCTCCCCTATTTTAAGAACTGTGCGATGTTATTTGTAAAAACTTGCGTATTCGATATTCAGTACAACGCGCGTCGAGACTTGCAAAGCGCCGCCCGCCCGCCCGCAACGCAACCCGTTCAGACGTGCAAAGGGACGAAATACGACTTGTGCTGTGCTTGCAATCTTGCATGTTTGATTCTTCACCAATATAAATACGAATGCCAAGGACAAACGTTACTCATTTGTTTCCGGAATTTTGAAAAGAAGTGTGAGTGAATCGATGTCAGTATTTGCCAGTGCCGGAAAAAGTAAGTACCTGCCTATTTGTTATTCATACTTTTATTTTATATTGTAATAATAATACATTTGTTATGTTTGCGTGTAGTAGGTACGTAATAAAAATTAAATACTGAACAGGGCCATTATTCGATACTTCTATAAAAGAACAGAAAGCCGAGAAAGATTGAACTTTTAGTACTTTTTATTATAAAATTATTTATTTACCCGTCTATGGTGATTCACTAAAGGAGAGATATATGATTGACCTGCATGTTTGTACATATTTCAGTGTCCTCGTAGTTGCTAATGGTAAATGACTAAAAATATTTTCATAAATTGTACATGTCTTTATGTACCACTCGTAACGTACATCAAAGTAATAAATAAATCATTAAAATCGCGGAGTTTTGATGTCAAAATATTCTTTAAAAGTATTTTCTCTCGAATTTACAGAAATGTATCAAAAAATATTTTATATTACATTAAAATAGGTTCAGCCGTTTTGTGAAATCCTCTATATGGGTCTTAGCAGTTTATTGCTTTTAATAATTAAAATCAGTTTTGCCGCCGGCATTTTGGTTTTTTTTCATTGCAATAATTAATTAATCCTATTTTATTCTATTAAAATAGCCATATCCTGTTAAAGTCGCCTTATGATTACTAAAACAAACATTTTTTTTTCTTTACAGGTAGGTAACTGATACGAAACATGGCTGAATCTAAGAAGAAATGTCGACAGTGTTGATTATTTGAAATTTGGTTTTCTTTCATCAAAGGCAGACAAATGATTGCCCATATGCCTTTCATGCAACAAAGTTTTGAGCAATGACTCTATGAAACCATCGAAGCTCGAAGATCATCTAAAAAGGTGTCATCCTGATAAAATAGGTAAAGATTTAAAATATTTTCAAACATTGAAGGAAAAATATGAAAAGAGACCCACCGTGCACAGTATGTTCGCTTCAACGTCTCAAAGTAACGATGATGGCTTGCGGGCGTCTTACAATATCTCATTGCTTATAGGCGAAATCTGGAAAACCGCACACCATCGGAGAACAGTTAATTTTAACCGCTGTTGAAGAGGTTTTAAAAACTGTTCTGCACAAACCTCCATTTGACGTACTCAAAAGAATTCCCTTGAGTAACAACACTGTACAAAGACGTACTGATGAAATGAGCTTTGATATTGAAAGCTTCTTGTGTAATTATCTGCAAACAACTCATTTTTCTATTCAACTGGACGAGTCAACTTTACCTGGTATATGTTCGATATGTTATGGACGAAGAAATCCATGAAGAGCTGCTATTCGAGAAAACTTTGGAGACGGACACTAAAGGCGAATCAATATTTAATGTCCTGAGTGATTTTTTTAAGGAAAAATCGATTCCATTTACAAACATTATTTCGGTGGCAGCAGATGGAGCTCCTGCCATCTTCGGGCGATATCGTGGGTTTATAAGCCATCTTAAAAGAATTATACCAGGAGTAACTGCAATTCACTGTGTCATCCACCGACAACACCTGGTAGCGAAAAATTTGAGTGATAGATTGCACCAATCGCTTCAATTTGTGATTAAAGCAGTTAACAAAATAAGAAGCAATGCGTTGAATTCCCGTTTATTTGCACAATTGTGCGACGAAAATGCTGAAGACTTCCAACGATTGCTCTTACATACTGAAGTACGTTGGTTGTCGAAAGGTGCATGTTTAACAAGATTTTACTCACTTTTTGAATCAGTTTTAGAGTTTCTGTAAAGTAAAGATCCAGATTTAAAAGAAAACCTGATCAAATTGAAAGCAGACATCGCGTATTTGACAGATTTGTTCAAAAAATTTAATGACATTAACTTGCAGTTGCAAGGGGACAGCCTAAATTTAATAAAAACAAAGGGTGTAATTTCGGCTTTACTTGGAAAATTGAAATTTATGAAGCAAAATATTAGTCGGCGCGAATTCCAAACTTGTCACAGGCAGAATGTCTTGATGAGGATATTCAGACATACGTTCAACATTTAAATGCCCTGCATGATGACTTCAAAAATAGATTTGAAGATATTCTGACTATGGAAATACCACCATGAATCATAAATCTATTTGATGAAACGGAAGTGGCGAATGTGGTATTACAAGAGGAGCTACTCGAGCTTAGCACCAATGAGGAGCTAAAGGTGAAATTTAAAAAAAGGCTATCAAACATTTTGGCTGCAGGCAGAAATACCCGAAAAATATCCTGGGCCGTGGGAAATTGCGAGAAAACTTTTGATAGCGTTTCCCTCGTCATACCTTGTCGAAAAAAGTTTTAGTGTCGTTACAAATCTATTAACAAGAAAAGAAGCAGATTGAACATCACAAAACGGGTAGATTTGCAGTTATTCCTTATAAAACTGAAGCCAAATATTGATAATTTGCTGTAAAACCATCAAGTACATCCCTCCCATTAAAATTATGACTATTTTTTTTTTAAATGTTGATTTGCATTGTTGAAGTTACGGTACGTTATTAATGTTTAATTTTAATTCTGTTAAGTCTGTAATCATATTATTTTAATAAATAGAACACAAGAAAATATATTATTTTTCTTTTTATTTTTACCACTCCGAATTTAGGGTTGGAACTCAGCCACGATGCAAATTTCCATCGTTAGATCTAATCTTCACATTTTTTGATGAGTTTTGGGAATATGGTAGAAATGTAGCAGCAGGGGGTCCACCGAAACCAGTAAAATTTTGAAAGTGGTCTACGAGAAAAAAAAGTTGGGAACCTCTGCACTAGACGAACGCACGTGAGCGAACACATGCGTTCAGTCAGTGAGTACGTCCGAACTAAGGCGGAAACGAAGGCGAAAACGAAGGCGAACGAACGCTTCCGAATGCATTCGTTTGCCTTCGCTCGGGAGGCGGTACATCAAAGAAAAATGCGGACCGCACGTGCTCGGTTTGGTTGTAGTGTGTACGTCAAGAGAACGCTGTTGTTGTTTTGCACTTTACTGTCAAGATGGAGTGGTGCCTCACTAATATTATTGTACGACACACTAGCAATGATTAAGTCTTCTTCTGACGCCATTTTTATACCGGTATGTATTTAAATACTTTTCTATTAGTGCTCCGTACGGAACACTTATAAGATGACTTCTTTCTCTGGCACTATTTGACATAGAAAGTTAAAATTTGACCTCACCAGAGCCGTGTAGTTTTAAAAGTTAAATTTTGACTTAAGGGATTAGTTTTGGGTGGTGAAATCGGAAGTGGAATTTTTTTTTTACCAGGTCATCGAGTGGGGTATCAAATGAAAGCTTATAAAAACATGAGTTCAAAAATACATATAATGTAATACTTGCCCCCACTTCTCTTTGCATTATCTTTAAAAAAGTGCGAAAAATCGCTACCCCCCTTATCTGAAAAGTATTGATCAAAAAATTTTGAAAAAATTCTGGAATATTCTCTACAGCAGGGGTGCTCAAACAGTCGATCGCGATCGACAAATCGATCGAGAGAGCTTTTTGAGTCGATCTCGAGAAAAAGATTCCGATATAGAACTATTCATAGATTTTGTTTTAGGTAACTAAAACAAAATGTAATGAATAAACTACTAAAATTTATTCGATCCACAATTAGGCCAGAATAACCCCCTCATCACTTTCTTTTATCGTAATAACCCCCTGCTAGCGGCAAAAGACGGCTTTATCAAAGGAACGCGCGGTACTTGTCAAAGAAAAGCCGCGTTTTTCATTCCCGCCGATTTTTCTAGAAACTTCGGGCGGCGTGTTTGACGGGAACATTCGAGACTTCGTTTGCGCCGATATAAATGTCGCGCCTGCAGGAATAGGAGTCAGTCTGAGTTGTAACTTGAAGGCGATACATCGATACAAAGTTTATTAATAAATAGTCCATAATGAGTGCGGCGAAGAAAAGTAAAACTTATCATTTTAATAACGATTGGGAGGAAGAATTTTTCTTTTGTATGGTAAAGGATAACTACATTTGTCGCATTTGCCGTGAGTCAGTTGCAATACCTAAGCGTGGGAACTTAGAGAGGCATCATAAAACGGTTCATAAAAACTATGAAAAGGATTTTTCGTCAGAGAGTGAATTAAGAAAACGAAAAGTACGTGATTTGATAACTTGTTTGAAAAAAGAACAAACCATGTTCACAAGACCAGCCAAACAATCAAAAGCTGCAACGATCGCGTCATTTAAAATATCTCATATATTGGCGAAACACAAGAAAACATTTGATGATGGATTGGTTGTGAAGGAAGTATTTATTGAAGCGGGTGAGACATTATTTGGAGATTTTAAAAATAAAACAGAGATTATGTCTGCTATTAGAGAACTTCAGCTATCTCGTCTGACTGTCACAAGGCGTGTTGAAGTCATGAGTCAGGATATGGCAGATAAACTAAAACATGATATCATGGAATGTACATACTTTTCTTTACAGTTCGACGAATCCACCGATATGACAGACACTACCCAGCTATGTATTTTTATTCGAATGTTATTCAATCACATGTCGGCTAAGGAAGAGTTTTTGACAATAATTCCTCTGAAAGGAAAGACCCGTGGCGAAGATATATATGACGTTTTCTTCAATTTTGTAACAAACTACAAGCTACCAATATATAAACTAGCTTGCATTACAACCGATGGAGCACCAGCAATGACTGGAAACGAAAACGGTTTTGTGGCATTGTGTCGAGCTAATGATGATTTCCCTTCTTTTTCTCCTTCCATTGCATTATACTTCAAGTTTTGTGTCCAAAAGTTTTAAACATGGAGGAGATTATGGGCATTGCAATAAAAATTGTGAATTCTATCCGTGCACGTAGCTTGCAACGACGGCTCTTTAAATTGCAGTTGGAAGATAGTGAGTCAGCTGAACACACTGATTTAGTTCTTCACACGGACGTCAGGTGGTTGAGTCGCGGAAAATTCCTAGAAAGGTTTTCAAGAATTATTGCCCGAAATAACAGATTTTCTGGACGAAAGAGGTGATGACACTCAGATGCTGAAAAAGGGAAAATAGCTCACTGATTTGGCATTTAAATACCATTAATTTGGAGCTTCAAGGTAAAGGAAAAAACTATTACTGAGATGATTAGCGCAATAAACGCATTCAAAAGTAAATTACAACTTATGATAGACCAACTGAAAAGAAAGGATCTGAAAAATTTTCCGTCTTTGAAAACAAGGATTCCTCAGTTGAATTATGATATTTATGAGGCAGAATTATCAAATATTTTGGGCCAATTCGAAATACGTTTTTATGATTTCATTAAATTGGCAAATATCGCATCATTTATGAGTTATCCTTTTTCGTGTAAAAACATTGAGGAATTAGCTACTGAAATAGCAAGTCAGTTTAACATGGACTCATGTTCTATTGAAAATGAGTTAGCGCAGATTATATCAGATATACATCTCAAAGCCACAGCATCTGATACAAAATTCTGGTGTTTTATATCTGACGATAAATATCCGAATCTAAGGCAAATCGCCCTTCAACTGACGGCAATGTTTGGGTCAACTTACTTGTGCGAGTCTGCATTTTCTGAAATGAAGATAATTAAGTCAAAATATTGTAATCGACTAACTGACGAACATATGTCATCATGCTTGCGATTAGCACTCGGTAATTACGTACCATCTTATGAAAAGTATGCTGAGGACATGCAGTGCCACGCTTCAACATCCAAAGTCACTCTTTAGTTAAGTTTAGACACTAGAACTCGTTTGTTTTGTAAGAACCAATAAACTCGCAATTTTGAATAATTATGAGTTTTTTCATTGACATTTTAGAGCAGACCTACACTTACCTTGACTAAAAAAATGCATATTGTGCGGAAAACTAATATCTATGCCACGATACACCCTACCTAGACGACAATCCTGCATCACACTTACTTGCAGCCTGTCCAAGTCGATCGATCGTAGTCTAACAATATTGAGGTAGATCGCCAGCAGTTCAAGTTTGAGCACCCCTGCTCTACAGGGTGTAGATTGAACGAAAATTATCACGAGTGCATTACCTTTAATAATTTATCTGGTATATACAAAAAAAAAAGATATTTCAAGGTCATCAGTTTTCAGTAAAGATCGGAAAAAAACTTTATTTTATACTTCCGTAACACAAATTTTTATTTTAAAAGCAATCAACGTACGGAACACTAATTGCGTAACTAGTGTTCCGTACGCTAGTCTATCGCATATACCCGCGAACATGAACGAATGACTATGAACGAATTCGTTCTTAGTAATGTGGACAGCAAGCAATTTGTTAAATTTTTCATTCGGAAATGTAGAGAAAACAAAAAATCGAATTTTTGAAAATTCGAAGTGTATGTCAGAATTTTTGAATTATAACACTATTCTAGTTGATTCACGAGCACGCTTTTAAACTTTTTTTGTAACAAATATTCGGGAAGAGATTTTATTCACTAATTAATTATATTAAAAGGATAACAAATTTTAATTAAAACATCACTGGAAATCTTCATAATTCTTTTGCTCATTTGGTATTAAATTGGTAAATTTTTTGCCAAGAACGAGAATGCAATTTAAAATTAAAATACACGTTAAATCATAATAAATCATCAGAGTAATTAAATTTTCGTTAGGGCGGCTTTAAATTTGGATTAACTTTTAAAAATCCAATAAACATGGTAAATTGCCTCCGATATTAAACCTACAAAATACGCTTTAATTATATCGCACCGGAACATCCCTTTAAAATCACACGGAAACCTGAAATTAAATACATCTGTACTTATTAGTATGATACTAATATGAATGTGTCGTGTGAAATAATTCCGATAGCGATTTTAAGTATTTCGAAATTATATTCATTAGTTCATACAAGGTGTTTTATTTAAAATAAACTTTCTCTTATTATTGAATATTACAGTATTTAAAAAAATACAAAAATAACGGTACAAAATTAAGTAAGGGTAAGGACTTTTTGTTTTTCGCTTTTTTTGTAGTTACCTCTAGAATAATATAATCTTCCTCCCCCTGAGTTATTCCTATAAACATATACAATTTTAGCGCCTTCCAAGTTTTTACATAAATTTCCATAAAATTGTACATACAAAATTAAATCATCGTGGTTCTTGGGATTGGACCATATTAGTTTGTAGCAACTTCCCGACGTTTCGTCTACGATTACACTAGGCATTTTTAGGGCTCTTTACTGTTCGGTATTAGAACAATGAATCTGTTCAAAGAAGCTCAAGACCAGGATTGATACCTGCCTGGTCTGTATCGAATCGTGACCCAATGTGATGATCGTTTTTAACTTGCAATGCAGGCAGGAACCACTGTCTCTAATAATGTTGTTCGGGTGTTTGTAAATTGAGATATATATATATATATATATATATATATATATATATATATATATATATATATATATATATACATATATATATATATATATATATATATATATATATATATATATATATATATATATATATATATAATTTATATATATATATATATATATATATATATATATATATATATATATATATATATATATATATATAAATAGAAATTGACTTCTTGAACCTTTATGTACATAAATCTCTTAATTTTAATCTTGGTTGTGGGTTCATTTAAATAACATACTTGAGTTTTTTGTTTTAATTTTTTTTTTTTATTAACGGTTCCTCCCTGGATTTGTGCATTTTCAAATTAAAATTTCTGACCGTAATGTATTCGTCTGGTTCGCTTATTTTAGAGAAATGAAAATTACACCAAAAATATACATATATATGTATATATATATATATATATATATATATATATATATATATATATATATATACTATGATCCAAAAATAGTAAGACTTTTGAGATAAAAAAAACAAAAGGGTTACTTATTTTTCCAAATTTATCTCGTTCCTTTCAAAGTAATCCCCCTTGGATACAATGCATTTATGCCAACATTTTTTCCAGTCTTCGAAACAGTTCTTGAATTCGATTTCTGGAATGGCCTCTAAAGACTTTTTCGATTCGGTTTTAATCTCCTCAGTCGACTGAAAACGATGCCCTCGAACGGTTTTTTGAGTTTAGGGTATAGCCAGAAGTCCGACGGAGCTAAATCGGGTGAAAAGGGCGATTGTGGAATGATATGAGTTGAATTTTTGATGAAAACGTCGCGAAGAACCAATGCTGATAAGAAGGCAGTTTCCGGATCGTATGCGTAAATCTATGTCTCATCTCCCGTAATGATGCGCTTGATGACGTTTTGATAGTCAGAAATCATGGTTTCACAGACATTAACACGACGCTCTTTATCGAAAAAATTGAATGTTTTTGGTACCAAACGAGAGGAGACGTGTTTGAGGCCGAAGTTGTCTTTTAAAAATCGATTGAATTGACCCAAATGATAAGTTGGTGATGTCAACAAGGTCTCTAATTATCACTCGACGATTTTTGAGCACCAAATCCATGATTTGCTTGACGTGGTTCTCATCGGTGATGTTGAAGGATGACCAGGACGTTCATCGTCCTCCACACGTTCTCTACCTTCTTTAAACAATTTATAGCAATCAAAAACACTTGCTCTTCATAGAGCACCATCACCAAAGGACATTTTTATAATTTCGAATGTTTAAGAAGCCGAAAAAAAAACCATTTTTAAAACAAAATTTAATGCAACTTCTTTGCTGAAATTTTTCACTCATGTTAAAAATCGAAAAAAAAAAAAACGCACTTTTGTTGTCGAACGAATGCAAGCGAATCTTATTAACTACTGACGCTATGGCCTTAAAAATTTGACACAGATGGCAGTTAAGGTCCTACCAACCTAACGAAAAAAATTAATCCGATTTGGAAATGCCCGGGCGATTTAAATTTAAATGTCTTACTATTTTTTGATCACAGAGTATGTTCTCATGAGGGGGGGATAAGCTTTTACCCCCACATCGATTTTGAATCAGTATTCCGTAGCCGTAGTTTCGAGAACACAGGGATCAACTGTGTGCTTGAAACTTAGTCCGGTTACCTTTTTTTTAATATTACTTGTTTAGGTTAGTTCAGTTAGTTCCTTCATAATAAAGCAAATACTTCAGGGTGATAATCCAGATGACATAAAGAAAAAATGCAATAATTAATAGTGACATATGATGTCACATACATCTACTACATGGGGTGAAAAATCCCAAAATGGATTATATTCTTTCACATAGTTTCCTTCAAGAGCGAGACGCTTATTTCAGCTAATTTCATTTGGATACCTTTCATATATTACGATTTGTCGAACTCTCTAAAATAAGCCTCAGTTTTTCACTTGGATTCTTTATTTGAGCCAAATTTCTTTCCTTGGAGCCACCTTTTAAATTTAGAAAAAGAAGATAATTGCTGGGGGCCAGATGTGGTGAATACAGTGGACGAGGAAGCAATTCTTCATCATCATCTCGGTGAAACAACACTTTTTTCTTGTCTAAATACAGCCTTTCTTTCTTGATTTCACTATTCAAACGTTCTAATAAACCAACGTCACTCTGGTGATTGTTCGCCGTTTCTTAAGATAGTCGATCAATATTATTCCATGCGCATCCCAAAAAATACTTGCTAAAACCTTTCCAGCTGATGTTTGTGTTTTGAAGGTTTGGGTGGGCTTTCATGCGGTTGCAGCCACTTTCCGGACTACCTGTCAGGGGATAGTGATGAATCCATGTCTCGTCCATTGTTACAAATCGACGCAAAAACTTCTTTGGACCCCAAACAGCGTTTCCAATCTTTGACACGCTGCTGTTCTGATCAATCGTGAGTACGTAGCTTTTTCATATGCAAATATTTATGCAAAATATGCCTCACTCATTCTGGTGAGATTTTCGCCATGTTAGCTATCTTTCTCACTTTCACTTTGCGGACATTGAGTACAATCTATCGGATTTTTGTGTTTTTTGTAGTGACTGCCTCATTTGCGTGCGTGCGTGTGTGTGTGTGTGCGCGCGCGCGTGTGTGTGCGTGTGTGTGTGTATGTGTATGTGTATGTGTATGTGTATGTGTGTGTGCGTGTGTGTGTGTGTGTGTGTGTGTGTGTGTGTGTGTGTACGTACGTGTGCGTGTGCGTATGTGTGTGCCACAACCAACTGTTTGCAAAATTTTTTCTTAGTTTATTTTTAGGTTTAGATTCGGATGTTTAATTGAAAACACAGGGGAACAGCTGTTTTGGTGTCGAGGTTTTTTGAGCTGATTCTATATCAATTTGATGTCCTGAATTCAAATAACGTATTCATTTGTACCTAGGAGCTCAAATTTTTAAGATATACAATTTTAGAGAAATATAAGTTACATTATTGTAACTCAAATCCGTAAGTGTAGTAAACAAAAGTAGATACGAAATTTTTATTTTAGTTATACAAAATACAATATTATGTCGTACTTACAAACAAAAAAAAACATTGAAGAAATGAAATAGTCACTCAACACTTGGAAAGCTTCTTTTCCGCGACATTCTTGGCAGTAATCTGCCATCATGTGCATGTCCCATGTTCCTTGGTAGCGGTCCTCGATAACTTTAATATCTTGGTGAAATCTTTCACCTTATTCCTCACTCATGTCTCCTAAATTTTCTGGAAAACGGTCTAAGTGGCTGTGTAAATATTGTATTTCAATACTCATATTACACCCTAAGGATTTGAAACTATTAAGCATCTTGTTAACCATTTCAACATAGTTTTGAGTTTGCCTAGAAAATTTTCTACAACTGCAACAAATGATGTCCAAGCTTCTCGTTCAACTTGATTCATTGAATTTATGAAGGCAGGATCCTTAATTAATTGTCTTATTTGTGGGCCGTCAAATATCCCTGCTTTGAGTTTTTCTGTGTTCAACTGATGCATTTTTACCCCTATATATGCAAAACAAGACCCATTCTTATCAAGAGCCTTTACAAATTGCTTCATTAAGCCCAACTTTATATGTAACGGAGGAAGTATGATTTTTTCTCTTTCAACCAAAGCGTCGTTAATGACATTCTTTTCCCCAACGTCCATGTTTTCTCTCTGAGGCCAATCTTTTCTAACCCAGTGGTGTGTTTCGTCCCTACTATCCCAGAGGCACAAGAAACACGGATATTTCGTGTAACCACTTTGCTGCCCAAGAAGAAAGTTTACCATTTTTAAGTCTATACAAAATCATCCATTGATGTTCGTAATACTTTATCTTCTGCAAGACCAAAGCTATGGTATTATATTCTTCTTTCAGTTTCGTTGAGTGAGCTAGTGGTATTGAACCATATTTATTCCCATTATGTAGAAGGACACATTTTAAACTTCGCTTTGAACTGTCAATAAATAGGCGCCAATCATCTGGAATATATTCAGAAAGTCCCATTTCTTTCATGAGTCCCCTAATTTCGTGACAAAATACAAGATTGTCTTCTTGAGAAAAGAATGGTAGCAGATCTTTTTTCTCTTGTACGGTAAAAGGTAATTTTGGTTCCTTGTTCCAGTAAATTTTTGTCGTTCAACCTAGAAGCCAGTACTTCAGAAGCTTTTTTTCGATAAATTGAGATCCCTGGTGAGATCATTTAATTCATTTTGATTGAAGCGTTGAGGAACTGATGACGTCCCCTCATAGTCACTGTTAGTTTCATTAGCATCAGAACTTTTATTAGCATCAGAAGAGCGATCAGAGGGAAAATATTCGTCATCAGAGATATGTGGTAGCTGATGAAATGTTGGAATCGGTATTTCATCTGAGTGCGGGATAGGGCGTATTGCCGAGTCTAAATTGGGATAAGTCCACTTACTGCGGTTATTTCGATTGATTCCATTAGTATTTACTAAACAGAAATAACAATCATTGAAGTGGTTTTTGGTTCTCTCCAAACCATTGGTACGCCTGATCACCAAGCTTAACTCCAAAGTATCCAAGATACGCTCGCTTTACAAAGTCAGTAATATTTTGTCTGTTTTGTTGAAACATGTATTCTCCGCATATATAGCAAAACACATCAGGTTGATTTACACAACTTCTTCTTGAACTGGAACCTGAACTCATTTTAATTCTGTTCAATAACACAAAAACACTCTTTTCTTAACATAAAATAACACGCCGAATTCGATCTACTCTCATTAGTAAGAACGCACAAACTGACGAGACTTACCCGAGTTAGGTGATTAAAAGGGTCAGTTCAGGTACCTGATAGGCAATGGTTCCACTATTTATAGATTTACCTGGAATTTACACAATTACAGACTGACAATAAAACCATTGTACCTACATTAATGAATATATAATAATTTTAGAACTCTCATAAATGAATATACTGAAAAACCACATTGGTAGATAAGTTGATGTATCTAAAAAAGTAGAGCTGATAGAGAAAAAACGGATTGCATGTATAGATTTAGCGTCCCAAATATAGTTAAAATCAGCTCTAAAATCCCAGGCACCAAAACAAAAATATTTTTTTGTTGCCCTGTGAAATAGTTTACGTTTCGTCCTTGTTTCAGAGCATTTTCTAAATTTTATTATCTTTGATTGTGTTAGCCGATACTTGGAAATTCATAATTAAATCAAGAGTTTATTTATTAAATTGTGTGTACTAAAACCTACGTTGGACAAAACCATTTTTTGAAACTCGCATTAAAGAACATAAACATAGTTATTTAAAAAATAAGAGCAATTCACATTACGGAACCCATATAATAAGCGAATCCCATAATTTTGATGATACGTTAAAAATCCTACATGTAGAAAATAAATCTGAAAAATTAAATTTGCTTCAATGTCTTGAAATTAACAAACGGAAAAATTCCAATCTATTATTAAACGAACAGGTAGACTTAAACCATTCGCCCTTACTTAATCTTTATTAGTTCTCTGAAATAGTACCACAGATTTGCATTCTTAAAATAATTCTGTCTGTAAATAATATAATAAAATGGTTAGCATAATCTTAGGTAATTAAGGATAGTTCTAAGCACTACTACCAAATATTTTTCTCTCTTATTTACTTCTGAAGAAGCCATTTTATGGTGAGACAATTGTCAAGTTACTTTAAACATATTGGAAATTAAAACATAGTGTTGTTTTTATATAATTTTAAATTTTATTATATACTATTTAAATCTGAAAAACAATGAAAACATGATAAATTGATTTGCTAAGAATATATTTAAACCAAATTACGATGTTTTTATGATGTAAAATTTAAAATTTTAAAGCGAATTAAGAATAAATGTTTTAAAAAATAGAACGCACCTCGAGAATACAAGGCTCGTTCAGTATATAATATTTATTTTATTTTCAATCCGGAGAATTCTTTATCTGTAGTTTTTTATTTATTTATTTTTTTTATTACGAAGAAAGAAGAAGAAAAAAGAAGAAATAACCAAAAAAAAAATCGCAGATAAGGAATCCTCCACACTTAAAATAAACCTTATATACTGAACGACCATTGCATACTCTAGATGCCTAGATTATTTTTTTTTAAAAATTGTTAATTTTTGGTAAAATTGTATGTAAAAAGTTGCAATTTGGTTTAAATGTATCCTTGAAAAATCAATTTATAGTGTAATTATTATTTTTTGATTGTAAATAATATATATATATATATATATATATATATATATATATATATATATATATATGTGTGTGTATATATATATATATATATATATATATATATATATATATATATATATATACGAGGCTGGTTTGAAAAATCCGTGCAAAGTCCGAGAGATGGCACCACCGGCGCGTATCGAGGTCATGTTTAGTTAGTAGCATCTCTTGAATGAACGCACACCAAGTTTCAGCCATATTGGTCTATTTCTTTGTGTTTGGCATTCGTGTGAATCAAGGAAGTCGAGTGATTTTCAAGAAATGGACGAAAAAGAATTTCGTGTGGTGATTAAACATTACTTTATGAAAGGGAAAACGCCTCAGGAGACTAAAGAGAAGCTTGATAAACATTATGGTGACTCTGCACCTTCGATTAGAACAGTTTAAAAGTGGTTTCAAAATTTTCGGACTGGCCATATAGGCACAAGTGACGCTGAACGTTCTGGACGGCCTGTGGAGGTTACGACTCCAGAAATCATTGATCAAATCCATGATATGGTGATGGATGACAGAAGAGTTAAGGTGCGTAAGATTGCTAGTGCTGTGGGCATCTCGACTGAACGGGTACATAATATTTTGCATAAACATTTGGACATGAGAAAGCTATCCGCAAGATGGGTGCCGCGATTGCTCACGCTTGACCAAAAATGGAATCGTGTGAAGTGTTGCAAGGATGGTTTGCAGCTGTTCCAGAAGAATCCGGAGGACTTTAACAGGTTGACTGCCGATCTATATTTTTGAGTTTGTGGTTGACGCCGGTAAGATTTTTACAAATATTTTTATTTTATTGTGGTAAATATGAATTAATATGAGTCTTGGATGTGTTTTTTTTATGTGCCATTCAAAATATTAGAAAAAAAAAATTTCATTCCGATCGGAGTAATCGGCATTGCAAGTGAAAATTTTTACTAGATGCCGAACACTCCGATCGGAGTGTCCAATTAAATAAGTAAAGAAATAATAAATCGAACTCATGAACTCAAAACATTTATTTCTAAATCATTTTTGTACATTTTTATGGTAATCCTCAAAGCAATTAAGGCAAAAACCTGGTTGTCCAGGGCACATTTTGCATTCATACACTGTTTGCTTTCTTATTTTATTTTTCCTGCATTCTTTGCATTCCTTTCTGCTTACCCGTTTTGTTTCTTTAGTTCCTTTTTTTTCACTAACAATTTTTTCTACTTTGCTAATGCTGTGGACATTTATTTGGCCTGGAGGAATTTGCGGCAAATTAGTAATTGGTCGTCTGGCTAGTAAATTTCTTATGACATCCAATCGGAAGTCATATAATCGTAACTGGTCAGACCGCGAATATTTATTGTACAAAAAATAGGCGTTTATCATGCTCATTTGCAGCACACATGCATGAATAACTTTTTGTACCACCGAATGGTTTTACGGCTGCAAGGATAATATGCCATCATTTGATCCTGTCTATCTATACCGGACATAAAAGCATTATATCCAATGATTGCGGAAGGTTTTTTTCAGATTCTTGATTTCTTTTGTTTTTAAAAATGCCCATTTCGCTTCCAAATTCTGTTGAAATGTATTGAACATTGCGTTTATCGCGCCATTTTCCGACATGCACTCCATTGCAAAACATAGATTTATTCTCACCACGTTTTAAGTTTGCACTCATTACCTCTTTCGGATTATCTTTCTCTCAGCTCTCAGCGTACCAGTGCAGTATGTATTTTGTTGAAGTAATTTCCTAGCTAAATTAACACTATTGTAAAAATTGTCTAGATAAACAGCATGTCTCACACCCACTTTTTCCTCCGCTTCCACCATAAACATCTGTCGCACCTTCGTAGACACGAAATTTCAAAATAAGTCCATTATGCTCTGTCAGCATGTATAACTTCATACCATACTTATGACGGTTATTCTTGATATACTGTTTAAACTGGAGACGACCCCGATAAAGTACCATAGCTTCATCCAAAGACAACTCTCTTCCAGGATAGTAAATTTCTCCCATCTTGTTATTAAAAAAATCTGCCACAAATCTAATCTTTCCTAGCCGATCTGCCGGATCCATATCTGGAGATGTAAAATGCAAACACCTCAAGATAAGCAAAAATCCATTCCTTGACATATATTTTCTAAAAACAGGTAGATTAAATAGCGGATCAGTTTTCCAAATAGTCGTTAAGACGGCTCAAGGATATTGTGCCAGTGTGAAGTAACAGGGCCAAAAAAATTTTTAGTTCGTCAAGAGTAAGATTTTTAAAATTAGTAATACGTGATTTTGTACTTGTTTCTGGGCGCAGCAAAACCTCGACTGCGCAAGAGTTCGTTCGTTCTACAATAATTTGTAAAAAAATCATCAATGATCATTTCGAAAAAATCGATAGGTGCACCCTGTCCTGGAAGTTGCACCAATAATTCCTGGGTTTTTCTGGAACAAAATTTGTTTTAACGCACCTCTGTCGTTCCATTTTATCTCATCTAGGCTAGGAAGTGTTTGATGTGGCCGAATAGGGTCTATAAAATTCTCTTCTTCGGACTCGGAGCTTGAATTTACATCACTATCGTCTGTGTCTGGTACGTAATGTTCGTCACTATTACCTCCGCTTTCTTCCAATAGCTGCAATAATTCAGTGTCAGTTAGCTTCTTTTTCTTACCATATACCTTTTTTTCATCACTACAATGTCTTTTTTTAATACCAGAAGGCCCAGGTTGATTGTTCATATTGTACGGCAGATTACAACCAAACCAAAAGCAAATCCGCGGAACCACTTAAGCACCTGTTAGAACTTGCGTTTTTAAGCAACGCCACCACTAGAAACACGTTTCATATATAACGCCGATGGAATACTAAAACGTTTCGTAAGAACGCATGTCGAACTCCGATCGGAGTAGACGGCGTTGGCGAAGAGACCCGACGCACTCCGATCGGAGTGGTCGGCAGTCAACCTGTTAAGCGTCGTTTCGTCACTGTGGATGAAACATGGATACATTACTATACTCCTGAGACCAAACAACAATCTAAACAATGGGTTACCAAGGAGGAATCTGCACCAAAAAAGGCGAAGACCGTTCCTTCGGCCGGAAAGGTTATAGCGACTGTCTTTTGGGATTCGCAAGGGATAATCCTCATCGACTATCTGGAAAAGGGTAAAACTATTACAGGTGAATATTATTCATCGTTATTGGACCGTTTGAAAACCGAGCTGCAAGGAAAAACGCCCGCGATTGGCCCACAAGAAAGTCCTTTTCCATCACGACAACGCACCAGCACACACCTCAGCAGTTGTGGTCGCAAAATTAATGGAAATAGGATTCCAACTCGTTTCACATCCCCCCTATTCTCCAGACTTGGCTCCCTCGGACTACTATTTGTTCCCCAATTTGAAGAAATGGCTGGCGGGACAAAGATTTTATTCAAACGAGGAGGTGATTGCAGACACTAATGGATATTTTGCAGACTTGGACAAATCCTATTATTCGGAAGGGATCAACAAACTAGAACATCGTTGGACGAAGTGTATAAGCCTAAAAGGAGACTATGTCGAAAAATAAAAAAAAAAGGTTTACCCCAAACACATAAGTAGTTTTTATTTTTGCACAGACTTTTCAAACCAGCCTCGTATATATATATATATATATATATATATATATATATATATATATATATATATATATATATATATATAAATATTTATGGGCCTAGCACACAGTCTTGGGAAAACTATTCCAAAGGGATGAGATTCTCTAATGCAAAGGGTTGTACGAGAAATAACAAGCTTAACCTTAAACGGATGTGAACTACTAGTGCTACGTGTATTTCTACCATGCACCGCTCTGAGGGGAATTAGGCGGGCTACATCCATCGAACACTTTCCAGGAAAATAGTTGTAGAATAGACTCAAGTTGCCAACAGTTCTTCGATGTTCCAATGAATCAAGGTGGCTGGCTAGTTCCGGGTCTCCAATTAGGCGGACAGCTCTCCTATGAATAGAATCCAGCAAATATATGTTTTGAAGCGGAGCCCCAAGCATGGGAGCAGTATTCCGTTGTTGGTCGAATATGAGCTTTGTACGGAATTACCAGTTGTTGTGGAATGTAAAGTTTTCTAGTTCAAAAATAATATTCCCAGCGTTTGAGAAGCTCTCTTTGCAATATGTTCATATCAAGACCTATTTGCTCCCAAATTAATACCCAGCAAATTAAGTGACGGTGCTAGCGGAATGGAGTGCCCCAACATAACTATGTCGGATTCAGTAACGTTAGCTTTATTAGAAAAAAGTGTCGCCTTGGTTTTTTTAGAGTTAAATTTTACTTAATCTCTTTGTTAAGTTGAACTACCTCCTGCTGTTTGCGGATATTGGCATGAATAGCCGAAGTTCAAGCGATCAAAGTGAATGAAGAGATAAGCGTACTGTCATCTGCAAAGCTATAACATAGATTGAATTCCTGGTCTTTTCTAGCAGATCGTTAATGTAATTGAGAAAGATAGTAGGCGACAGTATGGAACCCTGGGGCACACCGGCGTTGATAGTGAAGGTGTTCGAAAGATATCCGTCGACTGCGACTTGTTAAGAATGTTGTTTGAGGACACATGAGAGCCATAAACAGAAGTGTTGAGACAAACCAGAAGAGCGTAACTTAGTCAACAATCCATCGCGGCAAACATGGTTGAATATACTGGATATATTACATAAACATCACACACATCACACATAAACATGTGTTATATAAGTTAGAAGCCTTACTGTTTGTCTATATTTACGAAAGCCATATTGATGGTCGCTAATAATATTGAATCCTTTAAAATATTTTAAAAGATTATGATTGATAGCGTTTTCCATGACTTTCGATATTATTGAAAGCAGTGGGATTGGTTGGTAGTTGCCTGGCAAGGTCTTCTTGCCTTTTTTGAGTATCGGCTGAATTGTGGCGCATTTCCAGTAGAAAGGGATTGCTCTTTTTCTGTAGGATAGGCTCGTATCTAGCTTCATTAAAATATATTTTATGATACGCTGCACAGTGATTCGGCAAGAACATGCTAGCGGGACAATACACATGACGTAATTTCCAGGAACCACTAATAACGACTTGTAAACAACCCCCCCCCCCATTTAACGAATTCTAAGAATTAATTTGTTTATCACCTCACAAAGGTATCTTATCAGGGGGTCAAAGTAACCCTTATAAGAGAGGTCATTTTCATTTGCAAATCAGTTGCATTTTATGCACACTTGTGATAACATATTTTAAAATCGGTAGCAAAGTGAAACGAGTTTTTTGTGATGGAATATTCTGTTGAAGGTATGTACTCTATTATGACTTATATTTTTTATAAAAAATATGTATACTTTTGGTGTAATATCATTTTGTAAATGTATAGATAAATCCAGCAAATTTTACATTAATTGTAAACTTTAAAAGTAGCAACTTTTTTTATCCACATATATCCACCTAGATTTTTCTATATGTAATACCTACAACATTCAGGCACAGATTCATATATATTATAGACCCCGAAAAGGCCCGAAAGTAAAATTATTTTATTTTTTTCAGAACGAGTCGTGACTATGACGAAAATGGAGTTTTTTGAAGAATGGCTAAAACATGACAAAACTGAACGAAACAGTGGCATTTTTTTATTATATAAGTGAAAAATTCAATATATCTGATGTTTCTGACGATTCTCTAAAACGACTCAAAATGAAAATATCAAGCCTTTCAGCAAAATTCAATCAAAAGTGGACTTCTTTAAAGTGTAACAAAGAAATGTTTCTAATCAAACATAAAGATTGGTTAGAGGGATCCGGAATCGAAATAAAGATGTGTGTTAACCAGCCGTGCACTTCAACATCATCAGCGGCTCTTTCCGTAGGGCGACCCAGAAAATCATTTTGAAGACTCATCAACGAAAACGAAGAGACGGAGAGTAGAAGATCTTTTGGAATCGCGAAGTGAAAGTAAGCTTACTACAGCAGCTGAGTTAGCTACTCGAAAAGAAGGGCATCGAAGTGTTGCTAAACAGATCCATAACGTCGCGGTCAGTGAAACTAGAGAAAAGAATAAGTATTCTGAACAAAGTCGGCAGTTAACACCAGACGAAGCTTTAGCTTATTATGTGGACTCGAAATCGACTTCTCACTCATATAAACAAACAAGAAAATGGTCAATGAAAGCGAGACATCAAGTGTATCCATCGTTTTATAGTTTAGGTAAGTCCAAAGCTTTTTGTTGTCCTTCTGACGAATATATTTCTGTGACTGAATCTCGAGCTGAAATTAAACTTCACGCGATTTTGGATAAAACGGCTAAACGATTAGTTAAAGCTCAGACGGAAGTCATTAGAAGTGTGTTACCTCGTTCATATTATACGTTGGTAAGCAAATGGGGTTGTGATGGGAGTTCGGGGCATAGCACGTATAAGCAGAAATTTGAGAACACTAACGCTACAGACGAATTTTTGTTCGTATACTCATTTGTCCCTTTGAGACTGCTTGATGGCGAAACTGTGATCTGGCAAAATCCAAGACCTTCCTCTACTTTATATTGCCGTCCTATTAAGTTTATTTTTGCCAAGGAGACAAAAGAGTTTACGAAAGAAGAAACTTCTAAAATTTTAGATGAAGTAAGTCAGCTTCTTCCAAACATTATGTAACGTTGCTGGATCTCAAATCTCTGTTAAACACGATTTGTTGTTGACAATGACTGATGGCAAAGTGTGCAATGCCTTAACAGACACAAGTTCAACACAAAAGTGTTATATTTGCGGTGCCACCCCGTCTACTATGAACGAGGAGTCAAAGAAATATCCCAGCAACGAAGAACGCCTTGCATTTGGTTTATCTACTTTACATGCATGGATCCGCACGTTTGAATGTTTGCTTCACATCAGCTATCGTTTAGAAATAAAAAAGTGGCAAGTCAGGGGAGATAACGACAAAGCTATTGTGAAGCAACGCTCACAAGAGATACAAAAAGTGTTTAAAGATCGTATGGGTCTCATTGTAGATAAACCAAAACCTGGGTATGGTAACACAAACGATGGAAACACAGCACGTAGATTTTTTTCCAAAGCTGAATTGAGCAGCGAAATTACAGGATTAGACGTAAACCTTATTCGTAGATTTCATGTAATTTTAAGAACTTTGTCATCGGGATATGACATAAATTATATAGAATTCGAAAAGTTTTGTGTTGATACTAGAAAATTATACCTTGATCTGTATTCGTGGTATTCCATGCCCGTTACTGTGCATAAAATTCTTGTACACAGCGCGGAAGTTATAAAGTCTTTTCTTCTTCCCATTGGACAACTCTCCGAAGAAGCCCAGGAGGCAAGAAATAAAGACTGTCGTAGATTCCGTGAACGGCACACCAGGAAGCGGTCACGTATTGCCACAAATACATATCTTTTGAGAATGCTTTTAATAACGTCTGATCCTGTTATCAACTCGTATAGAGAATTACCGCGAAGAAAATTTACTTCTTTGCCATCGGAGGTTCTGTAGTTGATTATCCCACCTTTATTGCCATCCGAAATACCATCAGTAAGTCATCATCACGAATTAAATGAGGAGGATTATTTACTCTCTGAATATTCTACTGAATGGGAGAGCGGTGATGACGACTCATCTGATGGTGATTAGTAGGTTTAAGTATTTTTTTATTGTAATTATTATTCTTATTTTATTGTGTGTTGTAGTTGCTTATAATTCATGCCTTAGTATATAAGTTATTTAATATTATATTTCTTTTACTTATACACCTTGTTATTGTAAATAATTGATATATAGATACTGTTATTGTACTAATTTATTTTAAAAGAAATAATATTTTGTAAATTAATAAATGTGGGTACTATCATTATGATTTTTATTTTTTTCCTAGAAATTTCTTTGTAGACAAACATGATTGCGCTTTTCACACATAATGAGTAGGTAGACGTATGTAGCTAATTAAAGAACAATTAGCGACAATAGTGAATAAATGAGACACATTAGTAAACCACTTCCGTCTTGCAGCTACATATTTCGATTAATACACATACAGTACACATTTTTCAACTTTTTTTTTTTTAAAATAGCTTAAGATACCTGGAATATACATAAACAATTGAAATAAGTGAAGAAATTATATTGTCCCGCTAGCTTGTACTAGTCGAGACACTGTGCGCTGTCTGAAGGCATATGTACATATATATATATATATATATATATAATATATATATATATATATATATATATATATATAACAAATTTTACCTTATTTACTGATAATGTAATCAGGAACCAACGAGATTTAAAGGAGATTTAGATTTCTCACATACAAACAGACCGACAAGGATTAGAAGCTAACTTTTCGTAATCTAGTGACTCTAAAACGTGAAGAATTGTAAAAAATTTTATGTCATTTTTTAAAAATGCGGGATATAATAATGTATATTAACGTCAATTTCAAATTATGTTTGCAAATACAGTACCGGATATTTTATATTTTCTTCTGTCTGCCATGTTTAAAATAATTATGTCGAGAGAAAAAAAAAAAAAAAAAACATTGGAAACAAGGACATTTTGTAGCCTTATTCTCACCCTAAAATAAAATTGAAAAATGTCACTGACCAAATCCCGTTTTATGTTACACGTGTGAATGTTTGGGTTACACGTACTTTTCAACATTTTTCCTTAATGTACGATGTAATATTTCAGCGCTTATGGACCCTTAACGCCTGAACACATTCGCGTCGCACATAAATTTTCTTAAACTCTATTATTTTAAGGATATAGATTATGGTGCTGGCAACAAAAGAGTGAAAGCCGTATTTGCAGAATTTTTTTATCGGTTAAGGGTAGAATTCAATACATCAGCATTTGAAACTTAGCATTCATAAATGTGACTATGGATGGAGTCGATTTGCAAAAAGACAACCTATTCCAGAAAAATAATCGGCCCAGTGCAAGTCGAACTTGCGCAATTAGTGTTCCGTATGTTGATTCCATAAAAATAAAATTTATTTTTTGTTACGGAGGGATAAAATAGTTAATGACGTCGCAAAACAAACCCCAAATGAGTTTTCAACAAAGTTTTTTCCGATCTTTACTGTAAACTGATGACCTTGAAATTTTTGTTTTTTATATACCAGATAAATTACACAGCCCCACAAAAAAAAAAAAAAGTGGGGTATACTTTTGATGCGATATATCAGATCCGTAGTATTTTTGCCCGCTGATCACGAATCTGACGTCAGAATATCGCCATCACATCTCAATTTTTTTCTAACCTCAAAAAATAGGTAAAAATTAGTAAAAATTAAGAAAAATATACTCCTAAAAAAAAATTTATTCAAGCTTTTTCATGAATCCAAAGATGTATTAATATGTATTCGGACACGCTAAGCTAATATTCATCGGTTGGATTGAGCCGTACAGTTCTGTTTTCTTTCTAACCTCAATAAATCAGGCAGATATAGTGCTTCTCGAATGCAAAAACGAATTCAAATTAAAATTCAACAGATCCTTACCAAATTTGGTACACGGTTATTTTTTGGGTCGCTGATCACGAATCTGAGGTTGGATTTGCAAAATTCAAGATGGCAGATGTTTTCGCGCCATTTTGAACGCCGAGAAAATTCATCGGTCGATTTTTATTCTTCTACCTGCATCCAGGGCACCTCCACGTGGTGACGGTGGGCAACGGTGTTACTCCACTAGCCGGCAGAGTCCCTGGATAACGGCTTAGATGCCGTCATGGCAGGTAGAAGAAAGAGAATTACGATGCAGGGACTCGGAAACCCAGTATCGGCGGTTGGTCAGGGTGGGAAAGCGGGCCCGCAGCCGTCGTCATCCAGCGACCGTAGCTCTTCATGTGTGGGTGACTTGGCTCATGTAGAGTATAATGCTACAAGAAAACGGTCTCACGGTACAAGACTTTTCATAAGTGCGATAAAAACAGTGATTCATTTTGTTACATTTGCTGTCAACACGTATTGAGTAAAATGGGGTCACCGATAACGGATAAGATTAAAACCTTATATAAGGATTGTTTTAACATTGAAATACAGCACCAGGATACAGATTGGGTTCCCCACATCATTTGCAGTTCTTGCAAAATAATGTTGTACATCAATAAGAAGGCGATTAAATATTCCAGACCAGCAATATGGAATAGACCATACAGTGAAAATGATTGCTACTTTTGTATGAATGTTGTATCTAGGCATAACCGAAAAAATAAAAGCACTATTACTTATAACGATGTTTCGACAGTAAGAAGACCAACTAAACTAATTCCGCCTCCTGAACCACTTGATGCTGATGTTATGGAAACAAATGATTTCACCTTATCAGTTCATGCCGAAAACATTGAGACTGTCGAAAAAGATTCAAACACTGTTACTAATGAATGTTCTAGTGACAACCTATCATATACTAGTGACACAGATAAAGAATTTCTACCATACAACCGTAAACCAGAACCAATACTCGTATCACAGTCAGAACTTAGTGATCTAGTCAGAAATTTAGGCTTATCCAAAGATGGTTCAGAGCATCTTGCTTCTTTTTTAAAGAAAAGACATTTACTTAAGCCAGAAGCTACGAGTTCTTATTATAGAAACAGAGATGAAGAATTTCGAAAATATTTTACAATGGACGAGGAATTGTCACTTTCATATTGTACCGATGTAAAAGGTCTAATGGATGAATTTCAAAATAACTCATACGATCCTGAAGAATGGAGACTGTTCATTGATTCTTCTAAACGGAGCATTAAGGCAGTTTTGCTGCATAATACGCTCCCATTCCGATTGCTCATTCCACAGTTATGGAAGAGCAATATGAAAAAATGAAGCAGCTTTTGATAAAAATAAAATATGCTGATCATAACTGGAAAATTTGTGGAGATCTGAAAATTGTAACAATATTGCTTCGCCAACAGTCAGGGTTTACACTTTATCCCTGTTATAAGTGTCTGTGGAATAGCAGAGACAGGGAACGTCATTATAAGAAAAAAATTTGGCCAACAAGAGAATCGTTCACTCCTGGTGAAAATAATGTATTGTTTCCACCATTGGTAGATCCAGGAAAAGTTCTTATTCCCCCGCTTCACATTAAGCTTGGACTTATGAAGCAATTCACGAGATGATTAGATACAAACGGCCCATGTTTCAAATATTTTCATAAAAAATTTCCGAAATTTTCTGAAGCTAAAATTAAGGCAGGCGTATTTGAGGGGCCACAAATAATTATTTGTTACTAAAATGAATAAAGTTGAAAAAGCTGCTTGGCTTAGTTTTAAAGAAGTCGCAACAAACTTTTTGGGAAATAATAAAAGTCCTAAGTACAAAGAAATAGTCGAGAAAATGGTAAAAAATTTTCAAACATTAGGTTGCTTAATGAATCTAAAATTACATTTCCTGGACTCCCACATCGATGATTTCCCAGATAATCTTGGTGACTACAGTGAGGAGCAAGGGGAACGTTTTCACCAAGATCTGAAAATCATAGAAAATCGGTATCAAGGACGATGGGATGACCATATGCTAGCGGACTATTGCTGGTCGATAAAAAGAGAAACAAGTCCTCAAAAGCGTTTGGGCAGAAAGCCATTGAATAGGTCATTCGCGGGAAAAAGAACAAGATACAGCCAAAAAAAGGAAAGTTAGGCGCGAGTCTAACCTTCGGAATTCTAGGGCTTAAGGGTCTACTATTTGAGAGTATATGGTTTAAAAGTCCTGGTTTTGAGTTTATTGGGTCTTATTTTTAAAGTTACAGGGTTATTGAGGTCTATTTTTTGAGGTTACAGGGTGTGGGAGTCTAAGGTTTCAGGGTTTAGGGTTTAAGAGTATCAGGTTTGAGGATTCCCCAACTGTATACCAAATTTGGTAGGAATCGGTTGGTTTTCAAAAATTTTGTCAGCCATCTTGGATCTGCCATTTTGAATTTTGCAAATCCGACCTCAGATTCATGATCAGCAACCCAAAAAACCCCCGTGTACCAAATTTGGTAAGAATCGGTTGAATTTTAATTTGAATTCGTTTTTGCATTCGAGAAGCACTATATCTGTCTGATTTATTGAAGTTAGAAAGAAAACAGAACTGTATGGCTTAATCCAACCGATGAATATTAGCTTAGCGTGTCCGAATACATATTAATACATCTTTGGATTCATGAAAAAGCTTGAATCAATTTTTTAGGAGTATATTTTTCTTAATTTTTACTATTTTTTATTTTTTGAGGTTAGAAAAAAATTGAGAATGATGGCGATATTCTGACGTCAGATTCGTGATCAGCGGGCAAAAATACTACGGATCTGATATAACGCATCAAAAGTATACCCCACTTTTTTTTTGTGGGGCTGTGTTATTAAAGGAGTGGAGAATATTCCACAATTTTTTCAACATTTTTTCAAAATAAGGGATGGAGACAGCGTTTTTTTTGCAATTTTTTAAAATAATACAAAGGGTAGGGTGCGCAAGTATTAGATTATATAGATTTTTAGCTCGTATTTTTACAAGTTTTCGCTTGACACCCCACTCGATGACTTGGTAAAAAGTTTTTTTTTCACTCCCCAAAACTAACTCCTTAAGGTAGTTTACTCGTAAATCCACTTTTCTTAAGAATTTGATGAAATTGAAATATGACGTTAAACTAAATGTTTTTTATTTAATTAAAAAACAAATTTTTTTTGGCCGATTGTGAAGCGAGATATTCATAATAGGCTAGTTACATCCATGGAACTTCGGGGCGAGGAGTGAGTGGTCCCTTGTGGAGCGTATCAAATTCAAAAGTCGGAGCAGTCTATATTATATATATTTACAATTACTACATATATTTACAGGTCGAAATAAGAAATAGATATCAGCAACTTTCCTACGTCTTGAAAACGATTGCAGCTTGAATCTTCGCTGCAGGTCCCCATAGGCAGTGATGTTCCACTTAAATTTGTAAGAAACATATCTAGCATATTTCTTCTGAACCCTTTCAATACTCTCAATATGTATAGCATATGAAGTAGTATTCCTACAGACGAAGCCAAGGAGTTTTACACATTTGTTAGCAATAAAGTCATAGTGAATATGAAAATCGAGCTTAGTGTCCAAATAAATATCTAAGTCACATAATGAAGAGACTTTTTCCAGACGACAATTATTGATACTGTAGTCATATAAAAGTGGAGTTTTCACCGGAAAAAACGACGTTAACTTGCATTTTTTAATATCAAGATTCATTTTGTTTCTTCTGCACCACTCACTCACCCCTATCCAAGTCTCCCTGTAGTCTCACAGCATCATCAACGGAATGAATTATCATAAACAATTTCAAATCATCTGCAAAAAACAGGGGCCTTAAAAATAGAATCATCTCACGGAGGTCATTAATAAATACATTAAACAGCAACGGCCCAGGTGGTTACCCTGCGGTACACCCGATGTAACAGAAACCTCACTCGACACAAAGCCCTTTACTTTAAAAAACTGTTTCCTATATCTAATGTAACGGGTTAACCAATTCATTAGTGATCCACAAAAGCTATAATTTGTTGATTTCCTTATCAAGATATTGTGGTTGACAGTGTCGAAGGCCTTGCTGAAATTCGTATAAACCACGTCAACCTGACCACCTGCCTCCATTGCATCAATAGTACTTTGAACCAACAAGATCAAGTTTGTAGCTGTCGATGGTCCCCCAGTTCAGGAACAGCACCAAACCGTGCTGTTCCTGAACTAAAAGAGGTTTTATGAAGTGTTTTAATTTCTCACAAACAATTTTTTCGAATAATTTTGGGATAGAACTTAGAATAAAAATAGGACTATAATTTTTAGCGTCTGACCGGTCACCGGATTTGAATACTGAAGTAACAAAACTATATTTCAACTGGTCAAGAAAAACACCGCCCCCCAGGGACAATTTAAAAAGCATATATAGCGGTTTTGCCAATGCATAGGCACAGTTAACTAAAAGTCTGGGAGATACGCCATCATGACCTGGCCCCTTATTTATGTCAAGCTTGGATATATGGTCGAATACTTCCCTCAGGGAGACCTCAACAGAGAAGAATGATTCACCGCATCCCCAACATTCCCCAGCCCAGACTCGCCACCTCTAGCACCAGACAGAGCAAACTCTCAGGACAGTCATTAACCAGCACATCAACCGTAAGGGCCGGATGGTGCCGGTCGCAGGGCACCAGACTTTCCAGTGCCACCTGAACAGATATTCTACTGTCTCGTGTTACCACTAAATCCAATTTTACACCATTTGCATTACAGATTTGATTCCCTTGGAATAGCTGATTATAAGATAAACACTCACTTGTCAAGGTGGAAGACGACTACTTCTCTGTTGACTAGTTCCGATCGAGTTTTTTTCAAACGCTTGTTTCAATCTTGTTAATTGATAACAGTAGAGTATCAACTGCTTGGCCATAATGCATAGTTCTCTCCCAATCCCGATAAAACATACACCATCACCTTTTTTGATACCAATCCAGATTTTGCCATCGTTTGTGGAGCTTCAACTTTTTTCGAACAAGCTCTTTTTCTTATATTGTTGCCTTACGTGATCCCCTTTTTATCGCCAGTGATCAACCACTTTGGAAATAACTCCATTTCGTTACATTTCAGTAAAGATTCGCAGATAGAGATTCCATTGAGTACATGTTTTATCGTCAAATCATGTGGCACCCAAACATCGACCCTTTTTTTTGTAGCCAGCTTTCTCCAAATTATATAAAACTGTTTAATAATGGATGCTTCGTTAATAAGTGATATCATAGCCGGTGGTACTCAACTTTTGCCAAACTTCTATCAACAAAAGCATTTTTGACATAAAAATTTTCGGAACCAAAAGAGACTGAACCATCTTTTGCCTATTGCTTTGGATAACATATCCTGACTGTAAATAGCCCAAATTTCTTCATAGATCTTCTCAGCATTTGTGCCTTTATTGAAATAAAATTGTAAAATATAGCGAACTTTTGCAGAAATTTTACTCATCTTCAAGGAGCTGTCAATGAAGTCTGAACAAACAAATTTCAACGGTTTTTATACGTCTCCTATTGTCAAATATCAGCTTTCAACTAGTGCAAAGTATGACCCGATACGACTTATATTATCTCAAATATACGAGGATGGTTCAATAAGTACCCGTGTTAGGAATAAAGACGCCATTTTTTTCAAAAACAAATTTTTTATTTTTTAACATTTTTGCCAACGTTCTTGTCATTTTTTTAACCCCTCCAAAAAATAGGAATTGTCTTCCCAAAATTCGCGATGGGCGATGACCTCCTCATTTGAGTTCAATTTTTTTTCCTGCGAGCCATTTCTTCATGTTTGAGAACAAGAAAAAATCGCAGGTAGCCAAGTCGGGTGAATACGGGAGATGTAGCAGCAATTCACAACGCAATTCATGTAGTTTTGAGGTGACAACTCCGTATGAATGTGCTGGAGAATGATCGTGGAGAAACAGCAATTTTTTCTTCGCTAAATGGGGCCGTATTTCGTTCAATTTCTGGGCGAAGCGGTCCAATAACTCACTATAGTATGTCCAGTGATCGTTCTTCCTTTTTCTAAGAAGCCATTGAGTATGATGCGCTTTGCATCTCAAAAAATCGTCGCCATAACATTTCCGGCCGATGGGACCGTCTTCGCCTTCCTTGGAGCAGATTTATCGGAAGCAACCCATTGTTTTGATTGTTGCTTGGTTTCATGTGTATAATGATGAATTCAGGTCTCTTCGACGGTTACAATTCGACGCAAAAAGTCGCTCGGATTTCATTTAAATTGCTCCAAAAACAGCTTCGAAGTTGAAAACCGCACCTGCTTGTTGTCCACGGTGAGCAATAGCGGTACCCATCGAGCCGACACCCTTTTTTTATAGCCAATTTATAATGTACAATATTAATTACCGTTCCCATCAACACACTTATGGCCTCTGCTAATCGCGTACTTTCGTTCGACGATCAGCGAGAATCATGTCGTGGAATTCAATGATTTCCTCAGTAACCAAATCTGATGGGCGTCCCGAGCGATCCTCATCAAAAACAGATGTTCGACCACGTTTAAATTCGCTGAACCAATATCTGATTGTTGTCACTGATGGCGAGGGGTCCCCACAAATAGCATCCAATTTCGTATTTATCTCCTCACAACTTTTTCCAGCTAAAAGCAAAAAGTGAATCACTGGACGATACTGCACTTTTTCTATCTTAGCGACAAACACGCTACACTACTTACTGAAATGGCTGCCAAATGCAAACTAACCCATGAATCAGTGTCAAATTTTTTTTGGTGTTATCTGTCAGATGAGAGATGGTAACATCAACTTGCCTTAGCAAAGCCATTTGTCTTTAAACAAGGAGACTTATTGAAACACCTCGTATGACACGACAAAAAGGCTCAGTACTTTTTAGACAACCTAATAGAAAAATAATTTACAGTAGTATTTATTTGGAATGAAATACACAGAACAAACTTAATTCTTAAGTCTAAGTTAAATTAAATTCAAATCGAACGAGTAAATAAAAGCCAACGCTGTTGAGAGGAGCGAAGTAATGTCATTTGCCTGGAACTGATTTGAAAAGGCCTGGGTTTGTTCACCAAATCAAAATAAGCGTAATTCGTCCATTGATAAATTCAAAGTAAAGACTTTAAACACAATTGTACATAATGAATGGCACAATTAAACCCTTAATTAAATAATTAGTACAAAAGCTTTCCATTAAGCAAATTTTATAGTAATAAATTTTAAAGGAATTATGACAAATGTTCAAACAATGAAACAATCAAGCAAGTTTAAGCTTTTCCATAGAATTGTGTTCATATTTGGAGAAACTTTCGGACAATAGAATTAATTAATACATAGTATGAAATTAGCTGTGTAATTCTATTGTTAACCAAACATGGGTTAGGTACCGCTTAAATTATTTAACTTATTACGGTCAGTTGGCTGTTGATATAGGTCGAACGTTCTCTCTGTATTTGTTCCTATTACTGCATCTTATTCTATACACATTACATTGGCTTTAGGCCTGAGTAAGCTCATTGAATTGTTCTAAACCTTAATTAAAAATTCAATTTAAATTAACTTCTTTTTTGCCAGAATAGTATACGGGTTTGAGGAAAATGTTTTAAAGGATACAAGATGTGCGCGTGCATGGAAGTAGCAACTGACACTGGCCTTCAATTGCTGCAGGTTTTATTTGTCAGAAAACACGGTCCTGGGTCATCCATTTCTATTATTCTCCACATAAAAGAGTTCGTGCAAGGGAGGAGGATTGCCTGGAGTGATTATATTCTTCTTTTCAGCCTGCTCTCATTCACTCCTGGATTATTCCAAATATTTCCATCTCTTCCTGTCCAGAGCCGTTCGGCTCCAATTTTTTTCCTGCGATATTCTGGATATCGCCTCGCTACCTTCTTTGAGGTCTTCCCATACACGTCCTGCTCTGTCTTGGGCGCCATACTGTAAGCTTGTAGGCCCATCTGTCATTTTTCTCTCTCGCTACGTGACTAGCCTATCTCCACTTTAGTTGAACCGCTCTTTCCAAAGCATCCGTCAGCCATGTTCTTCTTCGGATTTCCTCATTAGGGATTCTAACTCTCAAACTTACTTCTCTCTCGAAGTCTCGACTCGAAGTCTGTTCACTGACTTACATAATTCAAGACGGTTCGTGGCAGTACACACAACTCGTACGTTTTTGTGGTTTACAGGGATACATCGTGATCTGAAAAGTAAACCCTTCCACTGCTTCCGACTTATAGCTAGGCACTGTTTTCTTTGTTCCCTGGTCTATAGATCATCGCTCCATCTCTTTCTTGGACGTCCTATCTTCTTCTTCCATTTGATGACTTGTCTCTTGCTATCCGTACTATCTTGTTGGTTCCTATATTTTGATCCCATTCCACTTTTCTTCCTTTTATCTACTGGTTGATATTTTCTATATTACAAGTGCGTCTTCTGTCTTCACTCCTGTATCTTGTTTTTACATCTCCTAAATATTCTCATTTCAGCTGACTCCAGCATCCTCTATGTTATACTTGTATCGGGTCTTGTTTCAGATGTGTAAGTCATCAATGGCCATATTACGCTCTTGTATATTCTTGTTTTGGTCTCAACGGAGAGGAATTGGTATCATTGAGGCCTCCCGCTATCTTATTAGCCTTGTTGATTTGATGTTTTACTTCCCGTTACTAGATATTTTGATGCCCAGATAATCTACCTCCATCACCTGTTCTATTAGTTTATCGTCCACCACCAGTTTGCACCTGATCGGCTCTTTTGCTATTACTATTGCCTTGGTTTTTTTAGTGGAAATTGACATATAACATTGTTTTGCTGCTATATAGGATTCGTATAGCAACCTTAGCAGATCATTCTCGGTTTCAGCTAATATGATCGCATCATCTGCATAACATATGATTTTAAGTTCTCTGTTCCATATCCCTTCTTTCTTTTGATATTCTTTATAATTTCATCCATGACAATATTAAATAGAAGAGGACTTAAAAGTGTATCCCTTCCTGATTCCAGATTCATAGTTGAATGGTTCTGTGATTCTTTCTGTTACTTTTGCTACTACTTTATTGTCTTTATATATATTCTCGATAGTTTTAATTAGGTCTAATGGGATGTTCCTGTTATATAATAGTTGAATAACGTCTCCTATTTGCACATTGTCGAAAGCTTTTTTAAGTTTATCAGCACAAGTATGCTGGAATGTTGTATTCTATGGCTTTTTCTTTTACCTGTCTCAGAATGAATACGGTATAGGTGCATGAGAGCCCGACCTTACCAAATGCTGCCCAACCACTCTTCGAAAAATTTCTGCTGTTTGGTTTTCCTTTCCTAGCAGTATTTTTTATCCGAGGTATATATATTCGGATATGTTCGCTAATGGTCGATTTTCGATGGTAGTCGTTATTTGCTCTGGGCTCATTATCTTTGTCTTGCTCAAGTTAATTTCTAATTCGACCTGTGACGATGCATGATGCAGTTCTGCAATATAGTTCTTAATGCATTGAGTATAGTACCGATAAGAACGAAATCGTCTGCAAATCGTAGACGATTAAGTCGTGTTCCGTCTATGTTAATCCCCTTATTTTTTTTTATGGGTCTAGCACACGAGCTGCAAGGAAGACCCTAAAGCGTTCCAAGAGAGGCATGTGTGTGGAAAAAGTGACTCACGTTATTCTTGAATCGCTGTAAATTGCACTCGGTGGGAAACACAGCCCTGCGCAAATTATTTCAAAGGGCTGATGTTCTCCATATAAAAGACTGCTTGAAAAGCGTTGTACGCGGAGTAACAAGCTGAACCTCATACAGATGTGAAGTATTATCGCGACGTGTATTTTTAATATGCACCGCTCTGGGAGGAATTAAGCGGGCTACATCCTACGAACACTTTCCATGAAAATACTAGTAGAACAGACTCAAGTCGCCAACCGTTCTTCGATGTTTCCAGCGAATCAAGGCCGCCGGTCAGCTCTGGGTCTCCAGTCAGATGAACAGCTCTTCTCTGAACATAATCCAATAAATGCAGTGTGTGTTTGGGAGCAGAGCCCCAAACATGGGAGGAGTATTCCATAGTTGGTCGAATTTGAGCTTTGTAAAGAATTAACAGTTGTTGTGGAGTGTAAAGCTTTCTGGTTCGAAATAATATTCCCAACTTTTGAGATGCTATGCCTGCAACATGTTCATGCCAGGACATATTTGCCCCAAATTAACGCCCAACAAATTGAGTGACGATGTTAGGAGAATGAAGTGCCCCGACATGTCGGGTTCAGCAACGTTAACTTTTTTAGAAAAAACTGCCGCCTGGGTTTTTGTAGCGTTAAATTCCACTTGATTACTGTCACCCCAAAATTGAATTTCTTTCAGGTCCTTGTTAAATTGAACCACCTCCGAACGTTCAAAGTGAATGAAGAGATAAGCGTACTGCAAAGCAGTAGATTGGATTCCCGGTCATTTCCAGCAGATGGTTAATGTAATTGAGAAAAAGAGTAGAAGACAGTATGGAGCCTTGGGGCACACCGGCGTTGATAGTGAAGGTGTCGGTCGACCACCACTCGTAAAGAACGCTCTCTGAGGAAACATGAGAGCCGCAAACAGAACTTTTCAAACATACCATGAGAGCCTAGCTTAGTCAACAGTCCATCGTGCCAAACACGGTCGAATGCCTTGTTCCAAACATATGTTACATAAGTCAGAAGATCTCCTGTTGATCTATGTTTACCAAAGCCATATTAGTGATCGCTAATAATGTTGAATCCTTCAATATATTTTAGAAGATGCCGATTGATAGCCTTTTCCATGACTTTCGATATTATTGAAAGCAGTGCGACTAGTCGGTAGTTATTTGGCAAGGTCTTCTTGCCTTTTTTAGGTATCGCCTGATCTGTGGCACGTTTCAAGCAGGTAGGAAATATTCCCTTTCTGTGGAATAGGTTGAAAAGTTTACAGAAAACTGGTGTTAGTCCCCTCGCACAGTTTTTGAGAACTATGGCAGGCATTTTGCCAGTTTAAGGTCTTAAAAACGTTCTCCAGTGCCAGTGTGAACAGTTTTGGTGAGATCGTATCTCCTTGAACAGTAGGAAATGGTCATAAGTGTTGCTACAGAGTCCCCGTCAACTTCCTTCAGTTCAGTTTTTGTTTGGGCCGCAGTCCACTTTTTTAAATACGATACTCGGCATTATTCATTTCTACGAAGCTTGTAACACAGATCACTTATGATAGCTGACAAAGAACTGAGCGTTGCATCTGTTTCAAACTTTGAACACAACCATTACAAGAATTACACTTACCAACAATAATGCTGCTTAAAAAATCTCCCGCTATTTCGTAGAAATTTACCAGGCTTATCAATCCACCCTCGCATTTGCATAGTACATTGCGGAAGGAGCTGGAAAACTTTCAACGTGTCTATATTAATTTCAACCAATGACATGACATTAAAATTAACAAACCAATTCAACCCTGCATGATAAATTCAAGTTAAATTTAATCGCTGTGTATATCTGTGTAACTTCTAACTGTGTAACTGCAAACAAAGCAAGCAGCAGCAGCATCGCATTAACTACTAACTGTGCGAATCAGATGGCATGCCATGCGGCGTAATTAAATTGGATTCTGCACACAGTTTTAGTTGATAAATTAGTGCTGGACGTCGGCTTTATGAAATCAATCACAGTGGCACCATATTGACCAGCGGCTGCCAACGAGTACTTAATTGCCTTAATTTCCACAAGCGAGCTGGATGTTTATTTTTAAATTTTCCACCTGTCCGCTCGCGACTAATTTTAAATCAATACACACGATGCAAAACCCCATGGTTTTTTTTATGAATTATTTAAAAGAAAACAAATTAAAAACAACTCAACACATACACGATTTTTTTTATATTCTTGTTTGACCTAAATTTTAAATACCTAAGACAATTAAGGAGAAAATCAAAAAAAATAATAAATAAATATTGAAGCCTATGTACTATACAGGGACATTTTCTAGAGAATCTCATTTAATTTTTAATTTTTCTATTCAGTATATAAAAAACATTTTCTCACTATCTATCATATTGTCTCCAATTGCCTTGGGAATTAAATCGTTTTATTAAATTAAAACTATTTTTATAATACCTTGTATATGCATATACTGCTTTTCCTTCCTCTAATAGATAACCCGGGTACTAAAAATGAGCATCAAATGTACGCGAAGTATAGTGATTTTAATGTTACTCGTGATTGATTTCTGTTGCAGATTAGTTGTTCTTTTAATTGCATTTCTCCCTCGGAATCTGTCTTGGGGTATTTTGCGGGCGTTTTCTAAATTTGTGTCCAATAGTTTTGGGACAACATCTATCCATCTAGTGAGTAATTTTCCCCTTGTTCTTAAGTCTTCTGTCTTTCCCTGAACCACAAGTCTTTCTTTGTTGTAGCTACGCATGATGTAACCCAAGAATTTAAATATTTTTTGATATGTCATATTGGATAGTGTCTGGGTCGGCTGAATTTCTTGTAAAACAGACGCTTTGGTTCTGTTGCCTGTCCAAAGTATTCGAAGCATTCTACGCTAGCGCCACATCTCGAGTGTCTCTATTCACCTTCGATCTGCTTGGCGAATGGCGATATTCTCAACATTTTTCTCAAGATCCACATTTCAAATAACTCTCGTTTGTTAACACACTAGATGAACGTTGATCTTGCCTGCTCATCTCGTATATATATATATATATATATATATATATATATATATATATATATATATATATATATATATATATATATATATATGTATATATATATATATATATATATATATATATATATTATATATATATATATATATATATACATATATATATATATATATATATATATATATATATATATATATATATATATATATATATAATGTATATATTATATTTATATATATATAGTAATGTATATATAAATATAATATAAATATATAATATTCATATATATATATAAAACATATATTTTTTTTATGGTCTAGCACACGTCTGCAAAGAATCCCCTAAACGCTACAGAAAGCCCGACACGTGTGCGAAAAAGCGATTCACATGTTCTTGAATCGCTGTAAATTAAACTCGGTGGAAACACAGTCCTGGGCAAATAATCCAAAGGATTATTTTCCCATATAAAAGACTTGAAAAGCGTTATACGAGATAACCATCTGAACCCTCATACGGAGTGAATAAGCGCGACGGTGTCTTCTAACAATCAACTCGCTCTTGGAGGGAATTAAGCGGGGCCATATCCTTCGAACAACATTCCTATGAATACTTGTAGAATAGGCTTAAGTCGCCAACCGTCTTCGAAAGTTCAAGCGAACAGCCCCTCATTTTTCCGGGTCACCAAACAGACGAACAGCTCTTCTCTGAATAGAATTCAACAAATGCAGTGTATGTTTGGGAGCGGAGCCCCAAACATGGGAGCAGTATTCCATAGTTGGTCGAATTTAAGCTTTGTAAAGAATTAACAGTTGTTGTGGAGTGTAAAGCTTTCTGGTTCGAATAATATTCCCAACTTTTGAGAAGCTCTCCTTGCTAAGCCTGCAACATGTTCATGCCAGGACATATTTGCTCCCAAATTAACGCCCAACAAATTGAGTGACGATGTTAGAGGAATGGAGTGCCCCGACATAACTACGTCGGGTTAAGCAAAGTTAACTTTTTTAGAAAAAACTGCTGCCTGGGTTTTTGTAGCGTTAAATTCCACTTGGTTACTGTCACCACAAGATAAAATTCTTCCAGGTCTTTGTTAAGTTGAATGACTTCCTGCTGTCTGCGGATATTCGTTGAGTAGCCAATGTCCGAGCATTCAAAGTGAATGAAGAGTACTGTTATCTGCAAAGCTGTAGATTGGATTCTCGG